>CM056050.1:104484620-104839620 GCA_029574335.1 Rana kukunoris | reverse complement strand
AATTCATTGATTAGCTATCAAAAGTCTTATAGTATAAAATTGATAGATCTGACCTGTGTTATGACATACATTGGATTATTGCTCTTTAAACCATTGCCAATTATTTAATGCTGTATGGGTTTTTGTGTAATTCATTCCAGTACTGCTTGTCCATGTAAAATTCTACGCACTGATTGGGTTATAATTGCATGTTTCATATAACTATTTTATATGGGATATATTTTATGAGATACTTATAGGAAATGGACCTATAACTATCTCATGAACATAATATAAAGGAAGGCTTTTTTTTATAAGGCTTGTTATATGAAGTAGTAATACTCCATGGCATGATCTTGAAAATAAAATAAATGAAATTAGGAAATATTGTTTCTTTGTACGCAACCAGTCATGATGGTTCCCTGAGCTATGGCTGAGTGATCTTCCATTTGATGGTGCATGGGTAGTTTATTTATTTTATTTATTGCAGGTACTTACTGTATAGTGTCATCAATTTGCACTTTACATATTTATTATACATTCACATTATACATTATCATAGACGTGCGCACAGGGTGTGCCAGGTGTGCCTAGGCACACCTTAATCACACCATGCGCATTAGCATTATCTAGGAGAAGCACCAGGTGGGTGGTTGGGGCTGCCAGTGGCCATTGCAAATGCCCCCATTATATCAAAATCTAGGTTCGTCTTTAGGAACGCATTACAACTGTATTTAGGGTGTATAGTAATCTGCTTCCAATCAACTGGCTCCTACCACCAGCAGGTGGCGTTCACGTGTGTTTGAGCTTTGGGGTACACACTCTGATGCAATAGGCTGTGCACACCTATGAACATTAAGGTGTATGCTTATCAAACAGAGAAGAACTGAGATCCTGATGGTCATGGCTGATCTCTCAGGTGTGCCAGTTTATGAAGCTGAGATGAGGAGTGGACAGTGCCGATCCTGACCTCCAAGGGGCCCTAAGCAAAATTACATGGCACATTAAAAATGAGAAGCGGGGGGCGCTGACGACAGTGACATGTCACATTAAAGAAAGTTGAGAAGTGGGTGGAGGGGGTGTTCTGCTGTCACAAATGACATCTTACATTAAATTGAAAAGCGCGGGGTGCTGACTTTTTACCTCTTCTCCCATGCAGCCAGCGAGTTGAGAAGCGGGGTGAGGGGGCGAAAATTACTTATTACCAGACGGGGCCTCTAGTAATTTGGCGGGCCCTTCACAGCTTTGCCCATAGGCCCAGATTCACAAAGCACTTACGCCGACGTAAGTGCAAATGTGCACCCGTAAGTGCAAATTTGCGCTGACACACATATCTGTGCGCCAGACCCACAAACCAGCATATGCCTAAAAACTGCCCACCCTACGCCAACGTAGCTTACTTACCCCGGCGTAGCGTGGGCGTACTTTTCGTCTGGATGCATGTTGCTGCTCCCATTGATTAGGCATTCAAACATACAAATGAGGGAGATACGGCAATTCACAAGCGTACGTGCGCCCAACGCATGCACGAGGTGCGCGTAAATTGTACGTCCGGCATAAAGTTATTTCCCATAGATGAGGCGCAACCTGGTAACAGACATGCAAAGGTCTGCCTAACAGAACACAGGCTGGCGTATTGGGTGTACGTGGTGATCCGGCGTAGCTTAGGCAGTAGTTGTGAGCATGCGCATAAGGGTGCAGTTTCATGCGTCCACGTAATGGCTACGTCACGGCTACGCCACGGCGCATGGCCGGTTCGTGATACACCGGGCGTAAAACACTGCACCATGTTCGGACTATCATTTGCATGGGGTCACGCCCACTTCCACCTACGTCGGTCTGCGACTTCAAAAAATACACCATGCCGACGCAACGTTGGGAGCAACAGCTTGATGAATACAGTGCATGCCTCTCCACGCTGCGCCGGTGTGGCGTACGGCGTTTGCGCTACTGCGTCGTAATGTGCGCCCAACTCTCTGTGAATCTGGGCTATAGTTGCTACATTTTCCTATGTTATTTTACATTGTCTGTAATATTTTGTGTTGTGTTGTCTGCTTGTCATTTTGTGAACATTGTTTATTTTATTTCTTCTTCGCAAAGAAAGGTCAATTAGTCCCCAGGGTTGATCTGGCAAGTTTGCATGATAGAAGATGATACACATTATATGGTGAAAGGGATATGTATTGCAATGCTCCAAAGACATTATAAGACATTATAAGCACAGTTTACTGGTGATCAATATGTGTTATTCATTAGAATAATGTGAGTCTCCACCCTTGTTCTTTTTAGGTCCGCAGTTTGGAACACCAGAACACCATACTCAAAGCTCAGATCAACATCTACAACCGAAGTGACCCAAATGCACCAGCCAATCCTGCCGTGGTGGCCACCACTGCTGTAGCTGGCTACAAAGCCCAGATTGAAACCCTATCTCAAACCAAAGCAGCACTTGTGGCAGAAATCGATCATTACAAGCAAGTGATTGGAGACATCCAAGCCAAGTGAGTTTCTTGTGGGTCTGTTGTATCAAATATAATTACAAATATCAATTATGTAAGCACTTGCCTTTGTTACTGAGGTGTTCATATAATCTGAAACTTCAGTACCTTTCTTGATAAACTCTCTTTTAACTCCTCAAAAAGTTGTACTATGACATCCACAAAAACTATTTCTCCATTAAAATGGCTTAGTACATCTATTGGCTTCTGTGTGACACCTGGAATGAGTCCCATACAGAATTACCATGTGTCACATGTAAATAAGAACTTCCTTTACCTCCCTTGTAAACCAAATCTTCCTTCATTTGTGTCTCACATGCTCTTCCTTTCAGGCACTGCAACTCTCATTGGCAGAAGAGGCAGTGCTGCCACTACAGAAAGCAGTGGGTAGGACTAGGTGTGGCCAATTGATGATTGACAAGCTACACGCTTTTGAATCAGCAGTGACAGTCCTGGTAGACAAGCCACACCCCCTGCCACATCTTCTCATCCAACTGCAGTACAAGCAGGAGGAGCCTACATGAGGGTGACAACTCAGCTCTGAATTCAAAAGCAGTGCAGTGGCATTGTCATCCCATTACAGAACTAAGGGAAACCTGTATTGCAGATGCATCTCATATACCTGCTGCAGCACATATTTTTTTAACAGGATACCATTTCTACTTTAATTAATTGTGTCAGTTGCCTAATTAACTTTTTTGTTATAAGAGGAGGAACTGACTGTGAATACAGATAGCTGGTCCACTGTTAAAAGTCTTATAGGATTCTTGGATTTCATTGTGAATGTTATTCCACTGTGGTCAGGATATGGTATAGATAGGCAACTCAGATCCTCATATTGATTAGTGGTTCCAAATTAATAATAAGTACTACAGTAAGGAACAGACACAAAAAGATATACTCCACAACTTTCCAAAATACCTGTTCTGTTTTATTTGACACAATTGAAGATTTGTATACACATGATTATGTAGGTATCACATTAATATTACAATTGTACTTTTATGGTAACAAGGGGCGTAACATAGGCAGGCTAATTCTAATCAGGACTCGAAAGAATGCAAACATGTACTGAAAACATTTTTAGTGCCGTGTGCACAGTAAGTGTGCAAAACATAGGCAAAGCATACAAAATACAATACAATTGTATACAGAATTTACAAATTTCCTTTACAATCTCCCCTCTTTTGATGAATACAGGCATACCCCACTTTTTAGTACACAATGGGGTTTATTTACTAAAGCTGGAAAGCACAAAATCAGGCTCACTTCTGCACAGAAACTAATGAGCTTCCAAATTTTATTACCAGGCTTAATTGAACAAGCTGGTGTTAGAAGCTCATTGGTTTCTATGCAGAAGTGAGCCTGATTTTGCGCTTTCCAGCTTTAGTAAATAAACCCCATTGTACACTTAAAAGTGGGTTATGCCTGTATTTTGATCACTAACCATACCTGCTATCACCTTTAACCTGGAACCTCTGCACGCTTAGGTGGAGGTAGTCCCGGGCCAAATCGGCAAACTCTGTTGTGGAGAATATAATAACTGAAAGCAGCTTTTTCATTACAAAATTACTTTTCATTGTGAAAAATAAATGATTGATAAAAAATATATATTATCAGAGTCATTTAATGTACACTCCTGTGGACAGAACAGCCTTGTAACTTAATTGTGGACATGCTGACCTATCAGCATAGCTAAACACTGACAATTCTACATTAAATGGAAGACTTATAAAAGACAATATGACTTCAACATGGCTGAACTACTTTTCAAGTCACATTAAATGTATATTTATATCTCTTACAATTTAAGCATGTGAACAAATAGTACCCCAGTCTGTGATTCCAAGAGGAAAACAAATCAAACACAAAGATTATTTAATTTTAATTTCATTTGAAATCTAATTTTAATAATCCCTTATATTTGAAAAACATTTTTTAAAACTATTCATTACATGGGAGCCGCGGTGGCTCAACGCGATTGGCACTGCGCTGACAAGCCGTTCACCTCTGCAGCTAAGGGTTCAGATCCCGGTCTCGGCTGCATGTGAATTGAGTTTGGTGGTCTCAGCCCGACTCCCGGTGGGTGTGCTATGCAAGGTAAGCCTGTGAATAGTACGCCCACCCCCCTCCCACAAAACCACCACACTTACACGCACTCGAAATTGGGTTAACATGCACGCACTTTGGCCACGCGGTCTCTAAAAAAGAGAGGCAAAGGACTAACAGGGCTGGCTGAGCGGGCTAGGTCCTCTCAATTCCTCATAGGGGAGTCCCTTCAAAGCGGAGCAGGTAGGGCGGGCTGTGTGGGAGGACCCCCTCACACCCGCCATTGCCACCCGGGGCATGGAGAAAGATGGCAGATTGCCTCTGGGGGAGGCCTGCCTACTCCCAACTCCTGCAGTCCGGCTCCTCTCTCAAATACATGCACAAAATACACTTTGAAAAAAAAAATATTCATTACAAAGTAAGAAGTGGCATATTTTAAGAGAATTTAGAATTTTGCTGCATTTGATCTTTTTAAATGTTTAACTATCTACCAGTTTACATTGCTGCCTTGACATTTTAGTGCAGTGCAATATATTGCAGGAATTCATTTATGACAACTGTGCTCTATTTAGAATCAAAGGAAGTCTTGTGAGTAGATGTGAAACCAGTCAATGTGTTGATAATAAGGCTTATTTTGTAATACCCAAAGCTCCTTACCCATCAGTAAGCACGAATGTGATCTACCATGTTTGTTTTTAGGTATGATGAGGACAGCTCAGTCACAAAGGGCTTGGAGGTCGAATGGACTACACTCAAAGAGGTCAGTGTTAAAGGAAAGGGGTATTAGTCCTGCAGAAGGTTATGGGTAAATCTTCAAGGTGTTTATGCTGTAGTCAGCAGAATTGAACTCTGATTTTAACTAATTATCTTTTCAAGGGGAGTTGCACTCTGCAAAGTAATTTTCCCCACTGCTTATTTAAGGAGATGAAGCTTTGCTGTTCTCCATCGTCCAATCATGTGCAAGCAGAAATGTATTTTTTTTTTCTAATTTCCATGGGTATTCTTTGCAAAGTGAAGCTCTGAGGAAAATGCGCTTGCACAGTGCAACTTCCTCTTGCAAACTAAACAGCCTATTTGCCTTTAGTAAATCAATCCCACTGAGTTATCAAAGCATTGACTCATCCATTGTCAGAGAGCTTGGTCCTAGGTTTCAATGAGACAGCGCCCCGAGTCGATTCAGTTCGCATGTGTTGCGCTATACAAGTCATTTATTCATTCATTCATTCAGACAGATGGAACCTCAACGCAAGCTGCACCTTTGAGCTGTCTCTTTAGCTAACCCGTACTTTTCTGGGTTCCTTTGTCATGTAGTGATTGTTTGTAAAACAAAGATTTTATATATAGTAATAAACTGATCTATTTTATGTATATGAAAAAAGACTATCTATGCCTTTAAAACACACCATAATTTTTCAGATTCTGTAGAGTGTATACTTCACTGCTATTTACTAAGGCGAAAATAATGTATAAATGCATACATAAATTCCATTATTTCTATCCCTGTACATATGTAGTCATACATCATTTTCTACAGGAATTGACCAGGGGGGTTTTTAATATTTGCAGCAGTTACATTATTTGTCAGCATAATGTTAATAACTTTTACAATTTGTTCTTTCAGGATATTGATCACCTGTACCTGACCATCTTTGACCTTCAGACCAAGCTCACTGGAATAGAGGACCAAATTACTCTTTCCAAACAAGTCTATGATGCTGTAAGTACAAGTCATCCAACATAATGAGAAATAGGAAATTAAACTGATCCCCAGACAAAGTAGCCAATTGGTAGATAAAATAATCCAGTGTCTGGATTTATACCACAATGTAAAACCAGGGCCATTGGACATGTATTCATCTTTAATAATTATCTGCAGTATGTAGGCTCAGATCTTCAGAGATTGTGTGTGATTGCCCGAAAAGTGACTTTGTTTGTTACCTTCACACTCAGAACTCTTCAGTGTGGCATCTCAGAGATGCCAGGATCAGAAAAGTGTGGTCCATACCAGTGTTGCCAACTGCCAGTATTTTTACTGGCAGCCAGTAAAAAATGGGCACTTTTTTCTCCTGCCAGTAAATGTTAGTGACAGGAAAAGGTTGCCAGTAAAAGAATATGGCTGTGACTTACTATATTGAAAATAAAATAAGAAATACCGTATTTATCAGCGTATAACACACACTCTAACTTTAAGAGTGAAGTTTCAGAAAAACTTTCCATAGCCCACTGCTTATAACACGAAGGCACAGTTTGCCCTCTATTTTTAGGGTAAAAAAGTGAGTGTTATGCGCCAATAAATACAGTATGTTTTTTGCCTTAATATCTACTTTAAATCGCATTGCTATTTGTGTAGTGCACTTGTTTTTATGAAATTTGCACTTAAAACTGTAATTTTGGAAATTCCAGTAAAAAGTTGTCCGTGCCAGTAATTTTGGGTGTCCTGTCAGTAAATTTCAATCAGGCACATGCACATCTAACCACAGAACTGTCATGAAGAACAAAGCTTATTTTTCCAAAGGAAAGAGGTCGAATATAGGTATTAAAACTCAAATTATAATGTAATGAAAACAGTTTTGGAAGACTTATTCTATTTTAAAATATTATTTTCTTATTATTTTATAACAATAATTAGCACATTTTCACCAATTTTATGTGTGATGAAGAGTACTTTGAGAAGTGGTGATTATCACCCTCTAGGGAACCCCAACTGTTGTAGGATCATTGAGAGCCATGCTCAAATCAGGAGCATCCCTAGCACAAAATGGAATGTACATAACCCTCTAATTTCTGCTTTCTTCTGTCCCCTATTTATTAAGGTTATTACTCACTTACCCTAATTACCAGCATTTGACCTTATTGCATTGCCTTTAATTGACTGCAACATGAGTTAAACAATATATCTTGTTCTCCTGTATACAGAAAGTAAGAGAAGTTCAGACAATCGTTACAAGTGGCACCAAAGCAGCTGTTTCCATTTCATTCGACAACTATGCTCAAGCTGTGGACCTGACATCAGCCATCTCAGATATGAAATTACAGTATGAAGTACTCGTCCAGAAGACCAAACAAGAGGCATTTGCAGCAGCCGAGAGCAAGGTGACCTTAGCAGATGCCTGTAAATTAATCTCAACAACTGCTGTCAATTTCTAGTTCTAATCTGATTTCTGATTGTATTAGTACACACCTCTCGAATCCCCTTGTAATCAAGTGGGAAGCTTTTACATTTGCTTTTTTATGAACTGTTTATCAACACGGGACTAGAAACCCGAAGCACTTACCCACAGATACCTGAGTCCTTGACTCGTTTAAAAAATTATACTTGATTGATTTCTGAAGGCGAGTGCAGTTATATCTTAATGATACAAAATATTTTGACTGCTAAAGAGACCTTTTATTATCTATTCTGCTCAATCTTTAAGTGGATGTAAATCCTTACATATACCCAGTGAAGTGACTGGCCTCAGGTGATACACAGAGATGAAAATAATCCTCCAACATAAGTTGTACCGGTCTATCTGCAGTCTTCTCTTCTCTACATCTGTTCAAAGTGCTGAATTTAAAAGCTTTCTGAGAGTTTAGAAAACAGGAGGAGGAGAGGTGAAATTACACTCTGTAGAGATCAGTGACGAGAGCTCTGACAGCTGATTGGAGGGAAGAGACACCCCCCCCCCCTCCACACAGCACACAGGAACAACACTGAGGCTGTCAATCAGCTGGAGCTTCTTCCATTGTCACCATTTTTCTCTTGGTGTCAGGAAAACTTGGAAGGGGTTCATGCAGATAGAAGAGAAACAAAGCAGCAGAAATGTCACTTAGTGCTCTGAATTGAGGCCTGGTTCCCGCCTATGAATTTTTTAGTGTGTTTTTAGTTTTTTCGAAACACACCACAGTCCATTTAACATGGTTTCCTCTGGGTCATGTTCACATCTGTGCATTTTATAAGAAAAGGACCAGTGTTTTTGGTTCCATAGACTTCAACGGATCAAAAACGTGTATTGGATAATGCAAAATGCACTGGGAATATGCATCAATTGCAACTTGCATAGGTGTGAACCAGCCTGAGATAAGTACACACTATAGAGGGATATTCTTTGTTCATATATCATGCCTTAGGCTGGATTCACATCTAGGCATTTTTAGTGCTTTTTGCATTTTGCAGATTTGCACTACAGAACGTGTTCCATAGCAAACCATGGCAAATGGACTACATGTAGTGCAAATCTACAAAATGCAAAAAGCATTAAAACTGCATAGGTGTGAATCCAGCCTAAGGATTACAAACACATTAAGGACCCTTTAACACCGACTGGGTTACATTTAATGCATGTGCATAAATGTTAGTTTAGGTACTTTAACACAGCTTAGTAATGCCTAATGCACCAGAATAGACAACAAAATTGCTACTGCAATGCATGGTAGGGTGTCACTGCAGTGCAGTGGTGTAAATGGGACATCTAGTGTATTAAAAGCCAATACTAATATTTTGGATACATCTGGAAATTAATAGATCCTTTGTGAGGTTCATTTTTGCATTCTATGTCCTATTGGGAAAAAAAATGTAATTCGCTGTCCTAGAGACCCAACCACAAGTGGGAGACTGTGTCTCCAAAGTGATGGGAAATCCCCTCCTAAGCTCTGTACACACACTCTGTTTTCTCGGCGGTAAAAAGTTTGCAGAGAAAACCAAGGGGAAAGACGAAAAAACCCAGCAGGAAACCTGCCATGGAGCTTTGGCCATTATTCTCTATTTTCCCGACGGGATTCCCGGCTGTTTTCCTATCTGGAAAACTGTGAGGAAGCATACACACGGCCGGTTTTCCCGGCCAAAAGCTCTCTTGGCAGTTTTCCTGGCAGGAAAAAGCGGTCGTGTGTACGAGGCTTTAGTCAATTATCACACAAACAGGTGTCCTCATTGAAAGGATTTCAAAATGTTGGATTTGCCTTCTCTTTATGTTTATGTTCTCTGGGATAAAAAGAACAGGTGACTCTTCCCAGCAGGGCGCAAAGAGCAATCAAAACCTGACAGGGGCTTTAACACTTCCTCTCTCCTTAAACATTTTTTGGCTATAAAGGTACTGTGTGCAGTATTTTTAGTCTTGTTGCATTACCATGTTAAGCATAATCCTTGACTTCTAAGCTTGTTTTGTCATTTGCACAGATCTATCTGGCTTCTGGCTCCATGACACAACCAACTGTACATGCCCTGACATCATTCAAGGAGGAGTACAGGACGTTGAAGCTGCAGGTTGACGCAGTTCAACGTGAAATAGAAAGGGTTAAGAGCCTGGTAAGTATTCATTTATGTGACAAATGTTTGTGAATATCAAAATAGTGTATATGCTTTATATATATCTTATAACATATGTATTTTATACAGCCTTTCTGCATACCCACGATATGTAGAGATGTTTGACATTCACTTTTTTTGCAGTTTCTTTATGTGGGGCAGTTGCATTGTCTTTACTTTTTATTCCTTATGTTTTTGAATGCAAAAAATAAATACTCATAAAAGTTGCTACTTTGTCATATTCCAGTTCAGCGTGTTTTTTTCCTAGTAACAGGATGGCCGAGGGGGCTTTATAAAAGCTTATTTTCTTTTTTACAGAACATTCAGCTGGAGACTCAGATCGCTGAGTCAGAGACCAGCACCGGCAGTGAGACTGACACATACCAGGAGCAGGTTTCATCCCTCAAGGGTCAGCTAGATGACATTAGAAAGGTAAAGAAAACTGACACAGATTCCTTTCTTATCCTAGCTATCAACTTCACTGTTCACATACTAGATCTAATCGTTACATAGGCAATATGAGAATAAGAAATTCCTATTTGTACTTGATCGGTGACATATGTGGTCTGGGGGGGGGGCTAATAAAACCAATCATCTCTAGCCATTAAACCACATGCAATATAAGCAGAGATAAGCACGTTAAATATATAAATCCACTTGCCGACCTCCCTATAGCAGTTTTACTGCTGTGCACAGGATCACACACACACATATATATATATATATATATATATATATATATATATATATATATATATATATATAATAATATATATATATATATATATATAGCGCTAAAATAATAGAAGTGTCCATAAAAATGTGACCATAAACTGAAGTTTGTCAGAACAGTTCTTATTGTTATGGGTGTAAAGCATTAAAGAATGCTCCACTTCAGCCTTCACCCAACACTGATGCCGCGTACACACGGTCGTTTTTTGTGATGAAATAAAATGACGTTTTAAAAAACGTCATTTAAAATGATTGTGTGTGGGCAAAACGATGTTTACAACAACGTTTTTAAACCCGCGCATTCTCATAAGCAAGTTATGAGACCGGAGCTTCAATGAAACAGTGCCGTCGAATGTGGTGTACGTAACCGCGCTTTGCAAGAGCATTTTCAGAAAACAATGTAGGCAACGTTGTTTTTTAAAATGAAGTTTGAAAAACGTTGTTTTGTTTCGTGAGATAAAACAAAGTTTTTTTACATCACAAAAAGTGATCGTGCGTACGAGGCATTAGAAACGCTCATAGTGCCAATCCTTCACCAATGATAGAAATGCACACTCACCAGAGGGATAGTACCAGAGTTATCAGCATGGAGTCACCAACCAAAAATAATATATTGGCTCATAGTGTAGTATTCCCAAATATACATTAAAAACATCCAGTATAAAAACAACCAGTATAAAAACAACCAGTATGAAAACATCCAGTATGAAAACATCCAGTATGAAAACATCCAGTATAAAAACATCCAGTATAAAAACAACCAGTATAAAAACAACCAGTATAAAAACAACCAGTATAAAAAAAACAGTATAAAAACAACCAGTATAAAAACATCCAGTATAAAAAAAAATGTAAAAAAAACAACCAGTATAAAAACATCCAGTATAAAAACATCCAGTATAAAAACAACCAGTATGAAAACATCCAGTATAAAAACATCCAGTATTAAAACATCCAGTATAAAAACAACCAGTATAAAAACATCCAGTATAAAAACAACCAGTATAAAAACATCCAGTATAAAAACAACCAGTATGAAAACATCCAGTATAAAAACATCCAGTATTAAAACATCCAGTATAAAAACAACCAGTATAAAAACATCCAGTATAAAAACAACCAGTATAAAAACATCCAGTATAAAAACAACCAGTATAAAAACATCCAGTATAAAAACATCCAGTATAAAAACAACCAGTATAAAAACAACCAGTATGAAAACATCCAGTATAAAAACAACCAGTATAAAAACATCCAGTATTAAAACATCCAGTATAAAAACAACCAGTATAAAAACATCCAGTATAAAAACAAATGTCACTTTCAAACTTACATACAGGAGCCACTGAACCTGCAGCGAATGGTGGCATAACCTCTAGCCCTTCACAGTGTAGCTCTACATACGTTTCACGCAAACTTGCGTCAGCAGAAGCTTAATGAATAAAGAAAGCTCTATTTGTGGGGAAAAAAGGACATCAATTTTATTTGGGTAGAGCATCACATGACCGCCCAATTGTCCGTTAAAGTAACATAGTGCCATATCGCACAAAATAGCCCTGGTCATTAAGGAGGGTAAATCTTCTGGAGCTGAAGTGCCCTCTCAATGCCCACAAATCGTAATGTATGATTAGTTGCTGAGAAATTATACACTTTGGCTTGTGTTCTTTGTATTAATAAATTGTATCTATAGCCAATACATTTATTTTAAGCTGTGAAGGGTTATGCCCTGTACACACGATCAGGCTTTAGCCCGACCAAACTCACATCGGAATTCCATCGGAGAAAAGAGAACACATTCTCTATGTAATCACAGATGGAATTCATCGGAATTTCTGATGGAATTTCTCCGATGGGGCATGCACACAGTCGGAATTTCCGATGGAAAAAGTCTGTCTCATTATCAAGTTTATATTGTATGTGTCTCCACTGGAAATACCTACCTTTCCATTTGTTCTGGTGACCACTGTCATTGAGGATAGAAAGTGATGAAATATCCAACATTTTCGGCTGTTATCAGAACAGGAATCGAAGAGGGATCTTCTAATGGGAACCCCAGTTCTGGTGACAACTGTCTAATATGGAGATTTCCCTTTGTGGAGAATTCCTACATTTTTTGTTGTGTCTACAGAAGAGAGCGTGAGAAAAAATCTCCTCAACATGACATGTACAGCAAAGTAGGGAAACAAGCTACTGTGCACAGCAGTCCCAGTTTATTCATATTCTTTTTCTTTTATTTCCTATATAGCAAATTGCCCACTATGGCCAAGAATACCAGGATCTCCTGGCAGTGAAGATGGGATTAGATGTAGAAATTACAGCCTACAAGAAACTGATGGACAGTGAAGAATTGAGGTAAGTAGACGGCAGTAAAAAAATGGAAACATGGGACAAATAGGTACAGAGAAAGGTTTACTAAGGTATCTTACAGCTACAGGGGCAGTGCTGCAATACTATACACAGCACATTACCCTGCTACAATGCAGACCTCTTTATTTTATACACTTTAAGTAAGAGACTGACAGTGGCTAACAACCTTTTCTCTTCAGTGTGCTTTTTAAATATTAGCATTCCTTCTACAGCTTGGTCTGACACTGAGATCCTTGAAATATTTCTACTTTATAAAATGTGGCAGCAAAATGTGAGAGACGTCACGTGACATAAATATGGAACAGTGGAGTTAAATCCAAAGGAAGCCTTTTACAGTATTATAATTGTCTCAGTGGCTTTAAAGCTTAATACCTGCCACAAAGACTTTATGTAAATGTATTTCTCAGTACTTACAAAATATATAAATCTATTTTGTGTGCACCAGATGCCTTTGAAAACCCAGATATTGCCTTGCAAAATATGGGCGACATCATTGCTGGGCTGCACACAGACTGTACAGAGGGCAGAGCATTGGGAGTGACCCACCCACTACAATCTGCCTGTAGGCAACTACAGGAGCAGCAGATACAAGACCAGTCAGTAGTGACCTGCAGTAGTAAACTTGCCCCTCCAATGACCCATTTTGCCTTTCTTTTCTCTGTTCCAATGCTGCAGCCTTGCATAGCCTTTTAAACATTTGACATTTCTGACATTTCTGGGAGTGTTCTATAACTTTATCCCCCATTGCAATCTTTAGTATCTTCCTCTAACCCCTGGGTCACTGCAATGAGGGGGGTCAAAGGAAGGAACCAACACATGGCAAGAGGCTGGAATGGAGGAGAGGCATGAGAAATGGGCTGCTAATGGGCAAGTACAGTATATGCTGTTTTCTATTAAAGGGAATGCTATAATTATTGAGGAGTATATGCCTCATCATCTATCACCCAATATGGCATATCTGTCTGTCTAGGGCAGTGTTTCTCAACCTTTTTTAGTTGCGACTAAGGTTTTAGAGTTGAATATGTTTTTATTAGCATATTGAGAAAACAAAATACCATGACATCAGCGAGGCCCGGAGGACAAATATAGAGAATAAACAACACGGGTTACCTGGTGTGCAAGTAACAGTGCCAGTCCCCAAGAAGGGTGTAGGGAATCATCACTTAAGGTATACATTGCAGTTAGAATGATTTATATCACTAAATATCAGAACATGGAAAGAACATATCCGGGTATAAAATAGAAATAAGGGAGAGACAGGTGCACAGGAAAGTAAAGAGGAAGAAAAAAAGGGGGTAGAGGAAGAGGAAGAAGAGGGGAGAGGGCAGAAGAGGGTATGCAGATCAACTGCAGGGGAGGGGGCGGGGGTGGGGGAAGCTGGGCAGACCGAGATGTAATAGTCCCACACAGCAGATTCGCGAAATCAGGTTTTAAAGTATGCAAAATCACAGGGCACCCCAGTCTAAAATGTAAAAAATGTAAATGTTAATTATCAATGGGAAACCTAAGCTTGGGACAATGGACACAACCACTTTGATGAAATTAACTTCACATTGGAAGTCCACCTTTATATTGCAGGTTCCCCCATTACATTAGAGTCCCCTTTTCATGTTAGAGGCCCCCTTCACGTCAGAGCTCCCCTAAACATCAGGCTCCTCCTATCACAATAAAGTCCCCTCTATACATCACAGGTCCCCCATTACCACAGAGTCACAGACTGAATGAATGAATGAATGAATGAAAACTTATATAGCGCGGCACATACGAACTGAATCGCCTCTTGGCGCTTGTTGTTCCAGTCTCCTTTGGTATCAAAAGAGATGCGTCTTGATCTTTCTCCTGAAAGCTAGGTGGTTCTCCTCCAACCGAATGCTGGTTGGTAAAGCGTTCCATAGTCTGGGAACTTGGACCGCAAATCTTCTATCTCCTTTGGCCCTGTAGTTGGCTTTCGGTATCTGGAGCAGATTTTGATTGGTGGATCGCAGAACGCGATTGGGATTGTCTTCACATCACATTAGAATCCCTCCTATACATTAAAGTCGCCACATTACATTAGAGTTCCCCCCTGGGAACACTGAGTCTTCTCATCCATCTCTGATCCAAGGCTAGGGCTTGAGACACCCTCCCAAATAGCAAGATAACTTGCCACAAATTTGTGTCAGTGTTGAATTGTAAATCTTGATAACTTGCTGCACATTTTCACTGGCAAGTTGTACACTTGCAGAGCACTTGAAGCACAAGGTCTAGTTCAGTGTTTTTCAACTCCAGTCCTCAAGGCACACCAACAGGTCATGTTTTCAGGCTTTCCATTATTTTGCACAGGTGATTTGATCAGTTTCACTGCCTTAGTAATCACCACAGCTATTTCATCTGAGGGAAATCCTGAAAACTTGACCTGTTGGTGTGCCTTGAGGACTGGAGTTGAAAAACACTGGTCTAGTTGACACTTTTCCAATTTGTAGCAAATTTTGCGTGACAAATCTCTAGCAAGAGCAAAGTTGCAGTGGTGAGTCTACAGCAAGAGCTCTGCAAGTCTACAGGACGAAAATTCATCCACAGTGACCCCTGTGGTGGAATGACTATTGCACAACATAACTGAAACATAACTTGCCCTAGAATGTTTGCAAATAAAGTTGATCTGGAGTCATACAATGTGGACAATTGTGCAACAAACTTGTGAAGCCTGGCAAGTCTAGCAATAGCTTAGCAAGCCATTTTTAAGCTTGCAGCTCAATTGCTTGCTATCTGGGCTAGAAGAACCCAAAGGACACCCCAGGGTGTTGCAGCACACTGGTTGAAAAACACTGATTTAGGGCCCAGCCTTCTGCTCCTGACTATATCCTTAAACAGAGGTTTTTAACTTATGAGGTATAGGGAGCATCAGCTGTGGCCCCTGACTGTGCTAAAGAGCCATATATAATTTTCAATTTACTGTATGTAGTTCTATAGAAGACTGCAAACACACTACAGAAGTTGACCAAAGACTGCAAACATGCTACAGGTGTGATCTGAAGACATGTTACCTTAGACATTCAGAGATTGGGGACATCATTACAGACATGTCTGCCATTACAGTTCTTATACCTATCAATGCCACAACTCCAACTGCCAACTGCTGAGGTTTGCAAAGGGCCACACAGCAAGTACCAAAAGGGCTTGTAGGTTTGCCTGTAAAAACAGAAGTTGCAAATAAAATCATACCAACTGCACGCCCGAAGTACAGATAAAAGAATGTAGTGTTTGACCAACTAAAGAAATAGGGTAATTACGCCAGTTTTGTTTCCCTTTCTTCTGCCCTGTATGCCATTGTTAGCTATGTATTGTCTCTTCTGGCAGCACCGGTCGGTGATAAAAGAAATGCAGGAGTAAATGCAGGTCTGTAGCCTACAGCACAGAATATGTCACCGTCACCCCCGTGTTCATTCAGAAACTCCTTACTGACCCCACTATTCAGTCTCACTGTGAACAGCTGTTTCCATGAACCCGGCTGATTGATTGCCAGTTTTGCTGAGTAACGGAGTGTAGCCGACTGTAAATTAGAGAGCTGTGCTAAAACAGCCCAGGAACATACAGTAAGAATGGGATGTATTAATCAGACTCTGGACAGATCAAGCAAGGTGACCATTCTGTAAATTTAGGACAAGCGGCCCTGGGCGAGATTGAATGCAGCATGTTATACCTCACTGAGTAAACAACAGTAAAATACCTCTCTTTGTTGGAGCAGTTGCTGCGGCTCCATGAAATACCTTTTACAATCGGATATATGCTATGTTCACAGCTATATTTATATTGTTTGTGTGTCATGCCAAAGCAGTGCAGTCCTATTACATCTTCTGTAAGTGTTAGATCTAGTATGTATGTCAGTGTATGGTAGAACATAACAGCGAAGTGGCCTACTTACTATATATAAAAGTATATACAATATATAGACATAGACACTGAGAGTAAGAGAGAAAGATATGGAGAGCAGCAGTTTCACATAAATAGATCTACTCCAGTTATTTATATTATTGCTGCTGAAGAGTCTTTTTTATTCTTATTTTACATTTGAAAGAATTTTTACACCAGGTATAGTTTACTTTGCATTTCGGTGCCTTTGTGATATATGCATATTAGCTGTATACACACTATATTGTCAAAAGTATTGGAACACCTTAATTTACACGCATCCCAGTCTTAGTCTGTAGGGTTCAATATTGAGTTGGCCCACCCTTTACAGCTATAACAGCTTCAACTCTTCTGGGAAGGCTGTCCACAAGGTTTAGGGGTGTGTCTATGGGAATGTTTGACCATTCTTCCTGAAGTGCATTTGTGAGGTTAGGCACTGATGTCGGACAAGAAGGCCTGGTTTTCAGTTGTCTCCGCTCTAATTCATCCCAAAGATGTTTTGTTGGGTTAAGGTCAGGACTCTGTGTAGGCCAGTCAAGTTCCTCCACCCCAAACTCACCCAGCCATGTCTTAATGGACCTTGCTTTGTGCACTGGTGCGTAGTCATGTTGAAACAGGAGGGGGCCATCACCAAACTTTTCCCACAAAGTTGGGAGCATGAAATTATCCAAAATGTCTTGGTATGCTGATGCTTCACTGGAACTAAGGGGGCCAAGCCCAACCCTTGAAAAACAACCCCACACCATAATCCCCCCTCCACCAAATGATTTTGAACAGTGCACAAAGCAAGGTCCATAAAGACATGGATGGGGCGGAGGAACTTGACTTACCGGAGTTCTGACCTTGACTTGATAGAATGACCAGCAGCATATACCAACGACACACACATGAGGGACAATGAGTGACAATGTGACTTACTGCTCTCATATCACTATGCTGGTGCTTTGTGATTGGTCCATAGCTGTCACATAAGATTGGAGAACTTAGAGAAGGATTCCATAGCCCCATGTAAACTCCATCAAGTTGTTTTGGAATTTACACAGAGCTTTCTCTCCTTCCCAGCTACTGGGATATATCATTTGTTTTAATAAAACTAGAATTTTCCTTTAGAAGTGACTGCCTTTGTATTTGGATGAAATCAAGACTGCCTCTGATTAAAGTGTATCTTAACCCAAGAACTAACATTTGCTAAATTGCAGCTCTCTCCAGTGCTTGGGTGTGGTGTCGGGATTAGTTTTATTTTTATTTATTTTTTATTTTTATCACCTGGTGATCCTGCCAGTAACTCTTCTTGTCCTAAGAGAAATTCATTGTTAGGGTTTACATACACTTTAATTACTGGTATGTGAGAGTTTACAGACTAACACCTATGTTACATGCATTTTCTTAGTTTGCAGCTCTAAGTCTTTGCAAGCTTAGGGAGGCAGGTCTCTGAATGGATGTAACATATGCTATGCAGAAACTGGCACTCTTATGTTATAGCTATTAGGTAATTCAGTGAGAGTCTAAAACTCCATTAAACAAATAATTAGAAGTTATTGAAAGTGTTATACAACATCATTTTTAATTAAATTGAAAAGATAAACATGCATCTATCTAATCCAATCCACCTATGAGATTTATTTTTGCTTTTATTTGGCACTTCCTAATAGCAGGGCATTCCCCTGCTTGAAAAAGTAATATTGAAAATATCCTGAACCAAGCATTTTTTTTTCAGAACCCTGACACTGGCTGGAAGTTTTCTGATATAATCCATTTTAAATTATTTAGCAGAGCAATTTAGAGTCGAGAGGGACATGTCAGCCAAAAATAAGCAGAGATTGAGAGAATGTGAAAAATATACTGGAGTGAAATAGCTGGATAATCAAAATGTGACTGATTACATTATGGCCTCCATAGTCTGTCATTGCCTGACAGCAATATTGCCCAGGAGGTCAAGTTGCACTTGGGGGGGGGCAATGTTTTATACTGCAGAGACAGGCAGGTCTTGGCTGTATATCTGTCTTTTTTTTACCTTTCTATGAAATCAGACTGGAATGCATTAGACAGATGCTTACTGAACCGCCACGTACCGTAGATAAAAATATGTACAGTACACACCTGTAATTTAGTGTTAAATGTAACGGGAGAGTAAGGAAGACTCTTCATGGGGTCTTCCAGCAATATGGACTTTGAAAGTGTCATGGTTCAAGTCTACTGGTCATAAGAAAAATACTAGTTCCCTGGCTGTCATTCGGATGCTAGAGATAAGGAATTCTGACTCTCTCTTTTGTCCCAATGTAGCCATTTTTTTTATATTTTCTGATAGGATGAGGAAGGGATGGAACATCTGTTAGGCTGTTATTGCTGCCTGGTTCTCCAGGTAAAGGCTTTTCTTCCTGACCTGTTGACCATTGCTACTGAATATTAAGTGATGAGAAACAATTACAGTGGGACTGCAGGCAGCAATAACCTTTTCTTGTGCTATTATTTTTTTTTTTCAATGCTCTAAAGCATTAATGCGAACCTTGGCACCCCAGATGTTTTGCAACTACATTTCCCATGATGCGCATGCACTCTGCAGTGTAGTTGAGCATCATGGGAAATGTAGTTCCAAAACATCTGGGGTGCCAAGGTTCGCCATCACTGCACTATAGAGAGATTTTCTATTTAATGACCACCCTCACTGGGGCATATGGTAAAGGGGGATTTCTTTTTTGGGAGGTTTCACATGCTGCTTACTTACTGTATATCTCTTGGCAATAATGCTACCAGAATTTTAGCTCAGGCCAACGGCCATAGGTGTACACCCAAAAGCTCAAACACACATGTGTATATACCTGTATAATAATAATAATAATAATAATATATATATATAGATATAGATATATAGATATATATAGATCTATATCTATATATATATATATAGATATAGATCTATATATATCTATATATATATATATAGATAGATATGTATAGATATATATATGGCAATAGACAGTGTCAGTAGAACAGTGGAGGGTGTCAGTGGGCAGGGACTGTTGTCTGTAGTTTCCTTTTTTATTATTATTATTATTATTACATTTTACAATTTTATTTTTTTATAATTTTTTACAATATTTAAAAAAAAAATAATTATTATTATTTTTTCTTTTACAATTTGTTAGGAGCACCATTGGGGGGCTTTAGTGATATATCAGGGGCCTAAACAGACCTCTGATATCTCACTTTTGACTCTAAATACACACTATCAGTTTTCCTGCAGGTTTTTGTCTTCAGGTTTACCAAAACCATCTAATATGAGGTAAAACCTCAAGAGTTTCAATTTATATGCAATCAGGCAGGCCCTTGTACTACATGGTTTTGGTAAACCTGAAGAGAAAAACCTGCAGGAAAACTGATAGTGTGTATGGGGCTTAAGAGAAAGGGGCTCAGGACAGAGATTCCAGAGTCCCTTTCTCTGCAGCCAAGCAAAAGGGGGAATCTGTGCAACACAGGGTGATAAGGGTGTGCCTGGGCACACCTGGCACACCCTGTACACACGCCTATGCCAACAGCCAATAGAATACTCATGCAGTAGTATTTCTGGATGGATTCTCCATCATTTAGTTTTAACATATATGTTAGTAAATAGTGCACAGAGGTAGGCTCTGGGGTTGATTTACTAAAGGAAAATGCACTCTGCACTACAAGTGCACTTGGAAGTGCAGTCGCTGTAAGTCTGAGGGGTAGATCTGAAATGAGGGGAGGCTCTGCTGATTATATTATCCAATCATGTGCAAGCACAAATTCTGTTTTTTATTTTACTTGCATGTCCACCTCAGATCTATAGCAACTGAAATTCCAAGTGCACTTTCAGTGCAATGTGGATTTGCCTGTAGTAATTAAACCCCAATGAGTGCAGTACCCACCTACTCTGCAACCAATCACAACTGACTTCAGTGAAGTCAGATTAGTGAAAATCGATTCTGATTGGTTAACCCCAATAATGAAGTAGTCTGAATCACACCTCAGAAATAGAAGTCCAGGGGATGTTAAGCCACAGCTATCTCTAATCTGGTCATTTGATTTTTGAAAGATGTCAGATGCTGAAAGGTATTTTAACGTGCCATTGTCTAACCAGAACCAAAATTTCAGTTTTTCAAAAAAGAAATAAAAAAATACATATACTATTGTGCGGTATTCTATGAAGCACAGACTGGAGTACAGTACAATGTAATGTTATATGATTAAAACACTTAATTTAGTATAATACTGTGTGTAAATTAGTATGACTACTGCATTACCCCTGGTATAACATTACCATATCTATGATGTTCATTTGAAAAATCTGCCTTTAAAAAAATGTCTGTAATGAGACGAGTTATTGAACCCCTTAACTATTAGGCATAAAACCAGATTAGAATTTCTCTTTCATTGGCCCATACTACTGAATAAATAAGGAGCAGAATCTGGTTGCCAGTGGTGACAGATTCAGAGTTAAGTCTAGTTCTTTGATAAATTCCTCATTTTCTGCAGCTATGTTTGATTATCATATAAAAATCTGCAGTGTGTTCCATTCCAGCGAGGCACGGCTGCAGAGGTTGTGTTTACTCTTGATATTCTGATGTCTTCCTCATCGCAGTGCATTCCGCATCCAACGAGATGTTGGCTCTAATGTGTTTCTTCATTGCGCACTTGTTAATGGCCTGCTAAAAATAGCTGTGCTGTACTCCAGTAAAATATTACTAGTGAAATAGAGCAGAGCGCAGGCAAGTTTAATGCGCTGTCTTCTCTCCAGCTAGAGTACGCTTTGCTGACTTGTATCTGTTTGATGGTACAGTATTTTCCATTGCAGGGAAATAAATATGTCTGGTCTTTATTGAAGGTATATGTGTATAAAAGAAAGGATTGCAAACCATACTGCATAACCAGAACAGCTTGGTCTGGGAAGATATAACATATAGATAGATCCAGTGTGATCTCTGCCAGGGCTGATCAAACTGTAGGAACTTGATCTGCTGAGACTTGTAGTTATTTAGCAGCTGCTGCATTGCAGGTTGCTTGTGTCTGTTCAATGTCTTCATAATGAAAGAACACCTTTTATATCATAAGAAGTAAAAAGATGCCTCTATATGCTCATTCTTTTTTACTACTAAAAAATATACCTTGTTTTATCTTTACTCAAAACAACATTTAAATTTTCTAAATGCACAAAATATAGCTGGATATTAACATTTATAGGTAATAACACTAGGCATAGTTGATCCATGGAATATCTGATTGCTTCCTGGGGGACCAGGAAGAATTATTTTTCCCCGCTGGAGAAAATTCTATAATGCTTTATTGGGGTTTTTTGTGCCTTCCTCTGGATCAACTGTAGGTATAGGATTGTGTTTTTGGAAGTAATTTTTTTGGGTGGTTTGTTAATTTAAACCCAGTTTTCATTAAGGCCCCCCTTCAGACATATGGATCCCGTGAGGATCCGTACCTTTCTTATCCGCTTGCTCAGCGGGGATTGCTCCGTTGATTCCTGCTGAGCCGGCAGATGACAGAGTGGTCCCTGGATGTGCAGGGACGGCCCTGTCAGATCTCCGCTCTCCTCTATGGGGGGATCGGATGAACATGGACCGTCTGTCCGTGTTCACCTGATCCGATCCGCAGACGGATGGAAAAAGAGGATTTTCCTCCGTCTGCAGAATCGGAGCATAGCGGACACTGATGAGATCGGGTGTCAGCTGGTGTGAAAGGGCCCTAATTCTGGTTTTCTGCAAACACAACAGTCTTCAGATTTACCTTGAGCCACTGCTTCTCATTGAGGTTGCTTTGAGGTTTACTGGGCATGACTGTCACGTAAAAAAAAAAAAACTGTTACTGAGATAAAATAGCCACAGCCACTACTGATTGCAAAATAATATTTGCTGATGCAACAGCATTCATACTTTTTTTTATCAGACTTTATCTTCATGCTTGTGGTGGGTCAGTGAGAATTTTTTACTGCAAGGCAGTGCAGAATCGGCAGTAGATCAGGTCTATACCTGGTGATCCAGACTCTAGGCATTCTGTAAGTTGATCCTGTCAATGGTGAGTTGTCACCAGTGACGGGCTTGTAAATGTGACATGGGCATAAAAAGAGCAAGTCTGTAGCTGCTATAAATCGCTGTTACAAAATCTCCAGCGAGTGGTCATCAGGAACAGGATCATAAATTTGGTATGGACACAAGGAGAGGGAGTCTGTAGGTTCTACAAATACAGGCATGCCCCACTTTTAAGTACACAATGGGACCAGAGCATGTATGTAAAATTAAAATATACTTAAAGTGAAACAATACCCTTTTTCACTTCTAGGGTGTAGTGGGGGGTCAGGGGCTGTAGTGGGGTGTGAGGAGCTGTAGTTGAGGTCTCAGGGGCTGTAGTGGGGGTGTCAGGGGCACACTGAAACAGGGCGGGCTATGCTCTCTGAGCTTCAGCCACTTCTACTGCGCCTGCAAAATGTCTGACTATTACACCAAAGTCAAAAAAGCTGCAGGCAGCACATCTACATGTGAATGGAGCCAAGGGTTAATAAGCACTATGGTACAAGATCCCTCCATCTTCACTGGCTCCCAAAGGTGACATATGTATCTAGCTTTAAATGTAGTTTATGAATTGCTGATAATACACTGTCTATTGACCTACATAGAGGTTATTTAAGTTATATTTAACAGCTTGTGTGTATAGAGTCACCTCATCGATATGCTGACCCTCATGTGCATTGAAAGCGGTGCCAATGCAAATAGGAATTGTTGCCTCATTAACCCTTTCTCTGTTGAAACCCTTTCTTTGTGTTGACAATTCAGAAGCTTTCAGATCTTTACGGCAAAGAGGGCTTTAAGTCTGGCTTATTTACAGCTTAGCGAAAGGAAAATGTCAGGAGAGGTTAAGACTTCTTGAAATCCAGTAAATTGGCAGTGTAGGTCCTGGCACCCAGCATTAATTTTCCAACACTTTATATTGTGCTTTGTAAAAGAAAATTATATCCCTTGAAGAAGAAGTCAAACTTAATTAACTGTAATCCATGTGTCGGCAACTTTGCAAATATCATTATATTAACATTTTCTTATTGCCTGACATTAAGGTGACAAAATTGCTGAATGAGCCATCTTTTTCAACTGCAGGTATAAGACTTGAGGTAAGCAGAAGCACATAAATTCCTCACCAAGCCTTTGTGGTGCTTGGTGATTGGTTCAGTGCATTTACATCAGCAAGGGAAACGAGAATAGACAAGGTTTACTATATAGTACATGCTTTTGGCTGCTGAATGGAGCTGAGGGGCAGAGGAACAAGGTTGCATATGTGCTGTTGTGGAAAGGGGCATTAAAGCAAACCTGTTGCTTTGCCTTGCATTGAAAGGGAACAGGTTGGCTTTAAAGTAGCTTTTCACTTTGGTCAAAAATTGCAGCTGTGCATGGTAGCCAATCAGTTGCTAACTTCAGCTTGTTCAGTTGACAAAAAAGCTGGAAGCTGATTGGTCTCTATGCAGAGCTGCACTAGATTTTGCACTCTTGCACTTTTAGTAAATCAACCCTACAGGCTTGGTTGTAGGAATTCTGATGATGGCAGAGTTAGGCGGCGTACACACGACCGAGGTTCTCGCTGGAAACCAGCGAGAACCTCGCTGGAAGCTGCATTCCAGCGAGGACCTCGGCCGTGTGTACACGGAGCGCTCGCCCCGCCCGTCGGGAATCCCGTCGAGCGAAAAGAGAGCACGCTCTCTTTTTGCTCGACGGCCCGCCTGGATGAATGGCTGGTTGCCATTCCCGACGGGCGGGTCGCCGATTTCGACGGCCGGCAGAGAACCTCGACAGGCGGAACGATGTGTTCTGCCCGTCGAGGTTCTCTGCCGTGTGTACACGGCCTTAGACGTCAAGGTTGCCAGCTAAATGTGGCACTTTATTGATAAAATACATATGTTTGTTCAACATAGAGAAGAGATCCAGCCCAAATTTTAAGACAGCAGGCATATTTAAAGGACCAATCCATCCAAAAAGTAACATTTTATATTCATAGTCCCTCGCCTTCATTGATTACTTGAAAACTCCAACAGGGAAATCTCCTTGCCATAGTTTCGAACTCTATTCCTGTTCACTTGGAAGTATTGGATGTTCCCACTCACCTTTGTGTTCTCCATCTCCATAATATAACATCACTTTTAAAAATCTAATTAGAAGAGCATTTCTCCCTATAAGGCCATAGCAGGTGCACAGAGTGGTTGCTTAATAACAGATATTATATGAAGAACCAAGAGACTTAAGCACCAACGCTCTAATTAACTTCCAAAAACTGAAATTTTCACATTTGCTTTCACAGAAAATAATAGAGCTATCCTGCCTAAATAAGTGCTTTTTTTTATTTACATGGGATGCAAATGGGATGTAACTGCTGCGTACATTTATATATTTTCAAAAATGTTCTCTTAAGATTTAACTGCTCCAAGTTTAAAGTTCCTATTCCTTCAGCACTTCATAGGGGTGGCATGTGGCTCCCTTATCAAGGACAATGATACTCTGCACATTCTTTTCATGCACAAAAGGAGACAAGCCTTCTGTACACAACTTCATCTTCTGTGGCGATGGGATCCAGAACGCCTAATTACCCTGATTTCTATCGTTTTGATAAATGCGTTTATTTGGAAAATGACATTGTTTTCTTCATTACCCAGAACGAACACATTAAATTGCCCAAGCCCTATATTGTGTTATTTGTGTGACACAACATGACAGTTGAGGGGGCTGGTATGGGGTCTTTTAGGAAACAAGTTTTAATTTTGTTTCTAATACATTTAGAAAATATATTTTATAAATAGACCATTTAATACAACAATTTCAGTATTGAACAATGTTCAATGCCCAAGACTATTATGGCTCTTCCCTTTCAAATAATGGTGGGCATAGTCAGCAATGGGCACCTATGCACGAAGAATTGGGCAAAGTGGCAGGTTCACTTTAAGTCTTTCAAAGCATTTTACAACTTCAACCCTGGCTTCCTGAGAAGGCTCTAAGAGCATTTCCAGGCCCTGGATCCATAAGCTCTGGGCTTGTGTCAATGGCAGTTTGAGACCCTCTTGTGAGTTATAGTTTACCCCATACTGTCCTGCATTTGACCTGTAGTTTACCCCCTACTGTCCTGCATTTGACCTGTAGTTTACCCCCTACTGTCCTGCATTTGACCTGTAGTTGACCCTCTACTGTCCTGAATTTTACCTGTAGTTGACCCCCTACTGTCCTGCATTTGACCTGCAGTTTACCCCCACTGTCCTGCATTTGTCCTACTGTTTACCCCATTCTATCCTGCATTTGACCTGCAGTTTACCCCCACTGTCCTGCATTTGACCTGTAGTTTACCCCCTACTGTCCTGCATTTGACCTACAGTTTACCCCCTACTGTCCTGCATTGGACTTGCAGTTTACTCCCACTGTCCTGCATTTGTCCTACTGTTTACCCCATACTGTCCTGCATTTGACCTGCAGTTTACCCCCTACTGTCCTGCATTTGACCTGTTTCAAGCAGGCTTTGCATTCCTATAGACTTGTATGAGAATGTAAACCCCTCTTGAAGCCAACAAAAGCACCTCAACATGAGTCTCAAAATATCCCCCCACCTTTGCCCTTCTGTGGCCTTTTATACTGGCTCTTATAACAGCAAATGCCAAATTCTAAGCATATACTGTAATCTCTCGAGGGAGTCTCAAATGATCATTCACTGCTGTAAAAATCTCCCTTTTCACCAGGAACCAGTAATATAACATGGCATAGTGTCAGTTACCTCAGCCCTATACTTGCTTTTCCATTTCAGAAACAATAACATGCACAGCTACTGACTGAGTGATTTAAAATGTCATGTGAAAAAAAAAAATGTCTGCTGGTATGTAGGGGGTGATAATGTTTTAGTTTAAAGAAGGCTCGTGGGTAATTTCACAAAGAACTGTTAAAAAAATGACACTTTGAATTTGTTCAGTGGATATACTGTATGTAGGCTAAATGCAGTGTTCTTAAATGTGGCTGGTGTCTTCTTAAAGAGTTCAAGTTTAATGCTTAAGGTAATACATTTTAATTTTGTCTTATAGACTCAACTCTGGAAGCGGCATCACGGTACAGATGTCCAAAACTAGCTTTGGCGGAAGCGCAGGAGGTGGTGGCGGAGCTGGATATGGCGGAGGCTTTGGTGGAGGACTTGGAGGTGGTTTTGGAGGTGGTCTCGGAGGTGGTCTCGGAGGAGGATATGGAAGTAGTCTCGGAGGAGGATATGGAGGTGGTTTCGGAGGAGGACTTGGAGGTGGTCTCGGAGGAGGACTTGGAGGTGGCATTTCAAGTAGTTACAGCGGTTCACTAGGCCTGGGCGCCGGCGGCGGCGGCATCGGCGGAGGTTTCGGATATGGAGGAGGAGCGACGTTTGGAAGCCTGAATTCTAGCTCAAGTAAGTTTATTATCACATAAACATGTAATCTATTAAGACTTAATGCAGTATAGGATTCACTAGCAGTCAATCAAATCTCAGTTTACTGTAATCAGCTCAGTAAAAGATGATTTTTTGATATGGGTTTTTGTATTTTCTGAATAATTATTTGCTTGTCTTATTTAAAGGTAAGCTATAATCTTTTTTTTAGAATTTAGAGATAATAATATACATAAATGTGACCAGATTAATGCTAATAATATTGACAAGTATTAAAGGTTAAAACACTTAATTTCTGGGTATAGATTGTAATTAAATATGTACAAAGGGGCAGACACATTTGCCCATTAAATATGCAGGCTTGGTTTCCTGCTTAGTAGTACTACACAATGTCTTCCCTGGTCCTGTCTCTCACTGTTAGGCTGGCCATACACAGATTGAATCTTAGAGAATGCTCGACCATGGTGTCAACAGTGACAGACAGTGCTGTAATCATACCTCCCAACTTTATGAGATGGGAAGGAGGTACACCTTTTAGTATAAAGCATGTGGGAAAAAGACACACACCCATGCTCCAAGTTTCATGGACCACAAGGTCCAAACAAAATGATCAGCTATACCCCAAAGTGCTTATTTACACTTCTTTCCCTTTGAAAAGGAATTTCAAAATAGCAAACACATTAATTTAGAGGCTGGATGAATTATATAGAGTAATACAAGACTCTGCACAGTTAAATAGTACATACAGTATTAAAAAAGGTCTATATATCATACCAAAAAAGAGGGAAAGCTGAGGAGGAAGGCGGGACAGAAGGATTTGTTTTGAAATCAACAGTCCAAATGAAGGACAGTTGGGAGCTATGCTGTAAGAGTGAATGAGAGGGACTGTGCTGTCCATACTGCTTCACAGACAGCAACGTTGTTTTGAGATCCAGAAAAAAAAATGAATCACTGCACTCCTGGTGTTGAGGGATCTGTAGATGACTCTTGAATACGAAGGTAGCGCTGGGATCTACATGCTACTATAAATAAATGTTCTGTTTTTATACATACATCTGTGATAACTGGAAGGGTACAGGCTGCAGAAGCATATTCATGGTTATAGCAGTATAATTAGTGCTTCGTATTGAATAACTTTGCATTTTTCTCCTCTAGTATCCTCATCCACTGCTTATTGAAGAACGAATATTAAAGACCATCACCTGAAATGAATCTGTTGGAAATCTCAACATGAAACCAACGCGGCATTCACAAGAAAACAGCCAGAGTGTTTTCCACGTAAAAAAGTCATTAAAAAAAAAATGAAAAAAATCGTATCTGCACTCAGAGAGCTTCCTGAGAAGACCACGACACTTTATTCTCTAATGTCGCTAACCAAGGGAACTTTTTCGTGTTTTTGTTTATAGTCGAAAGCGCTATTATATAACTCTTTTGTGTACTCTTGCGGTGATTGAAAGACTTTCCTTTAATGTTTTTTTTTTATTTCTTTTTCACAAAATGTATAAATTATAACCCCAGCGCTTGCCACTTAAGCCTCTAATTACTGAACTGCAGGAAGTTTAGCCTAATCTGGGATTTATCACTGAGCTCCGGACTATTGAACACACAAGGGAAAATCTCTCCTCTCTATGTCAGGCTGAAGGTGTGCAGTAATAGGAATGCGGTATAACAGTGACACGCAGCCAGGAATAGACACGTGTAATCTACAGGTAAAATCCATTGCGTGTTGTTAGAAAAGAAAGGAGCGTGTTTTAACCTCCTGCAGGGTCCTTGTATCAAGAGAGCATTTAGCAGATCCCTGATCAAAATAAAGGTTTTTTTTTCTGTTAAACAAAAAAATGTAAAGAAATCAAAATAAAAGCATTTCTTAAACATTAGTTGTGTATTGACTTAATTGTATTTGAAGGTCTTGATTAATGCGTGACAGCAGCATTGTGTCCCTTTGCCTTTGTTGTAATCTAGAAAAACTCCTAGCAATGAGTGATTTTCTAATACTAATAATTCAAGAAACATTGCAATGAAACTGGAATCAGAACGTCCACTCATTAATGGCAAATTCTAGACAGATATAAAAGACACAAATGAAAGCAGTTCTGTTATATTATTAAGCCCTTCGTGTCTAATGCCTTGTGCACACGACCATTTTTCTCGGCAGGAAAAAAAAACAATGTTTTTCCCGACGTGATTCCTCTCCAGCCTGACTTGCATACACACGTCCGACCAAAGCGTGGTGACGTACAACACGTACGTCGGGACTATAAAGGGTAAGTTCCTTTCAAATGGCGCCACCCTTTGTGCTGCTTTTGGGCTGCATACTTTCTGAGCATGCACATTTTTTTACACTCGGAAAATCATTCACACAACCTTTTTTTGCGATGAGAAAAAAACTGATGGGAAACACGACGAGAAAAAAGAGAGCTGGTTTCAATTTTTTTCGGGCAATTTTTTTCGTTGAGAAAACTGCTAGGGAGCATACACACGACTGGTTTTCACGACCAATATAAAAAATGGCAGTTTTCTCATCATGAAAACCGGTAGTGTGTACAAGGCATAAGGGTAAAACAAATCTTAATGCCTAAGCACAATTTTTCAACTTTAACATGTGTTAGTAAAACTGTACATATCATCACAACTACTTTGTGCATCCAGGTAGAATATACCTGTTTTTTTGTTTTTTTTTCAGGACAAATTGAGCTTTCATTTGGTGGCAAATGGTAATGGATATCTCCTGATATTTTTTAAAAAAATATATCAGGATATCTCCTGATATTTATTTATTATCAAAGGAAAACTGGCCCAAAATAGTAAAAATAACTTTTTTTATAAAACGTAGCTGTATATTTCTTGCTACTACTATAACCAGGGCTTTGTTTCCAGCTGGAAGTTGGTGGAATTCAGCTCCACCACCTCTGGCTCAGGCCTTCTACTCCCTTCTTACCACTATCACTTGTAAACACAGAAGTCAGGCTTCTGTGTTTATCAGTGACAGCTTATCTCTCAACTGCTCCCACAGATCTGATCTCCTGAGCAGCTCCCAGAGAATGCAGGATGGGGACAAGGCATATGAAGGTGCCCAGGGTGCAGTATAGCTTTCAAAACAACTCCTGGATGATCTCCCTGCAAGTAAATGAGGCAGAGCCACCTACTAGAGCTGGCTGTGTGCTTCAGCTTAAAAAAAAAAGCCCTGCCTATAACCTACCACCAAAGAACAACCCAAAATGGCTTCTCCTGCTCCGGACAATCGCAGCAATACCTCATATACATATGTTATTTGTTGTTTGTATCCGTAGTACAGCCAAAAAACAATAGTGCGCATTTTATTTTTGTTTTTTATCCTACCTAAACACACTGACACTGATAATAAATAAAAAAAAAAGCTCCTGTTCAAAAATTAATGACCCTTGACCCAAACACTAACCCTGGCACTGACCTAGATCAAACGTTGATCTTGGTATTAAATATATATATATATATATATATATTATTATTTTCAACACAAACTTTTTTTCTCTCTGCAAGGACAGAGAAAGATACTATGGGGCAGATTCACAAAACAATTACGCCTGTCTAACTGGTGTTAGACAGGAGTAATTTCAAATTTCCCGCGGCGTATCACTAGTTTGAATTCTCAAACCATGATACGCCGGCTTCGGGCTTCGATCCGAGAGGCTTACGTCTTCGTAAGCCTTCGGATCTACGCTGCCATCTATTTGCGGCGGCTGGGAGGAGTTCGCGTCGTTTTAATGCGTCGGGATATGCTAATGTGTTTTTACGGGGATTCACGAACAAACGAGCGAGCGGCGCAGTCGTTTTCGTCTATTTTTTTATACGTAAAGTTAGAGCAGCTTTTTGCTGCTCTAACTTTACGTAGCCCATGTTAAGTATGGCCGTCGTTCCCGCTTCGAATTTATTTAAAAATTTTTTTTATTTACGTAACTCGTCGGGACGTGGATCGCCCGTAAAGTACGCTACATAAACAACGAATGACGTCACGACGTGATTTCGCGCAATGCACGGCGGGAAATTTGCGAACGGAGCATGCGCAGATCGATCGCCGCGGGAACGCGCCTAATTTAAATGTTTCACGCCCCCTACTCGTCTATATGGATTGCGACGGGAGAAATACACTACGCCGCCGTCGTTTACCGTAGAAAATCTACCTGAATTCCACGTAGAGCAAGGTAAAAAACGGCGGCGTAGCGTATTTCTGCTACGCTACGATAATCCATTTCTCTGTGAATCTGCCCCAATGTATCTCTCTCATCCATTCACACAGAAAGAAGACACGGGGGTGGGCTTCACAGTGACTGACCACTGTGATAGCCAATCAGAGACTATCAGGTGGGCCAGAATCAGATGTTCCGTGTCCTGATCGTTAGAATGGGGCACGGGGCTCTCATATGGTGCACTCTTAGCAAAGAGATACGCAAATATGCGACCCCGCGGAAAAATGGCCAGTATATTTGTGTTACATTGGCGCCAAGGGGTTAAAGTGGTATTAAACCCAAAACCATGTTCTGGCAGGTGCTCCCAAAAAACTCCCCTGCCGCAGTAGTTCAGGTGCCCTGCGCCCGAAAAAGGTCCGGACACCTGAATAGGGGGGGTGAGCAGCGACCTTAGATAGATTCATGCAATGCATGAATCTATCTATGGTAATAGAGCATTGGAGGAGAGAGGGGGCGGCGCTCCTGTGCCCTTTATGGACGCACCGCCACTGGACTGATCGTTTAATTACTATTCAGCTGATGCACTTGCAGTGTTCTAATGAGGAACGTTGCAGTGCCTCTTTTTAGAAGTGATTAATCCATTAAGAGCATTTAACCAAAAATGTATTTTTGTTGCAGAAGATGCCTTAAATCAATGCAATACAATGCCTTGTATCTTAATAAAGTCTTTTGGGAAAAATCAGTGAGCAGATCACACAAGCAGGAAAACACATTTCTGGAGGTGTTCCTTACACCATCTGTGTACAGCACTCATCCACTTTGCCATATTGAATTGAATTTTACAGAAACTTACAGCACTGCAGTTTGAAAAGGAAAGGTCATTTTGAATAACATACAAATACAATATGGCTCGTGCCTATAGTTTTTTTTTTTATTGCTATATTTTTCCCCAAATTTTTTTTTACACTTTAATATATTACATTGTAAAAGGGTTATTTGAAAGTGAAAGGTAATCGCTTATTTTTTTATGTGCAGGAACATACAATTTAGTACAAATTTAATTTATTCAACCCACAATTTATAAAATACAGCTGTGAGGTGAGAAATACTGATTCATTACCCCAAAGGCAGATAAAAAGACACCTTCTAATGCAGGTATGTAGCCATTAAAATGATTGTTAGCATTTTTTAATAGAGTCTGTTTAATGAGTGGGATTTAGTCATTATATTGGTTCTTGTAATCCTTTATACAACATTCACACTGTGAGTGGGGGAGTCAACACTCTGAGTCTGTCAGGTCTCTATTGCTTTGAACAATGCAGTCATTCTAACATTGAATATGCTTACAGGGAGGAAGGAACAGGGGTGACTGTATTAGCGTTCTGCTATTGCTACAGCTTCTTTAGTGCGTGTTCAGCAGTCAGTTTACAGGTCTTTGACCCACTAGTACTGTTTAACTGCACTAGAGGTCAGAGACACGTACATCCTATTTAGTAGGGTTTTGTCTCAAAAAACTAGCTGGAAATGTATTTTGGTAGTCACACTGAAGCTTTATGGAACTTTATGAGCTTGAAATTCTGCAAAGGTAACTGAAAAAGGTGCCCTGCCAAAACATGATGCATGGTGTCAAGGAGAAAAGCCTTTATGGGGCAAGGTGTTGAGTGTTAAATCATAATAACATGGCCCCTAATACCCTGGCAATGCAATGCATAGGATCAACATATTGACATTCCCCAAAACATGCAAAACAAACATAGGCATCATATTAGCAATCTTCACCGAACATTGGCATCAGTAGGTCAGTCCTGACAATATAGTATCAACAAGCAATTAAAAAAACAAAACAATATATGAGCAATAAGTTGGCAACTTGTGGGCAGAAAATGTGTATTTGTGAAAATATGTGGGCAGCTAATGGGCAATTGTACCCTTATATGGGCAATAAATAGACAACATTCTAGTTGCTGTCAAATCTATGACACCATGCACCATGACTCTCTCTCTCTGACCCCATTGGGAGCCTGTGAGAGCAAGACCAAGAAATAAGGGGACTGGTCATCGACAGTACAGAAATTCACAGACAGAAATAATAACCTGTCAGAAGGTTTAACCACTTGCTGACGGCCGTACGAGTTTGTACGGCCGCAGAGCGGCTCTACTTCTTTGAGCCGCCGTGTTTTCTCGTCCGCCCCTTTTGGCGTTCCCAGCGCGCGCTCCCGAGCGCGCAGCGGGGAACTGCTGTGCTGGCTGTGTCCCTTGGACACAGCCAAACACAGATCGCGGTAAATAGCCAATCACAGCGGCTATTTACAGCGCGATCTGTGTGGCCAATGAGAGATGATCTCATATGTAAACATATGAGATCATCTCTCATTGCCGACTCTCCGCTCCTCACACAGACAGCGCGTGTGAGGAGGGAGAGAGAACGGAGCTGCAGCGGTTTTGAAAAAAATAAAAATAAAGTGACCAATCAGTGCCCCCAGGACCATCTGTGCCCCCCAGTACCACAGTGCCCCCAGGACCACCTGTGCCCCCCCAGTACCACAGTGCCCCCCAGTACCACAGTGCCCCCCCAGTACCACAGTGCCCACCAGTACCACAGTGCCCACCAGTACCACAGTGTGCCCACCAGTACCACGGTTTGCCCACCAGTACCACCTGTGCTCACCAGTACCACCTGTGCCCACCAGTACCACTGTGCCCACCTGTGCCCACCAGTACCACCGTGTCCACCGTGCGCCCACCAGTAACACTGTGCCCATCAGTACCACTGTGCCCATCAGTGCCCACCTGTGCCACCAGTACCACCTGTGCCCAGTGCCCATCTGTCACCTCAGTGCACATCTGCAATCAGTGCCCACCTGTGCCACCTCATCAGTGCCCACCTGTGCCGCAGTCAATCAGTGCACATCAGTACCCATCTCATCAGTACCCATCTCAGTGCCATCTGTGCCGCCTTATTAGTGCCATCTGTGCCGCCTCATTAGTGCCATCTGTGCCGCCTCATTAGTGCCCACCTGTGTCCACCAGTACACAGGCCTCATCAGTGCACATCAGTACCCATCTCATCAGTACCCATCTCAGTGCCATCTGTGCCGCCTCAGTGCCATCTGTGCCGCCTCATCAGTGCCATCTGTGGGCATTTGTACTTTCCTGGCTTGTTAGGGTCTCAAGAAATGAGATATGCCTTCAGTACATCAGGTGTGATCAGATGTGATATTTATTATGATTTGCACTATAGTTTGTAGACTCTAAAACTTCCACACAGACCAAATAATTTCCAAAAACTTTGGGTTATTTTTATCAAAGACATGTAGCAGTATAAATGGTGGCCAAAATTTTTGAAGAAAAATTAATAATTTGCAACATTTTATCACAGAAACTAAGAAAAAATATTTTTTTCTCCAAATGTTCGGTCTTTTTCCATTAATAGCGTAAAAAATAAAAAACGCGGAGGTGATCAAATACCACCAAAAGAAAGCTCTATCTGTGGGAAAAAAAGGACAAAAAATTTTTTTGGGTACAGTGTTGCATGACTGAGTAATTGTCATTCAAAGTGTGAGAGCGCTGAAAGCTGAAAATTGGTCTGGTCTGGAGGGTTTAAGTGCCCAGTATGGAAGTGGTTAATAAACACACACGCCATAACTCTTTACAATAGGGACACAAACTGCAATAAAATCTGACAGTGGATCTTTGCTTCCCTCATCTAAATTTTTTTTTAAAAAGTTGGTGTGGCTGGATTTGGTCTTTGACAATACAAGTGCAATACATTCACTTTACCTGTCAGTGGTCATAATACAGTTGTATTCAAAATTATTCAACCCCCACTGAAATTGATTGTTTTGGCCAGTTTGACATTGATTTTGATCATTCAGTCATCCTGCTTACAATTAAATCAAAGAGGCACGTGTAGGTCAGACAAATATAACATAACATTTATTATGAAATAACCACAAATGTATTTTCTGTGCTCACATCATTATCAGTTTTATTCAACCCCCAAGTGACATTCAATCTTAGTACTTAGTACAACATCCTTTTACAGTTATAACAGCTTTTAAACGTGAAGCATAGCTTGACACAAGTGTCTTGCAGCGATCTACGGGTATCTTCGCCCATTCGTCATGGGCAAAAGCCTCCAGTTCAGTCACATTCTTAGGCTTGCGCACTGCAACTGCTTTCTTTAAGTTCCACCAGAGGTTCTCAATCGGATTTAAGTCTGGTGACTGCGATGGCCACTCCAAAATGTTCCAGCCTTTAATCTGCAACCATGCTCTAGTGGACTTGGAGGTATGCTTGGGATCATTGTCCTGTTGAAAGGTCCAACGTCTCCCAAGCCTCAGGTTTGTGACGGACTGCATCAAATTGTCATCCAATATCTCCTGGTACTGAAGAGAATTCATGGTACCTTGCACACGCTGAAGCTTCCCTGTTCCTGCAGAAGCAAAACAGCCCCAAAGCATGATTGACCCCCCACCATGCTTCACAGTAGGCAAGGTGTTCTTTTCTTCATAGGCCTTGTTCTTCCTCCTCCAAACATAGCGTTGATCCATGGGCCCAAACAGTTCTAATTTTGTTTCATCAGTCCACAGAACACAATCCCAAAACTTCTGTGGTTTGTCCACAAGACGTTTGGCATACTGCAGTCGACTCTTCTCAAGGGGGTGCGCCTGGGAGTTCTGGCATGGAGGCCTTCATTACGTAGTGTGCGCCGTATTGTCTGAGCAGAAACTTCAGTACCCACATCTGACAAATCTTTTCTCAGTTCCTCAGTCACACGGGGACTTTTCTCCACTCTACGCTTCAGGTAGCGCACAGCAATCAAAGTCAGCATATTCTTTCTGCCACTACCAAGTAGCGTTTCAACAGTGCCCTTTGCCTTGAATTTGTGAATGATGCTTCCTATGGTGTCTCTTGGTATGTTTAACATCTTTGCAATCTTCTTATAACCATTGCCCTCCTGTGAAGAGTAATCACCTCTTCTCTTGTCTTCCTGGACCATTCTCTTGACTTCACCATGTTTGTAACCACACCAGTAAATGTCTAGAAGGAGCCGAGTATCACAGTCATTTTAAAGCTGCCTAATTGGTGCTTATTAGGCTTTATTGCTGCTCCCTGACATCCACAGGTGTTTTCAATACCTGATTGAAAACACTTCAATGAACCTCTGTTCTTCAGAGTGGTAGTCTTTAAGGGGTTGAATAATTGTGTAAATGAAGAATTCACAAAATAAACATTTACTACTGTATTATAAAACCAATTGATGTCATTTTAGTTGCATATGGTTCTTTAAGAAGTCCTTGTAGGATTTCATTCTGAATTCAATTACAAATGTACACTAAATTCCCTAAAACCCTATACAGCATTGGGGGGGTTGAATAATTTTGAATACAACTGTATATAATAATCGGTGTATATGAGAATTTGAAGGCTAAAAAACTCCAACTGGAAATATTGATGTATCATTAGCTGTGTAACTGAATTTTTCAGAATAACATGAATATTTTCGTTCTTGTAGGAGTTATATGATTTAAAGGCTACCCATATCCAATATGAGAAACTGATCTTGGTGCCAGCACAGGATCCTCATCACAGTCTCAAGTCTCGACAGCTTTATGTAGTAAAGAAAGAATGAAGAGTGTCCATCCTTTTTTCACCATGTCAGTCCTAACAGTGATGTGATGTGTTCTGATAAGCTGGTAGGAATACAGAGTGCTACTGGGAAGGAGATTGAGGAAAATATATCTTCAGTCCTCTATCTTCACAGCAGGACGGAGGAGTGAAAATATGTGTCACACCTCTTAAATGTTTCTAGTAAAATCTGCTAAATCTTTTGAATAAATAATATTTGAAAAGGGAATTAAATTAGTATACTGAATTGAAAATAAATGACTCACAACTCACCTCTCTAACAATGACTAATACTCCCTACAATCACACAATAAAACCATACATCAGGCATTTGTATGTCTTTGTCAGAGAGAGCATAATGCTGTTCTGTTCTCAATATTCAGATCATTATAAACATAAAGGTGTCCTTTTATGAAAGTGCGGTAAAATACCGCTATTCAGTTCTCAGGCATTCTCTGGGGAGATCGCTCTCCTCTGAGTGCCTGTTTATGAAACTTTGTAGATCGCTTCTCATGTTGAGATGAGGAGCGATCTACAAACGGCTGGAAACTCCTGAGAACGGCTTCTCTCACTGTAATCTCGCGTGATTTAGCGGGATTACAGTATGAGGAAGTGAAAAATACACGTTGAACACGAATCAGCACACATTACACACCACATATTAATAAAGTTGCATTCCCACCAAACAATATACATTAACCTAATTATTAAAAAACATTGTTTTTTCAATATTTAGCTCATACATGTGCCTATTTAAATGTGAATGGTGTATAGTATATTAATGGAATCCCACATATGTAATGCACCATGCATATGCTATACACCATTCATATAAATGAAAAATACATTTAAAATCTTTTTTTTTTTTTTTTTTTTTTTTTAAGTATACAAATATAAACCCTGTATAACTGCAATAGAACAGTTCATGGGTAAAACCATATTTTAGGGTTTACATTTTTTTTTTTTTTTTTTACTAATAAATTAAAAATGATATAAAAATTACTTTAATAATAGCATTTTAATGCAAGTAGAATTATATATATTTATACACATATATATATATATATATATATATATATATATATATATATATATATATATATATATATATATATATCTGTGTGTGTGTGTGTGTGTATATATATATATATATATATATATATATATATATATATATATATATATATGTGTAGATTTAGATATATATATATATATATATATGTATGTATATATATATGTAGATTTATATATATATATATATATATATATATATATATGTATGTGTGTGTATATATATATATACATATATATATGTGTGTGTGTGTATATATATATATATATATATATATATATATATATATATATATATTTATAAACATAGAAATAAACACAAACACATATATATGCTATATGATTATATATATGATATATTATATATATATACACACACTATAAATCTCTAACCTGCTCATTTTGGGGTGTGTAATGGTGGGGAAAATGTGTTCTGACTCTATGGCTGCTTGTGTGTGAAGCATGGAAGTCAAAAGACTTCCTTCTTCCTCCACAATACTCAGCCAGCTTCGTGCTTCTCTCTCTGATTCTCCACCTCTGAGATGGTGAATCAGAAAGTGAGAATTCTGTCACAGATCGCCAGTGAGGTGCCGAGATCGCACCTTCATAAACTGGCCGTTTCTGTGACAGTCAGTTACAGATTCTCACTGTGCTGAGATAATCAGTGGAGAACATGTTCTCATCTGATTACCTCAGTTTCATAAACTGTGTATGACCTGAGATCAGCGGTGAGAGCCGGGATCGCCGCTGATCTCACTTTCATAAAAGGACACCAAAGGCATTTGTAACAAAGGAGAAAACAGAAGTTCTTTACAGAATTTCTTTAAACATTGTAATAATTAACATTTAAAATCCAGATAACACATATGCCTGACCTATGTCTGTATGTATTATAGCATGGGTGTCAAACCGAATTTCATTGTAGGCCGCATCAGCATTATGATTTCCCTCAAAAATGCTGCTTGTATCTGTAAGATTAGATGTCCAGCGCATAACCTCTCCTTTATATTAGATGTCAAGAGCCCCCCCACCATCAGAAATTGAGTCTCCCCCAGTCTCCCTTACATCACAGTGCACCCCCTTTCCTTATGCTGCTGCTGGGAAGAAGCTGGATGCATTGCTTGAAAGCAGAAAGTGATGGTCTCTCGAGTAGGACCAGAGGAATGCTGGAGAGGTGTGAGGGCCACATGAAATGGCCTGGAGGGCCAGATTCGGCCCGCAGACCTTGTGTTTGACACCTGTGTATTATAGCATGCTAAAATGTACATCTCAAAGTTATTTTATTATTGATTTACCCAACATGGTATTAGTTCTTAAAAGGGACACTAAAGTTTCCTGTGTTTTAAAAAATAAATAAAAAACATGTTATACTTACCTCACCTTGTTTTGCACACAGTGGCCCAGATCCTGGTCTTCTGGGGTCCCTCGGTGGCTCCCCGCAAGAACTAACGCCCTTCATGGGAGCTCTCTCCCATGGGGCTTAGTTCTTGTGGGCACACTACCGTGATACAGCCGGCGGCTTTAGCCGCCACTGTATCACTCGACCCCACCCCCCGGTGCGCCCCCCGGTGCTCTGCTACCAATCCATCCGATCTAGCCAATCAATGGTCAGACTGAGTGTTGAAGAGGACTCTGGGGCGAGCGCAGCAGGTGAACAGGCTCAGGTAAGTAAAAAGGGGGGGCTGGGTGGCTGTCATTCCCAGGTTTTTCTCACCTTAATGCATTCTATGCATTAAGGTGAAAAAAAAAACCTTTATAACCCCTTTAATCACCTCAATATTGGACACTTTCACCCCCTTCCTGCCCAAGCCATTTTTCAGCTTTCAGCGCTGTCACAGTTTGAATGACAGTTGCGCGGTTATTTGACACTGTACCCAAATGACATTTTTATAATTTTTTCCCCACAAATAGAGCTTTCTTTTGCTGTTTTTTTATCACCTCTGCGGTTTTTATTTTTTGAGCTATAAACAAAAGAAGAGCGACAATTTTGAAAAAAAAGCAATATTTTTTACTTTTTGCTATAATAAATATCCCCCAAAATTTTTTGTCCGATACGTATTCCACATATTTTGATAAAAAAAAACACAAAGGGCCAGATTCAGGTAGATGGGAGCATCTTTGCTCTGGAGTAACGCTTCTCATTTACGTTACTCTGGCGAAAATTTATGAGCAAGTGCTGTTATTCATGAAGCACTTGCTCCTAAAGTTGCGGCAGCGCATCGCAAATGAGCCGGCGGAATTCAAATTGGGCGGGTACGGGGCGTGTATTATTTAAACTAAGCGCGATCCCGCAGCGAACCTATTGCGCATGCGTCGAGTGTCAATGCATCCCAGTGCGCATGCTCCAAATTCTGTCAGTGAACGTCAATGACGTCACATCCCCATTCATGACATTTTTACGCAAGCGACGCGATTTTTTTTTTTCCGACGCGATGACGACGCCTATACTTAACATAGGATACTCCACTAGTGGGCTGCTTTATCTTTACGCCGCGTATCGCTTCCGGAAACGTCGGAAAGTCACTGCGTCGCGCCCGAATATGATCGTGAATTGCCGATTCCCGCTGATTAACATATTTTTTCAGCGTAAATCAGCGGGAACGCCCCCGGCGCCATTTTTAAATTAAAGTTGCGATGCGATGGCGAAATTCAATTGCGCTGATCGCATCGGAACTCCAACCCGGTGTTTCTTGTTTTCTGGTTACAGAAAACAGAAACGCCGGCTTAAAGTGACAGTTAGGCTGGAGTATCACAGATACTCCAGCCTAACTCTACCTGAATCTGGCCCAAAATGCGTATATTGATTGGTTTGCGCAAAAGTTATAGCGGCTAAAACATAGGGGATAGATTTATAGCATTTTTATTGTCACTGTGATATTGTGGCGGACACATCGGACACTTTTGACACTATTTTGGGACCATTCACACTTATACAACAAACAGTGCTATAAATATGCATTGGCTACTGTGTAAATGACACTAGGGGGCGATCAAGGGGTTAAATGTGTACCCTAGTGAGTGATTTTAACTGTAGGGGGAGGGGACTGACTGGGGGAGGAGACTGATCGGTGTACCTATGTATAAGGGACACACCATCGGTCTCCTCTCCCTGACAGGACGTGGATTTACACACACAGATCCACGGTCCTGCTCAGTTACTGGGCAATTGCGTGTGCCCAGTGCGTGCATCGGGTTCTCAGTGACACGGCGGGTGTGCTTGAGCGCCGCCATTGGCGCACCCCCTAGAGGAAAGCGAGGACGTCATATGACGTCCTCCCAGAAAGAGAGGCTTATCAACCCGCCGTCAATTGACGGCGAGCGATATTCTTGTGGTTAAAGAGGTTGTACACCCTGTACAACCCCTTTTACCTACAGGTAAGCCTAGATTAAGGCTTACCTGTAGGTGCTGGAAATATCTCTTAAACCTCCACAATATTTACAATAGAGCCATACGCCGATGTCTAATGTGCTTGCGCCGTAGACAACGGCGCAGGCACACTTTAGAAATGGCAATCGTGACGTTTCTAAAGGGGGTCATGACGTAAATGGGGTAGAGGAGATGGATGAAGGGGGGGTGGAGGAGATGGATGAAGGGGAGGGGGGTGGAGGAGATGGATGAAGGGGAGAGGGCGGGTTGGAGATGGATGAAGGGGGGTGGGGGAGATGGATGAAGGGAGGAGAGGGGTGTGGAGGAGATGGATGAAGGGGGTGGAGAAGATGGATGAAAGGGGAAGGGGGTGGAGGAGATTGATGAAGGGGGGGTGGATGAGATGGATGAAGGGGGAAGGGGGTAGAGGAGATGGATGAAGGGGGAGTGGAGGAGATGGATGAAGGGGGTGGAGGAGATGGATGAAGGGAGAGGAGGGTGGAGGAGATGGATGGACTGGGAGGGGGGTGGAGGAGATAAATGAGGGGGGGTGGAGGAGATGGATGAAGGGGGGTGGGGGAGATGGATGAAGGGAGGAGAGGGGGGTGGAGGAGATGGATGAAGGGGGTGGAAGAGATGGATGAAAGGGGAAGGGGGGTAGAGGAGATTGATGAAGGGGGGTGGATGAGATGGATGAAGGGGGAAGGGGGTGGAGGAGATGGATGAAGGGGGAGTGGAGGAGATGGATGAAGGGGGTGGAGGAGATGGATGAAGGGAGAGGAGGGTGGAGGAGATGGATGGACTGGGAGGGGGTGGAGGAGATAAATGAGAGGGGGTGGAGGAGATGGATGCAGGGGGAGGGGGTGGAGGAGATGGATGAAGGGGGGAGGGGTGGAGTAGATGGATGAAGGGGGGGGGAGGAGATGGATGAGGGGGGAGGGGGTGGAGGAGATGGATGAAGAGGGAGTGGAGGAGATAGATGAGAGGGGTGGAGGAGATGGATGAAGGGGGAGGGGAGTTGGAGGTGATGTTTGGGGGGTGGAGAAGATGGATGAAGGGGGAAGAGGGGGGTGGAGGAGATGGATGAAGGGGGAAGAGGGGGTGGAGAAGATGGATGAAGGGGGAAGAGGGGGGTGGAGAAGATGGATGAGGGGGAGGGGGTGGAGGAGATGAAGGGAGGAGAGGGGGGTGAAGGAGATGGATGAAGGGGAGAGGGGGGTGGAGGAGATGGATGAAGGGGGGAGGGGTGGAGGAGATGAAGGGAGGAGAGGGGGGTGAAGGAGATGGATTAAGGGGAGAGGGGGGGTGGAGGAGATGGATGAAGGGGAGAGGGGGAGTGGAGGATATGGATGAAGGGGGAGGGGGTGGAGGAGATGGGTTAAGGTAGGAGAGGGGTGGAGGAGATGGATGGAGGGGGGGTGGAGGAGATGGATGGAGGGGGCGGATCCCACATGACTCCGGCCAGTCACAAAATCGGAGTTTGCGGCTCCAGAAAAGGAAGAGGGGTGAAGATGGACGCTCACTGCTAGTGGGGACAGTGGTGACATTGAAGGCTTCGGTTTTAGGTAAGTGAAAAGTGACGCATAAAGGGCTACTATGCTGTTATACACTGTTTACTGTTTACACTGTTATACAAGCTGTACACACACTAATTTACATTGTAGCAAAATTTCATTTCTTCAGTGTTGTCACATGAAAATATATAATAAAATATTTACAAAAATGTGAGGGGTGTACTCACTTTTGTGAGATACTGTATTTACAGTACCAATAGGTAAGCCTTGGTCTATGCTTACCTATGGGTACAAATTGTACAGGAAGGTATACAACCTATTTAAAGGATACCTGTGGGAAGTATAGTTATCCTTTAACATTGGGTGTTCTCACTAGTATCACAAAGCATGATGGCATTTTTCTAAAGAGAGAGCATAGCAGGTGCTGTTTGCTTTTAGACTCTCTTATAGGAAATTAAGGATCTTCACCAGCTCACCCTGGTATAGTGATAATTAGAAGGGGCTCTGCAGATATAGGTAGGTGATGGTGAAGCGCTGTGAATCCTAATAGGGTATATAACCGAAGGGTAAATACCAAGGGAGATAAGCTAAGTGACTGTATGGTGAACAGAGAGGTGAATAAGCAACAAATAAATAAACATGTGAAATGTACCAAACACACAATGGAATAAATAAAATGCAATATACAAAATATGAACCAAAAAAAAAATTGTGAATAAAAAACACAAATGAAAATAGCTGTGCGTGACAGCACACGGCTAGGTGTAAAGCATATAAACATGTGAAAAGTCCATAAAAAAATGGAGACTCCAAAGCCCAAAAAGTGGTACGGTGTGAAAGCAGCTACGGTGTGAAAGCAGGCAGACTTCGGTGCGCACACCTCTTGTGGTACTAAAATGCTCACCTCAGAGCCATAGCACGGATGGCCCAAAGTACCAAACAGTAGTTACTGGGGTGCAACCACACTTATTGAGGTTGAAATGGAGAACTTCTACACCAGGTGCTCATACAGACATGAAAGGCAGAAATGAATGGAAAGTGACGTAACCTTGAAAAAGACCTAGAAATGAATAAATCACATCAGCACGCACTCACATTGAGGCTGAGGATGGTGGACTTATCTCCACGAACACCGCGTTCGTATCCGGACCTGATGTGCTTGGGGGATCACTGACAGACGGGTAACTCCCATTTGAAATTCCTCTGTAACTTCCACCTCTTAACCTTGGCATCAGCAGGTGCTCAGGCAATGCAGGGTAAAAGGAGAGAGAGGGAGGCCCATAGTGCAGTATTCCATAAAAGTTTATTGAGGTACAAACAAATAGCAAAGTAAAAACTCACATTTAAAATTGGAGCAGCAGCAAAACACCTACGAGCAACGAGCTCTGCGCTTTGTGGGGCATTAGGCAAAACTTAGACCCCACTCACACCCATAATAGCAAAAATAATTCAAGTTATAAAAATTAACTGTATAAATTGCATATATAATGAGCATAAGTGTTAAGGTGTAACGCTGCTAATCAGCTGTTCGGCCGCCACGAGGACTGATTAAAGTGGTTGTAAACCTTTAGGGTTTTTAAAAATAAAAATAACAAACATGTCTATACTTCTGGGGTTGCCTGACAGTGCTCCAGCACCCTCCTTTTCATCGGGAGCCCCCACAAAAAGCCGATTTCCCTGGGGGCACCCGTATATTGACACAAACAGCTGGACTTGCCCCCGCCCCCTGCTTCCGTGTCACAGGATTTGATTGACAGCACCAGAAGCCAATGGCTCCTGCTGGTATCAACCTGTCCAAAAAGGAGAGAGACAGCGGCCGAAGCTGTTGCGCTAGTGCACATGTGCACATCGCTGGATCGGGGCTTTTAACTCTGCCTAGGAGAGAGTACAGCAGCATTAAGGTCCCCTGTCCCTGGGGCAATGCATAGGCAGCCGTGAGGCCCCCATGAGTGCGAGGTCTTAGGCGACAGCCTAATTTGCCTAATCTTCACATAAACAAGCAGTCATCACCAGCTGATGTTTCTGATGTTACTGGCCCTGTCAGGATCTCTTTTTCAAGGTCACCACTTTATGTGAATAAAGGACGAAATTATCACTCTGCCAAGGTGAGCTGGAGAATATCCTTATTGTCTTCTTATTCTACAAGCAGTGAACAGTGCTTGAGAATAAAAAAGTGTATTTTTTATTTTTTTGTATTACTGACATTCTGCAGCAGTACTTATAATGAAACTCTCCTCAGCAGTTTCCTGTCAAATATTCACTTTAATAGTGAAGAGTCATCATTGCTATTGGAATAGCCAGCCTGTAAATGCAATATATGTGAAATGTCAACTTGCTACCAACAAATAATGTTAAGCTTTCTTTTCAAAAGCAGTTAAATAGCTTTTCTAAAGTTTTGTACTACTGCAGTGCTATATTGAGTTGTCATGTTAAAGGAATGTCTTTTTTTTTCCAGAGCTGAGTCCACGACCAAAAGGTGGGGGATGTGTAACATTTGAACACCAGTCACTTTAAGGACTTTTTAAGGATTATATTCCTCATAGCAACACAGGGGGTGTAGGGGATTCAGAACACCCTTACTGCTTTGCATACTCACAGCTCCATCCATAGACCTCAGTAAAGGCAAAAAGGGCCTTTAAATTGAAACTGTCCCTGATTTGGAGCAATGTCCCTCTGTCCCTCATTCCTCCTCATTTGTCCCTCATTTGTCCCTCATTTTGGTAAATAGAATTCACAAAACAAAAAATGTTTTCCAGCGCTAAACCTTTCATCTGATTTCTAAATTGTTGCATTTGTAAATTCCAAAAGCCAATATAAAGGAATAGTAGTTGTAAAAAAAAGCAAGGGGTGTGTCCTATGCCTGCATGCTTTTGCTAATAGGTCTCCCTCATTCCCATCTCAAAAAGTTGGGGTGTCAAACTCTATTTAATTGTTGGCCGCATCAGCATTATGATTGCCCTCAAAAGGGCCGGATATATCTGTAATATTAGATGCTTAAAAGCAGAAAGTAAGGGTCTGGAGGAGGACCATGGGAGGGCCTGGGGCCTGCGGGCCTTGTGTTTGACACCTGTGCAGTAGTATATCTAACAGCAGCAACCTGGTACCAGGATGAATTATCAGAGGTGACTCTGCTAATGGTACACCAACCTAGGCATCACCTCTTTTTCCAGACTCCTGCAAATTTCCCTGACCCCAGGGCCTCCGGCAGCAGGACCACACTGCACTGTGCATTGTGCACACAAAGGCCTAATAGGCCCCAATCCAAGTCATACAGTTGCACATCACACACCTCCTCAGACTGTGATGAAGAGAGCGCTCACAAAGTCATCCCAAATAATAATGATCAAACCCTTATCCAAGCATGCAGCCCGGCAGGTCAGGAAGGGATGAGCGAGCGCCCCCCCCCCCAAACCATATCAGACCACATGCCCTCAACATGGGGGGATGGGTTCTTTGGGGGGCCATGCTCCCCCAAAGCACCTTGCCCCCATATTTATGGGGACAAGGGCCTCTTCCTGACAACCCTGGCCAGTTGCTGTTGGTGTTTGAGGGTGGGGGGCTTATCAGAATCTGGAAGCCCCAGACTCCCCCCCCCCCCATTTAAATGGTTATCGGGTACATTGTACCCCTACCCATTCACCTCAAAAAGCAATGAAATGTAAAAAAAAAATAGCTCTTACCCGTCTTCTCGCACCACTGTCTCTTCCGCTGCCGTCTCTCCCACCACCGTCTTCCCCTGAGATTTTCAGTGCGGACTGAGCGGCTTCAGGGTTTCTACCAGGTCAGCACACATGTGAGAGATCCTTAGTGCTGGGATAAAGGCATTAATAAATGTAAGCAGAATTTGTTAGACATGTGCAGACTGGAATATTTTTTTTCTTTTTTTTCGTTTTCGTTTGGAAAATTAATTTATTTAGTTACTCCCGAAAATCGTTTTGATTTATTTTGTTTTTCGTTGATGAATAGCTTTCGTCCGAAAATCCAATAATACTTGGTTTCTGTCGAATGGTCAAAAGAATATTCGACGGAACGTCGAATCTTTTTGGTTTCTGTCGAATGGGCAAAAGAATATTCAATGGAATGTCGAATCTTTATGTCGAATCGTACATTTCCGTTTGAATATTCCGCCTACAAGAATTCTAATGTTGTATGACTAGTAATAATGTCGAATCTATTTTCTGTAATGTCGAATCTATTTTCTCATAAATCGAAATCTATTCTCTGTAATGTCGAATCTATTATTTCTATAGTGTTGAATCTTTTCTCTATAATGTTGAATCTTTTCTCTATGATGTTGAATCTTTTCCCTATAAAGTCGAATCTCTCTATATCGAATTTTTACCGCAACGAAAACGAAAATAAAGCATTTTTTATTTTGGATCTTTCGGTTTTCGTTTCTGACACTTTCGTTATCGTTTGTTAAAACGATAACGAAAAAAACAGATTTTCGGACGAAAATGCATTCTAACGAAAACAAATGCACATGTCTAGAATTTGTATGTTTCATCAAATTACCCTATTGGTCCCCCTTTTGTGCTTTATCCCCATGGGTAATCGTGGTGGAGAGGAGAGCACAGCATAGGAGGTTCCTGATCCATCATTTGGCTCCAGGAGTGTCTATCTAGCAATTTTAGGGCCCTTTCACACGTCCGTTCAGTTCGTCCTTTTTTTGGACGTCCGTTAACGGACCTCAATGCTTCCCTATGGGTTAGCGTCCGTTAGCGGATGAGCATCCGCTAACGTCCGTTAACATCCGTCTGCGGTAAGATCAGTTTTCTTGGACGGAAGAAAACCCTATTTTTCTTCCGTCAAAAAAACGGAACGGACGAAAAACGGACGTTAGCGGATGATCCGTTTACCATCCGATCCGCTAACGTCAGTTTTTCATCAAAATATGTAAAAAAAAAAAAGTTCTAAAAAAAAAAAAAAACGGATGAAAAAACGGATGAAAAAAACTGATGAAAAACGGACGGAAAACGGAACGGAAACGGATGTAAACGGACGGAAAACTGACGAAAAACTGATGAAAAAACGGATCAACTGAAGGGGGAAAAAACTGATCTAAAAAACTGAACGGACGTGTGAAAGAGCCCTAAGACCTTCGTTTTAATCAAAGAGATCATTGACATCTGGTGAGCAGGCATTTTCACTTAAGCACATTGGGCCAGATCCACAAAGCCCCGCGTATCTCTGCGGCGGCGTAGCGTATAGTATTTTCGCTATGCCGCCGTACGCTAGGAAGGCAAGTTCCGTATCCACAAAGGACTTGCGTCCTAAGTTACGGCATCGTAGCAAAAATGGGCCGACGTAACCCCGCGCAATTCAAATGGGGAAGAGGTGGGCGTGTTTTATTTAAATCAATCGTGAACCGATGTAAATTAAGTTTTTTTTTTAACTGCGCATGCGCTGGCCGTGGACGTATCCCAGTGCGCATGCTCCAATTCACATCGCAAAACATCAATGAAAACGACGTGAACGTAACCTACGCAAATCCCTATTCGCGAACGGTTTACGCAAACGATGGAAAATTAGACGCTGGCCCGACGTCCATACTTAACATTACGTACGCCTCCATACAGCAGGGGTAACTTTACGCCAGACATACGCTTACGCAAACGATGTAAAAACACTGCGGCGGGCATACGTACGTTCGTGGATCAGCGTATCTACCTCATTTGCATATTCAAAGTGGAAAATATACGGAAGCACCCCTAGCGTCCAGCCTCAATATGAAACTTAAATAGGATGGCGTAAGACGGCGTATATAAGCAGAAAAACGGCGTATCTTGTTTTGTGGATACAAAACAAAGATACGCCGGTGCAGGTTTGAAAATATGGCGGCGTATCTGGAGATACGCCCCAGTATTTTTCTGTGGATCTGGCTCATTGGGTGTGAATTGAGTTTATATGCAGTGGTGGAGGATATTCTGAACAAATTATTTGAGTCTACAACGTTATAAAGATAATTCACTGAAGATTGATGGACATTTAAAGACACTTTGATTATTATTGTCAACATTTTCATTTTTGATTTATACATATTTGTTATAATATATTGTACAGTGCCCCCCCTATCACCACTAGTTCATACATATCAGCTAACAGCTGATGACTCATTGGTTGATAATAATACGGCAGCTTGCTTCCTGGCCCCCTGCTTAGCAACCAGCTATATACCGTGTTAAAATAAAAAACACAAAACTCATCAAAAATCGCATCACAAACACAACACTTGCATTTCTAGTGCAATTACATTAAAGTCTATTACCTGCAAATTGCAGAAAAAAAGTCCCCGACCCTTTCTAAAAATGCACTGGCCGCAAAACGATTAGGTGTGAACTTGTACCATAAATGCACTGAAAAACGCATAGGTGTAAACCTATGGTAAAACAGCATGTGAGCCATCTATCACCCAGCAAGACTAAATTTAAATGGTTACTCCTGCTTAGGACAGAGTGACTACACTTTCTTTTGCATATATATAGCCTGATATTTTAAAATTGCTAGTACTGAAGGGTTTCTCAGTGATCACTGCCAAAGTGGTTTATGAGACCAAAACTCTATTGTTTCCTCATAATAATTTATTTTAAATTGCTAAACACCTTACAGCTAGGTAAGTCTGCACACCCAGGGCCAATCCTGGGTGGGTGCACCGTACCCAGGCGCTGCAAGCTGAGGCAGAGGGGGGTAGTGTTGCCAATGTTCCTTATTTTACAGGCAGCCAGTACATGTCAGCTAATTTTCGGGCTGCCTGTAAGTGCCCGTTATGGGCTGAAGCACCCCTAAACAAAATATGGCTGTGGGCCGACAGCGCAACTGTGCATTTGCCGTTGTGGGTTTGCAAAAGCTTGTACAAACTCGCCCATTTTCAGCTGGGCAGGGGCATGTGCAGTGACAAATGTGTCAAAATTACAAGTTTGTTGGCCTTCATAGTTGAAAAATTAATTGTGCATGTGAAGCAAACCTCAATCTGCCTCCAATAGTACATTTTTACTGTAATAAACTGACATAAGAGACGTAAGAAAATGCAGCATGTATGGAGGGTGTGAAGTGTACCTAAGGATTTAAAGGGTCACTAAAGGAAAAAAAAATATTCTGAAATGACTGTTTACAGGGTATAGAGACATAATAGTTAACTGATTTCTTTTAAAAATGATTAAAAATAGATACAAATCAATCATATAATGTACCTAGAGTTTAGTTTCATTTTTAGACTAGTTTCAGTTTGTTCTGTGTGTACAGAGACACACAGAACAAAAACAAACAAACACAGGGCAGTGTTTGTTTTTAAAATGAATCTGATTGGTTCTGAGGAGTTTTAGACACATAGTAATCACATCTTCTTGATCATTGACCACAATGAAAAGCTACCATGAGTTTTTTCATAAGGAGCCAGACAAGCAGGAAGTGTGGAGTTCAGCAAGGGATTACAGCAACTTCTATGCAAAAACGGACATGGAGGACATGAAAGCAGGACTGCTATAAGGTAAAGCAAGCAATTTAGCATTAAAAAAAATTTCCTTTACTGATCCTTTAAGTCGAAATACAGCCCTGCTTCAGTGCCGCTAAAGCAATACACAGCAATGTATTAGGCTGTTTGTAATGATAGCAAGATTTGTGTCCTGACGAAAACCTTGAATTTTATCTTCCTTTGCTGGATATATCATTCGTAGCTCAGTCCAAAGCCCATCTGGCATTTTGTTTTGCAGGAATGAGTAGAGATATAGCAGCACAGACTGTTATTTATAGTTTCCCTCCGCAGAGATATTGAGGAGAACGTGGAGGCATTCTCACCTATGCTTAAAGAGAAGACACTTGACTTGCCTCCTGTGTTGCAATGGCCGCAGCTGAGCTATTGCTAGAAAAAATATATGTGTGTGTGTAACAGTGTATGTTATATAATCTTCAGACTTCTTCACTTTGTATGGAACTGGAAGTAACTCAGTCTCTCACTCTCAGGCATACCAGTCCATGATGCCCAGCAGCCCATATAAATATAGCCTAGAGATTATAGAATGTAAATCTTTTTGTATTGCAATGTATTGCAATACATCTGTGTTGTGGCCAGACATATTTTGATCTTGATGAAAACAACCTATACAGTATCGCATCAGGTTTCTCAAACCTTTGCATGCCTGCGCTTTATGTAATAATGACTAAGCCCCATGACATTGTCAAAAAGGATGACCTTAAAATGATGCCCCCCCCGAAAAAAGTTCAGCGGATGCCCATGCCCTCAGCTTCTTTAGCAAGGTGGTGGGTGTCTTGGAGGTGTTTGGGGTCGTTATCATGTTGGAATACTGTCCTGTGGCCCAGTCTCCGATGGGAGGGGATCATGCTCTGCTTCAGTATGTCACAGTACATGTTGGCATTCATGGTTCCCTCAATGAACTGTAGCTCCCCAGTGCTGGCAGGACTTATGATGTCCACGACCATGACACTCCCACCACCGTGCTTGACTGTAAGCAAGACAGACTTGTCTTTGCTGGGACAAACATTTGTGAGCGTTTTTTTTGCTTCTTTGAGCTCTTTTGAGCCCTTTGGGGCACTAACTCCTCTCAAAAACTTGAGTTTGGCCAGGTTTTTTCCTGCTTGTAGGAGAATATGCCTGAAAATGCCTGAAAAACCCAAAGTGTGCATGGACACATTGGCTAACATGGAGGGGAATTTCTAGGCAGAACAAGTGAGAGCTTAAAAGAGCTGAAAAGCCTGTATGAGCCACTTTTCTAAGCTCACCTGAGCTGCAGCGTGCATGAGCCCTTATCTACTAAGCTCAGGGCTGGATTCCAGACAAGGCCAACAAGGCCAGGCCTCGGGGCAGCAGTGGGTGCAGGGGCGGCACTGCGGCTGAGAGGAGAGGACACTTTCACTTTAATTTTGGGAGTTCCCCCCTGTCATGTAGATGGTGAGAGGAGAGAAAACAGAGGGAAGAGGAGGTGAGATGGTTCTCGGCAGCAGCAACCCCTCTCCCAGTTCTCAATGTAATTTTCGGCAGAACCACCCCCCCTTTCAATGCCTACTGCGCAGGCGGGGCGGCATTTAAGGACCCGGCCTTGGGGCGGCAAAGGGAGTAAATCCGGGCCTGACTAAGCTGTTCAAAATGCAACATATTTACACATATGATAGTCACCATGAACATTAAAGGTTCGTTTTTATTAGTTCAATTGATTTCTGTAAGCTAAAGCATTTAAATATCACTTACCTCGTTTTTCCTTTTGACCTCCAAAATACAGTAGTCCAGGTTTGAAAATGCCATTTCCTGTCTCTCCTCTGGTTGCTTTTCATCAGCACCTGAGCTGTTTGGCATGGTGGAAAGTAGAATGTGCTCACCCCCTCCCTATGACTACAGCCCTGCGTAAAGATGCTCTCTTATCCCTCACAGTCATGGAGGCTAAGCCGAATGGGAACTGTAGTTCCCATTAGGCCGTGATGTAGCAAGAATGTAGCAAAACCGCAAACCAGGAAGTCAGTGAGAACAACAATTCAGGAGTGCTGGAGGTGAATAAAACAGCTCGATTTCAACAGGTATCAAACTAGTTATAATGCAAAACATTACTTTTTACTTTATCTGCTACTGTCAGACTTTAATTTAAGAGGAAAATATTTTTGTCTTTACAACCCCTTTAAATCATCATTAATACTCATGGTCCTAGAAGCTAAAAGAAAAAATGCAATAGATTACTTGTAGTAACTTCACTGTAAACATCACAGTTGTTCAATGAACTGGTATTAGTCAGATCCTATAAATTGGCCATATGCTTTTAGGCTGAAGCCCTGAGCATACATGTCATTGCTTATGCAATGCAATTAATCATGTTCTCTTTGAGAACATTTCCGGTGACCTGTGAAAGATTTAAAATAATCTCTGATGAATGAGGCTGAATGTAAAATATGCCCCTTAACAAAATGAGCTCTTTACTAAGGCCTTTGCTTTGTACACTATTGATTTGTAAATACAGCAGTCTGCTTGTACTGCACTGGTATATCGATTGCTATTGAATCTATTTTATTAAAAGAAAAGAGTGCATTTTTGAATATTATAAGTCTTGGGATCGTCATTCTTTTAATAGCTTTCTGTTCCTTTTCCTTCCTTCCTCCTGCTCTTCCATTTCTTTCCCTCTTCCTTTCTTCTTTGCCAAGCTGTGACAGGGTGTCTCTGGAACAGAAAATGCAGTAAAATCTCCCCAGCTTGACAAAGTCACCAATAAAGTGGAGTTCAGTCTCCTAGCCAAAATTTTCCTGATCACATCATCAATAATGCAGGCCATACACGATTCGAATTTCGAATGAGCCGTCGAGCGATAAACGAACGCGGCGATTATAAAAGCATGCGAGTGTACCATCAATTACATACGAAAATCGAGCGAGAAAACACAATGTTTTCATACCATAGAGGAAGTGATGTAATCTTCTGTGGCCTTTTAAACACACCCCCTACTGTCAAAAGTCGGGTCGTGCCAACTCGGATCATGCGCAGTTATGTTTCTTGGGAAAAATCGTCCAACTCTACCATTAACGATACGATTTTTGGACGTTTTTCGCAAAAAAAAACCAACATGTTGGTTTTTGAAATTTCGCCTGTCGTACGAAAATCGCGTGTCGAACACGCACACTAATGATACGAAAATCGGCCGATTTAACGCTCGTATGCGATTTTCGATCGAAATTCGAATCGTGTATGGCCTGCTTAAGGATGAGTCGAACACCCCCCAGTTCAGTTCGCACCAGAACTTGCAAACAGGCAAAAAATTTGTTTGAACGTGCAAACACTGTTAAAGTCTATGGGACATGAACATTAAAAATTCAAAGTGCTAATCTTAAAGGCTTATATGCATTGTATTTTCTCATAAAAAGTGTTTGGGGACCCCTGTGGTGTCAGAGGGGGGTAGGGTCACCCGCGTACGTCACAGATGGCGCCTGCCCTCAGCTATTTAAGAGCTGTCACGGCGGGTGTAGCGTTATTAGAAGGGAACCTCCCATGGAGGGATCCTCGGGTCGAGAATGGATTACATCGCTGGATTTTTTTTTACAATGTACCCCATTACCAATTCACATAGATCCGGGATGTGGGGTTCCCCTTGTTAAAGGGTGCTTCCAGATTCCGATAAGCCCCTTGTCCCCATCAAAATGGGGACATGGTGCTTTGGACCCCAAAGCATCCTCCCCATGTTGAAGGCACATGGGCTGGTACAGTTCAGGAGAGGGGAGGACATTCTCTCGTTCTCACCTCTTTTCCTGCGGCCTGCCAGGTTGTGTGCTCGGATTGGGGTCTGGTATGGATTTTTGGGGGGAATTTTTCAATCTTGTCATGGGGTTCCCCTTAAAATCCACACCAGACCCCAAGGGTCTGGTATGGATTTTGAGGGGGACATCTATGCCATTTTTTTTTTTAATTGATGCAGGGCTCCCCTAAATATTTATACCAGACCTGAAGGGCCTGGTATGGAATTTGGGGGACCCCCACGCAATTCTTTTTGGTTCGGGGTTCCCGCTAATATTCATACCAGACCCAAAGGGCCTAGTAATGAACTGGGGGGGATTCGGCACTGCGTCACTTTAACTGACAAAATTGGCGTCCTTTTTTCCCCACAAATAGAGCTTTCCTCAGTTTAGGCCGATACGTATTCTTCTACCTATTTTTGGTAAAAAAAAATCGCAATAATCGTTTATCGATTGGTTTGCACAAAATTGATAGTATTTACAAAATAGGGGATAGTTTTATGGCATTTTTATTAATATATTTTTTTTTACTAGTAATGGCGGCGATCAGCAATTTTTTACATTACTGCGACATTATGGCGGACACATCAGACAATTATGACACATTTTTGGGACCATTGTCATTTTCACAGCGAAAAGTGCTATAAAAATGCACTGATTACTGTGAAAATGACAATAGCAGTTTAACCACTAGGGGGCACTGTAGGGGTTAAGTGTGACCTCATATGTGTTTTTAACTGTAGGGGGCAGGGCTGGACGTGTGACATCAGTGATCGTCTTTCCCTATATCAGGGAACAGACGATCACTGACATTACCACCGTAAAGAACAGGGAAGATGTGTTTACACACACCTCTCCCCGTTCTTCTGCTCCTTTAACCGGTCACGGGACACCAGCGGCGGTTTGGGTCCGCAGGTCCCGCGGGCGCGGTCATGGTGCTTCGGGCCCTTAAAGAGGACGTACCCATAAGTGATTGTGCCCAGCCGTGCCATTCTGCCGGTGTATATCGGCGTTAGGCGGTCCTTAAGTGGTTAAAATCACTGCTCCCGAAAAAAGTCTGTTTTTAAAAAAAATTGTTTTTGCATTGATACATGTCCCCTGGGGCAGGACCCAGGTCCCCAAACACTTTTTATGACACTACAATGCACCTCAGCTTTTAAAATTAGCACTTTTGATTTCTCCCATAGACTTTTAAAGGGTGTTCTGCGGCTTTCGAATTTGCCGCAAACACCCTAAATTGTTTGCTATTCGGCAAACAGGAACACCCGATGTTCGAGTCAAATTTACACTTGATCCCCTTTAGAGAAAGGGAGCCTTGACTGACCGGTCTGATGCAGCATCTGTCCCCCAGCGCCTCTATACTGAGAACCGAGTGATCGAACACCATTGATCGCTTGGTTCTGACAGCTCCTCGAGCAGAGAGCTGCAGACTGTCATTCACCGCTGTCTGCTCTGCCCCCTCCTTGCTCACTGGAGTGCTGGGCTGTGGAGGGACGGTGAGCCGCTGGCTTAGGCTTTTAGCGGCTCGCTGAGAGCCTGAGCCGGGAGTTGGACCGACTTCTGCCCTGGCTTCATTTCCTGGATTTTGTGCAGCTGGCTACCCAGCAGGCACCTCCCGAACTCGCGCTTGTGCAGTAAAGGACACATGTCCTCAACATGGGGGATTCCCCTGGCAAAGCACCCTGTCCTCATGTTGATTACTATTATTATTATTATACAGGATTTATACAGCGCCAACAGTGTTAGGGCAGACAGTACAGTTACAATACAATGCAATACAGGAGAAATCAATGGGCCCTGCTCATTAGAGATTATAATCTAAGAGGGAGGGTCAAGAGATACAAAAGGTAATGTGGGGGATGAGCTGATGAAGAAATTGAAAGTACAGTAGGTGGAGACTGGATAAGATTTTCTGAAGAGAAATGTTTTCAGGGATCACCTAAAAGTGAATATAGTTGGAGATAGTAAGATTGGGGTAGGGAGTTCCAAAGGAGGGGAGAGGTTTCGGAGAAGTTATGGGTGCGAGTATGGGAGGAGGTGACCAGGCAGCTAGAGAGCAGGAGGTCTTGGGATGAACAAGAGGATTATTTGGTTGGTATTTTGAGACTAAAAGTCAGTGATTTACCTGGGTAAGTAAGTTATTGTTAGTATTTTAAATGTAATTTGTTTGGTGAGTGGAAGCCAATGGGGAATCCCCCTATTGGCTTCCACTCAGCCAGAGGGGTAGCAGATGCTTAATGGTTGGTAATAGACATGTGCACAACAACAAAAAATGTTTTTTTTTGTTTTGTTTCGTCTCGTTTCCGTGGATTCGTAAAGATTCGTAATTTCGTAAGATGCTAGTTTTACAATTCGGACCCGTTCGTATTTTCGTAACAGTTTTATTTTCATTGATACTGAATTTATAATTATGTAATTATGTCTAATTTATTTTCGTTGATTCGAAATTCATAATTTTGTTAGATAATAATTTTTGTTTATTTGGTACACTATTCGTAATTTAGTAATTGTTAATTATGTGAGATTGCCCTTTCCGTTGATTCGTAACATTGTTTTGTTTTGTTTTCGTTGATTCGTGTCTATTACAATGCTTCGAATGGATTCCTAACTTTGCACTTTTGTAAATACATTGGGGCGCGGTCATTCGCAATCTCGTATTTTAGTTTCATTTTCAACACGCGGCTAATCCATATTAAGATAGACTTTCTCTTAAGCCCCGTACACACGGTTGGACTTTTTGCCAACAAACTTCAAAATGAGCACGTTTTCCAAAAAATCCGACTGAGTAAGCTGCATCGGCCAAATGTTTTCGGTTTTCATCGGACAAAAGTTCGCTCCGCAAATGGACAAACTTTTCGGCAACAAAAGTCCGATGGTGCAAAGTCCGACCATGTGTACAGAAATTCATTGGACTTTTGTCCAAATTACAAATACGCATGCCCAGAATCAGAATGTTAAAATCAACCAACAATAACAGAAGTTGACCATGGGGTGGCGGTAAAGAACAGAAAAACCATGTGATGCTGGGAAAGATTTAGGAAAGTTTGCAGAAAAGTGAGCGTGTGTATGAATGAATGAATGAATGAATGAATGAATGAATGAATGAAAACTTATATAGCGCAGCACATGCGAACTGAATCGCCTCTGGGCGCTTGTTGTTCCTGTCTCCTTTGATATCAAAAGAGATGAGTCTTGACCTTTTTCCTGAATGCTAGGTGGTTCTCCTCCAACCGAATACTGATTGGTAAAGCGTTCCATAGTCTGGGACCTTGGATCGCGAATCTTCTATCTCCTTTGGACTTGTAGTTGGCTTTCGGAACCTGGAGCAGGTTTTGATTGGTGGATCGCAAAATGCGATTGGAATTATGAGCTTTTATTTTTTCGCATAAATAATGGGGGGCATTTCCATGGACACATCTATGCGTAAGACAGAGAGCTTTAAAAGCAATCCTGTCTTTAACTGGTAACCAGTGAAGGGCTCTCAGAGAAGGTGAGATGGATTCCCAGGGTTTTTTCCCGGTCACAAGTCTGGCGGCCGTATTCTGAACGATTTGCAGACGAGCGATTTGGTACTTGGGGAGTCCAAGGTAAAGGGCATTTGCATAATCCAGTCTGGAGTTAACAATTGCTCCCACCACGACCGCCAAATCTTCTTTGGGGATGAAAGGGGTAAGTCTGCGTAGTAGGCGCAGCAGATGGTGAGATCCGCTGACTACTGACCCTATTTGTGCGTCCATTGTCATAAAGGAGTCAAAAATGACCCCGAGACTTTTGACTTTGGCGCTAGGGGTGATGATTTTGCCCAGAATAGGCGGGGGTGTCCATGCTGTTGAAGGTTGATTCCTGCGCTTGGCGTGAAACAGAAGAAGTTCTGTTTTCGCTCCGTTGAGTTTAAGATAACTCTTTGTCATCCAGTCCTCTATCAAAGAGAGGCATGTCTCTAGATTGAGGTGATGATCCTTTCTGTTGCAAATGCGGAAATACAGTTGCGTGTCGTCTGCATATGAGTGATAGAGCAGTTTTTGGCTGCTGATAATCTCAAAAAGAGGACGAAGATATATGTTAAACAGCACTGGTGACAGAGGCGATCCTTGAGGGACTCCGCATGATACTGTGCGTTTTTCAGACGTAAAAGGTCCTAACTTCACTGTTTGCGATCGGTTTTCCAGAAAAGAGGAGAACCAAGATAAATCGCCTTCTGCGACTCTGGCTACTTCAGCAAGCCGAGTCAGTAACAGTTTGTGGTCTACAGTGTCGAAAGCTGCGCTTAGGTCCAACAGAACTAGAAGACAAGATTCTCCTTCGTCTGCGGCCTCGAGAACATCGTCCCATATTTTGAGCAATGCGGTTTCAGTCCCGTGTCCGGGACGGAACCCTGATTGCAATGGGTCAAGTAGCTTGTGGGTATCCAGATGCTGTTGCAGCTGCTGTACCACTACTTTTTCCATTACCTTTGAGAGTACATTGAGGCTTGGTATGGGACGGCGGTGGAGTGGGTCCTTTGGATCCAGATTGGGTTTCTTCAGGATGGGTTGGATTATACCCTCTTTCAACTGTGAGGGCACTATGCCCTCCAAGAAAGACTGGTTGATAAGCTGCGTGATGGGAGGAGCCAGGATGTAGGCGCATTCCTTCAGCAGTTTTGTGGGGATAATGTCATTTGGCGCTGTACTATTGCGCAGTGTACAAATGACATTCTTAGTGGTCTCGATGGAGATGGGTTCCAGGGTGAACTTACCTGATATAGGGGAATTACTATGGGTGTTGTGTGAGCGGCTGCAGGGGGGATTGAGGGGGGAATTGTTTTGCTGAATGCTTTCACGGATTGCCTCGATTTTATTAATGAAGCAATCCGATAGTTCATTGCAAAAATCTTGTGTGTCTGTATTGGGGGCTTCAATACATCCTGGTTTCATGGTCTGAGTGACCAGCTTGAAGAGTTCGCGGGGGCGATTTAAGGCGCTGTTGATAGCCTCCGAAAAATAATTTTTCTTAGCTTGGAAAATTTCTTTGCGATATTTTCTTGTGGTCGCCTTGTAGATGGATAGGTTTAGCTCTGAAGAACATCTTTTCCAGGCAGATTCTGCCCTTCTGCGTTCTTGCTTCAGTAACGACAGCTGGTTGTTAAACCAGCTGCGTTTGTTTTTTTGGATGCGGGTTTTACGTTTTGGCGCTACCAAGTCAGCTGACTGTAGCATGGCCGAATTTATGGCATCCAGTGTTTCAACGGCCGTTTGATGCGGCTGAGTTGTTTCTATTTTTTTCCTTAAAGTGGTTTTGAAGAGTTCCGAGTGGAGCTTCTTCTGACATCTAGTCCAGTGAGTTGTCACTGGATTTGATGTTTTTTTTTTGCGGGGGGGATGGTGGAAATAATGAATTTAATTGCATGGTGGTCTGTCCATGGCAACCTTTCATTTTCCAAAATTTTTATTTCCAGATCTTGTCTGAAAATAAGATCAAGTGTGTGACCTGAAGCATGTGTGGGCCCACATACTAATTGCTGTAACCCTAAATCTTCCAGGTGGTTAATACAGGCATCGGCAACGGGGTCTTGTGAGGAATTGGCCCAGAGATTAAAATCCCCGAGCAGCAAAAGATGTTTGCTGTTGAGGGTGTAAGTGGAGAAGAAATCCGTCCATGATGATAGCAGCTGCGATTTTGGGCCAGGTGGCCTATAGCAGAGCAGAATGTGGACGGTCTCCTTTGAATTTGTCTGTAGTTGCAGAGTAAGGGTTTCCATGAATGGAAGAGGATTTTGGAGGACTGGTTTAGTGATCGCAAGGTGAGCCTTGTAGATCACCGCCAGTCCTCCTCCTCTTTGCCCTATTCTGTTTTCCGTTATGATACGGTAGTTTTCTGGCACCAGTTCACCTAGAATGGTGTTACAGTCGGCTGCAAGCCAGCTCTCTGTAATGAAGAGGCAGTCTAGATCGTGTTGTAGAATGAAATCATGGATTTCAAGTCTGTGTTTTACTGCCGATCTTGTGTTGATCAAAGCACATGAAATGTGCTTGGGCTGGGGTAAACGGCTAAAATTTTTGACAGTCGATCGTCGATCGATCTTCAAAAGTTGCTCAATTCTTAGGGTCTTTTTGGTGATGGCTGGCAGTATTGCAGCGAAACTCCTCAGATCCCAAATGGTTTCTGCAGAGTACCGCAGACAAGCCATGGTCGCCATTCACCGGGGGTGAAGTAGTTTTTTTTTTGGTGGCGATGGAGAGAGGATTCGGTGAATCCTCCCGGCTTTGGTCCAGAGGAAGGCAAAAAACCCCTAGCCGTGCTATGCCAATTTGCTTTGGTAGGGGAAAAAATTCCTTCCTGATCCCTGAACGGCGATCGGGCAAAACCCCTGGATCAAGTACTGTTAAGTTGTAAGAAAAAAAAAGGGGGGGTGAGAGCTGTCACTGCTGCTGGGGCGTACCAAGATGGCCGCCGACCAGGAGCAGGACATGGGACCCAGGCTGGTGTGTAGCCAGCTGGGTGGATTGGTGAGCAGGGGGGGGGGACTGGTTGTTGAAACAGGGGAGGGTGAGTCCTGTAGGGGCTGGGGGTGAACTTCTGGGAACGTTTCAGGTGATGTTTTTGGCCGAGAGTGCGGCGCGCCGCTAGGCCGCGGATGAAGCCGCGGCCTTTCCTAAGATGCGGCGGCCGCAAATCAGCTGTGGCTGGCGCGGTTCAGGGGAGAAGACGGGGAGTGTCAAAAACCGCACTAGAGATGGCGGAAATTGCAGCGGGGAGGTGGCGAAGGGATGCCTCGAGTGGTGATGGTGGTGTGGGGGCAGAGGGAGGGAAGAAAAAAGGAGCCGACGGGGATAGGTGGTTGCTGCGGCTTGTCCTGAAAAGGACGGCCGCCCGTGATCCCAGTGGATGGCTCTTACCTGATGAGCTTCCCTGGAGTGAAGAGGGGAGCCAGGGGAAGCTGGGGAGCCGGTGGAAGAACACTGCCTAGCTGAAACTAGTCCTGGGGGGAGAGCCGAAGCTGCAGGATGGAGTCACTGGAGGTCAGGTGAGAGGAGCTCTTAGGCACACGTCCGTCTGCTAGACCAATGTGCCTACTGACTGTCTACAGGACTCAATGAACACTGCTGACACCTAGTGGAGCCGAACTAGTTAATCCTATCTTTGTATGCTCTGGGTGTGCCCGGCTAACTCCCTAGCAACAGCATGCTGTGAGTCTGTGTTAACCTGGCAAACGCGAGGGTTGCGAACGTTGCGAACGTTCCGTCTGTGGTTGCTTCCTGTTACAAGCTGACCATATATGGACATAACTATAAATGTTCAATGGCGTCTCAGAAAATTATTCAAATATAGTCAAAAATGCATATTTTTTTTTTTTATCTACAGGCACCTTTAGAGACAATTTTTTGTAAAGGTGAACTAACCCTTAAATTGAACAATAAAACTTTAGCGCACTGTGCTACAGTTTGCAAAGCTTTTGTTGGCTTGTCACTTTGTTAGAGCAGACTAAAAAGATTTGTAATTCCTTACTTTCTAAAACAAGCAATTCAGTTTAAAATAGATATGCAAGCAAAACATTAGTTTGTGTGTGGGTGTATATGTACATATACTTACATATACTGGGCCAGATTCTCTAAGAATTCCGGCGGCGTAGCGTAAGCCAGTTACACTACGCCGCCGCATCGTACTAGAGCAAGTGCTTTAATCTCAAAGCACTTGCTCAGTAGTTTTCGCCTGCGTCGCGTAAATCGCCCAGCGTAAACCCGCGCAATTCAAATGGGGCGGCTTGTATTTAAATTAAGCGCGCCCCCGCGTCGAACGAACTGCGCATGCGCCGGCCGGGGAAAAAGCCCAGTGCGCATGCTCCAGCTCACGTCGGAAAGCGTCGTTGAAACCGACGCGTGAGCGTCATTTACGCAACTCCCTATTCGCGAACGAGTTAGTAAAACGACGTGTAAGCGACGGAAAAAGCCGATGCTGACCCGACGCCATACTTAACATGGCATCCGACGGGACCCGACGGCATCCGACGGTACTTCGTAAGGTTACTCCACATAGAAGCTGGGGTAACCTTACGCGGACGAAAACGACCTACGCGACGACGGGGCGGCGTAAAAGCAATCGGAATAGGCGTACTACCTCATTTGCATATGCAAATGCGAAAACAACGTAAAGGCCACCTAGTGGCCGGAGTTGTCATTACAACTACGATCCGCAAGTGTAATGGTTTTACACTTGTCGGATGTAGAAGCGTATCTATGCAAAAGTGATGCTAAGCATCACGCGCATAGATACGAGACAAAAAAAACGGCGATACAACGGGGTATCTGAGATACTCCGTCGTAACGCCGCTGAGAATCTGGCCCCTAGTATATATATACACATAACTTTTTTTTTTTAAAGTGATCTGTTTTCAGCTGCCAAAGAGGTTTACAGAACTTGGGGGGGGGGGGTGGGGGTAGGCAGCAAGGGGGCATGTCAGCAGGAGGCATAAAAACAGCCGCACACTGATCTTCATAGTGAAGGGGAGACATGTCAGCACAAGTGTTACCACTGAATTAGAGATAGGCTGTGCTCTCAGGTAGAATGCAGAGAAGAAAACTGAAACAAACTGAGATAGATCTGCTTCTATGCCAAGTTTGGTCAGTATGAAATAGGAAAGCAAGGGAACTGGCAGAATCAACAGATATTCCACACAAAGAAAGCTATTCAAAAATGGGCGGCACGGGTTCCGCTTCCACTTTCCATAGCCGCTGCCACCCCATATTAATGTATCCGGCCTCTTTCAGGACGCCGGGCGCATGAATTACATAGACTTTTTTTTTTAAAACACCAGATAAATAATCGCTTTTCTAACACTGAATTGCCTCTCCGCCAATCAGGAAACACGGGTCTGATATCCGTTTCCTGATTGGCTGAAAGGACAGGCGATCATATTGGACGCCTAGAAGGAGGAGGAGGGAAATGCACAGCGGGAGCCGCCGTGATCCACAGAAGGAGGAAGGAAGAAAGCTGCCATTTACCAGGCACGCTGCCCACCCATCCACTTCCTAGATGGAATAGCAGAAGGACTCAGGGAACCCCAGAGACCCTAGAGAGCCAGCAGAGTAGAGTGGGCGTGGAGGACTATTACGGTACACAGTAGACAGGTAAACTCAAAAAGAGTAGTAATCTCAAAAAATATACAAAAATGTATTAATGTAATGACAAAGTGTGGCAGGCGCAGCACTATGAAGTGCCTCATGCGCTGTGGCATTAGAAGAATTGTGATATCTCTGACTTTTCAGTCCAACAAGACTGTCTATTACTCTGAAAATTCCTCTAGCGCCGTTCTTTGGAAGCAGTAGGTTTAAAGAGCCCACCAAATGCTTAAAATAACTTCTGGTATTTCCCATAACCAGGGCACAATGTATTTTTCCTTCTCCTATCACTCTGATGTAGAAGCACTGACCATAGCCATAACTACTGGCGTCTGAAAAGTGATGAAGTTCTATTTTCTTGTACTCTCTGAAATCATGAGGTACAAAACATCTGGGTATCCGAACTTCTTTCAAATTTTGCAAGTCTCTTATACAAGTCTCCCACCTTGGCCTCAAATCTTCAGGAATGGGTTCATCCCATTCCAACTTCCGTCTGCATAATTCTTGTAGTAGTTCTTTTGCTTTGAGGATTACTGGGGCCAAGAATCCCAGTGGATCATATATAGAAGCCACTGCAGAGAGAATGGTACGTCTGGTTGCAACTTTCTCTTCAAAGGATACTTCAAAGAAGAACTCGTCGTTCTCTACATTCCATCCCAAGCCAAGTACATTCTGAACTGGAAGATGATCATAATTGAGATCTACATTCTTCATTGTTGATGCACGTTCAGAGTCACTGATGGATTCCAGAACCTCTCTGTTGTTTGAGATGAATTTGTGAAGGCGCAGGTTTCCTTTTGCGCATAATTCTTGACTTTCCTTTACTAATTTGATTGCAGATTCTGTGGACTCTAGACTTATAAGACCATCATCTACATAGACGTTTTTCTTAAGAAAATTTGCTGCTGATGGACAATCCTTTTCATTTTTATTAGCCAAGTACTTTATACCATAATTGGCGCAACCTGGAGACGATGCTGCTCCAAACAAATGTACTTTCATTCTGTATTCTGCTGGCTCTGTATCTGTATCTCCGTCCTCCCACCATAGGAACCTCAGGAAGTCTCTATCTTCGTTCTTCACATGGAACTGGTGGAACATTTTTTTAACGTCACACAGGACCGCTATGGGATACTTTCTGAATCTACTGAGTACTCCAGGCAGAGTGTTTGTAAGATCTGGTCCTTTTAGTAGATGATCGTTCAATGTAATACCATCATACTTTGCTGAGCAATCAAATACTACTCTAATTTTATCTGGTTTCCTTGGGTGGTAAACACCTTGATGTGGGATGTACCACACTTCTCCTTCTTTAGGTTGGTTATTCACCTTCTCTGCATGTCCTTCTTTAAGGATGCCTTCCATGAATTTCAAATAATCCTGCTTGAATTTTTAGATCTCTTCCCATCTTTTTCTTCAAGCCTTTTAATCTTACTAGGGCAAGATTTCTGTTATTTGGCAGACGAGGTCGTTCTCTGAAGGGTAAGGGAATTTCAAGAAAACCTTGTTGATTCTGCTGAATACTTTCTTCTAGAGTGTGTACGAACTTTATGTCTTCTTGGGATACACTCTTCTCTTCAGAACTTATGTCTGCAAAGTCAGATTCAAGAATCTTGATTACCTTTGCTGAACTTACAGTTGGTAGCTCTTGGACAGATATTCGATGACACAATCCTGTCACCTGTCTTGAGTTTGCAATCTGCTGTTTTCCTCCAACAACACCCCATCCTAGATCAGTTTGAACAGCGTAGGGTTCACCCCTTCCTCCTGTGATTACCGCTCGTGGTACCAAAGATTTGGGACAATCATAGCCTATCAACAGTCCGACACCAAATTCCTTCAGTGGGGACATCTCATGAGATATGATAGATAGGTGCTCCGATTTATTGTCTGTTTCACAGGTAGGTAAACGATCTCGATCTAGAGGTATGTCGTCTTTCGTATAATATGGAGGTAGATTTAATGTGAGGTTTGAATGAAGCCCTCTAACTCTCAGTCCTTTAACCTTTTGACTGTTCACTAATGTGTCTCTCCCCGTCATTGTGGTGATTTTGAGCTTCACTGGTTCTGTAGCCACTTGTAATTCCTTGCAGATTTCTTGATCAATGAAGGTGGCGTCGCTTTGGGCATCCAGTAGTGCATAGGCGTATACCTTCTTGTTCCTCCTTTTAGAATTTGAAATGCACACTGGTACAAGCATTGATGTGCCATTGCTTTCTCCTTCCCTTATTCTGCAAGAGAATACTGATACTTTTTCTTCCTCAGCATCTTTAGGTATTGAGGATTCATCCTTCTTTGGACGTTCTTCATGTAGTGGCGTAGGATGGCGTCCTTTGCAGGCGCTGCATGTAGCCTTTTTCTTACACTCCTTTGTAACATGGCCTTTTCTTAAGCATCCAAAACACAGTTGGTTATCAAGTACAAATTGTTTCTTTTCATTTGAGGACTTCTTTACCAATTGTTGGCACTTGTGTATGGAGTGGTTCTCTCCACAGAACATACACTTAAAGGTAGTCTGAGGATTTGTCGGTTCTGTCTCTTTACTGAACCCAGTAGTGACTTTAAGCTTGCTTTCGCAGGTATCTAGACCTTTAGCTGCTGAGTTGATTGTAAAGCTAGTTGCTCTTGCACGTTTTGTATCACTTGCAGGCCTTTCTTCTAAGGATTTTAAGGCATAAAATGCTGTTACTGGATTACATGATATTCGTGCTTCCCTATTAACTAACTCAGACAACTTTTCAAAACTTGGGAAGTCCTTATTTAGATCTAACTGTTCAGTCACATAGCAATTCCATCTAGAAGCCACTTCTTCAGGTAGCTTGGCTAGCATCCTGTGATTTTCTAGATAGTCGTTCAGTACTTCTAGTCCTCGTACATGTGGGATGGCATTGCTGCATGCTTGCAGGAAATCACCATACTCTTGGAGTTTGAAGTGTTCCTTTGGACCTATTTTAGGCCAGTTATTAAATTTCTCCCTAAAGGCTCTTTGTACTAAGAAAGGATGACCATATCTTGCATTTAACTTTTCCCAGGCTTGCTTATAGGCTTCTTCGTCTGTTCTATAGAAGTTGCCTTCAAGGGCTTTCTCTGCTTCTCCACCAACATATCTCTGAAGGTAGAATAACTTGTCAACTGGTCTGGAACAATGATGCTCAATGATCATTTCAAAACTTGCCTTCCACTCTATGAACTTCAGTATGTCCCCTGAAAATACAGTAGGTTCTGGAATGGAAAGTCTTGCTGGGACTGTACTCTGCCGTCTGGCTGGGACAATAGACGCAACATTCTCCTGATCATTGCAGTGACATCTAGGGGTAGAATTATCCTGTTTTATTTTTTCACTTAGTTCTAAATTAACCACTTAAGACCCGGACCAATATGCTGCCAAATGACCAAAGGGGTTTTTGCGATTCGTCACTTTAACAGACAATTGCGCGGTCGTGCGACGTGGCTCCCAAACAAAATTTGCGTCCTTTTCTTCCCACAAATAGAGCTTTCTTTTGGTGGTATTTGATCGCCTCTGCGATTTTTATTTTTTATGCTATATACTAAAATAGAGTGACATTTTTGAAAAAAAACAATGGGCCAGATTCACATAGAATTAGATTATCGTAGCGTTTCCCAAATACACTACGCCGCCGTATTTTACCTGGCTCTACGTGGAATCCAGGTAGATTTTGTCCAGTAAACGACGGCGGCGTAGTGTATTTCTCCCGGTGCAATCCATCTACGCGATTAGGAGGCGTGAAGCATTTAAAATAGGCGCGTTCCCGCGGCGATCGAACTGCGCATGCTCCGTTCAGAAATTTCCCGCCGTGCATTGTGCGAAATCACGTCGTTACGTCATTTTTTCTTGAGTAGCGTCGTTTACGGACATTCCTATTCCCGAACGAGTTACGTAAAAAAATATATATATATTTTAAATTCGATGCGGGAACGACGGCCATACTTAACATGGGCTACGCACCGTTAGACCAGCAAAAAGCTGGTCTAACAGTACGTAGAAAAAAATAGACGAAAGTGATTGCGAAGACCGCTCGTATCTTCGTGGATCGCCGTAAAAACTCATTTGCATATCCCGACGCATGAAAACGACGCAAACTCCTCCCAGCGGCCGCAAAATATCGCAGCGTAGATCCGAAGGCTTACGAAGACGTAAGCCTCTCGGATCGAAGCCCGAAGCCGCCGTATCATGGTTTGAGGATTCAAACTAGTGATACGACGCGCGAAATTTGAAATTACTCCTGTCTAACACCAGTTAGACAGGCGTAATTGCTCTGTGAATCTGGGCCAATATTTTTTACTTTTTGTTATAAGAAAAATCAAATAAACTAAATTTTAGTCAAACATTTAGGCTAAAATTTATTTAGCCACATGTCTTTAGTAAAAAAAAAATCACAATAAAAAAAAATTAGCTACCTAGCGGGAACAGCGACACTAATACAGCGATCAGAAAAATGATCGCTTAGTGACGCTGGCAATAGGGAGTGAAAGGGTTAACTAGGGCAGTGATCAAGGGGTTAAAACTTTATTAGGGGGGGGGTACAGGGCTACCCTGAACCTAACACTAACTGACTTTTACACTGCCTGTCACACTGACACTAAATACAGTAATCATACATGTATGATTACTGCATTCAGTGACACTGTGACAGGGGGGGGGGGGGGGGGCGATCGCGGGGGTTAAATGTGTTTTTTGTGTAGCGTAGGTGTAGTGCAGTGTTGTGCAGACTTACTTGTGTTGTGATCTCTCCTCAGCGGTGGTTGAAAAAACCACCGAGGGAGAGATCACGTCGCTTCCTCCTTCCTGTGTTTACACAGGAGGAGGAAGTGCACTGCAGGGGGAGCGCGCGCATTGGCTCAGAGCGATCCGGAGGGGGCGGACAAAAACGAATAGCCGCCCCTTCTTGTTGGATCACTCCTGCAGCCGCGCGGACCGCCGCATGTACGGGGGGGGGGGGTCCGATCGGACCCCCGATCCCCCCCAAGGCACCAACGTATATATACGTTGATGTGCCTGTCAGTGCCATTCTGCCGACGTAAATGTACATTACTTTCATTCTCCTGGATGTATGGAGGTGAGTAGGAGTCTGCTTCATCACTTAGTACAGATTTGGACCTATGACTACCATACATGTCCTCTTCGAGTACTCTAAGGCGGCGTACACACGAGGGGATATGTCCGCTGAAAACGGTCCGATGGACCGTTTCAGCAGACATCTCCGCCTGGATGAGTAGCGGACAGATTTCTCCACCCGACAGATTTCAAAGCATGCTTTGAAATCTATCCGGTGGGAATCTGTCCGCCCGACAGTCTCTGGTTGTACACTTACCAGCAGACATGTCGGCCCCCACCGCCGCCGCGCCGCTGCCGAATGGATTCGGCGCATGCGCGGAAGTCTTTTACTTCCTGGTGCGGTGACGTGGCGGTGACGTGGTGGTGACGCGGCGGCGTCAACGTCACCGCCACGTCACCGCGCCTCCGGCGGCGGGGAATTTGATCCGATGGTGTGTACACGCCATCGGACAAATCCCGTCGGACATATCGATGGAAATGGTCCGCGGACCGTTTTCATCGGATATATCCGACGTGTGTACGCCGCCTAAGGCCTCGTACACACGAGGCAATCGATTTGTTCAAAACGGTCTGTCCGACCGATTTGAACAAATCTGTCTGCTGGCATTTTGGTTTGCTCGCGTGTATACACGAGCAAACCAAAATCCCCGCCAGCAGACAGCGCGCTGACGTGTCGGTGACGTGGCGGTGATGTTGACGCCGCCACGTCACCGCACCAGGAAGTAAAACACTTCTGCGCATGCGTCGAAATCATTCGGCGCGTGTGCGAGAAGACATGTCTGCTGGTTAGCATACTAACCAGCAGACATGTCGGGCGGACGGGTTCCCAGCCGACAGATTTCAAAGCATGCTTTGAAATCTGTCGGGTGGCCAAATCCGTTGGCTTGCCCGTACACACGGTCGAATCTGTTTGCTGGGATGGTCGGGCCGACCGTTTCCAGCAGACAGATTTGATCGTGTGTACGAGGCCTTAAGGTCGCGTACACACCACTAAATAAATCCGATCAAATCGGTCTGACAGACCGTTTTGATCGGATTTGTCTGCTGGGCTATTTTGGTTTGATCGTGTTCACAGCGCGGTGACGTGGCGGTGACGTTGACGCCGCCACGTCACCGTCTCCAGGAAGTAAAATACTTCCACGCATGCGTCGAATCCATTCGACGCATGTGCGGACAGATATGACCGCTGGTTAGTGTACTAACCAGCGGATATGTCAGACAGACGGGTTTCCAGCAGACAGATTTTAAAGCATGCTTTAAAATTTGTCTGCTGGTAAAACCTGTCTGCTCGCCCGTACACAGGATTGAATTTGTCTACTGAATTGGTTTCCAGCAGATAAATTCGATCGTGTGTACGCGGCCTTAGTCTGGCTTCAAAAATCTTAACTTCTTTCAGCCTTTCCAGACTTTCCATTTGATGGCGCTGTGCATCCATCTCAGCCTCCATTTGATGGCGCTGTGCATCCCTTTCGGCTATTCGTAGACACTGCGCTTCAATGGCAGGTTCCATCTCGATTTCTGCTTTCTTGACAGCAAGTTGTTCAACAAGTTCCTTTCTTTTGGCTAAAGTATTTGAGGTCTCTTATGTGTAACTGGCATTTCTGCTAGTGAAAGAAGTCCCATTTGAGATAGTGGTTCCCCCTAAGGACCTAGCATAGTCTCTTGTGAAGAGCTCGTTCATTCTCTTTCTCGCTTTAACTTGATCATAGTTAGCTTCAGATGATAATTCCCTCATGAGGTTTACTAAATCTTTAGTGACTGCAGTACATGTGTCCATGTTCCTCACAATATCCTGAGAAGGTGTCGTGGATGACCGCAGATTGACATACACTGCCATAAGCTCTGGGTTCACATTCTTCTATTGTCTCTACGAGATCACTCAAGTTTTCTTTTATACTATCTTGCTTTAGCTTTCTACGAGCATTTTTAATGTATAATTTCCTTCCACTTATCATATATTTTGGTGAACCTTTTTCCTTTTAATGCCGCTTCTTGCTCCAAATTTTCCTGCATTTTTGGGGTCGGTTTTCTAATGTGTTCTGAGCATCTTAGCTCACTTGTTTGGGGCAAGGCTAATGCTGCATCAGACTCTTCTACCTCAGACAGGTTCACTTGCTCTTCACACTCTATCCTATCTATCTTTGTATCCTCTAACAGTGGCATGGTAATACTAGGCTTAGACATTTTACTTTAAATGCTATAACAATAGATGCAGGCAATAAATGACTTTCACTTTAAATGCAACAGCAAAAGATGCAGACAATAAATGACGTTCACTTTAAATGCAATAGCAAAAGATGCAGGCAATAAATGACTTTCACTTTAAATACTTTAGAGTCCGTATACTGCAAACTGTCCTTCGTTTTACTTTAGTCTTTTATTCCTGAACACGAAAATGTCTCTTTATGCCAAAGCCTATGTGCAATGATAAGTAATAAAAGGAAAGCTCTGACCTTATTTCTGAAGAGCAGGATACTGTGATCTGTGGGCTGCTGGAACAAATGTCAGTCTTAGAGGAGACTTGTCTTTTCTTAATGCGAAGCTTGCGAAGCTTGCGCTGACTTGCGATGCTTTGCGATGCTCTGCGATGACTTGCGATGCTCACGATGCTTTGCGATGAGTTGCGATGCGCTGCTGCAGGCTTTGGGCCTAGTGGCGGGAAACTAGCTGGCTGCAGTACGTGGCCTCTTCGTGGGTGGCCGTGCAGGCACTCTAGATCTGGACTTTGGTCTCCCACCATGCGTCTTTTTCTCTCTCTAGGGGTCGCAGGAGGGTTGGTGCTTTTCCTTGACTATCTTGCCTTTGCCGTTCTGCCACTTTAAGAGTCGGCTGCAGTTTGAGTAAACGCGCTTCTATGGCCTCTATGGTAGCTCCGCTAAGGTGTCTTTACTTTTTCACTCAGGGATCGGTTGCTGCGCGGCTATATATGCTGGCGCTCCGCTGCTCAAATGCGCTCTATACTGTGCAAGCTGAGGAGCGCTATCGCTTTTCCCTCAAAGGGAGAAATAGTTCCACTGTGGCAGGAGCAGCACTATGAAGTGCCTCATGCGCTGTGGCATTAGAAGAATTGTGATATCTCTGACTTTTCAGTCCAACAAGACTGTCTATTACTCTGTAATTCCTCTAGCGCCATTCTATGGAATCAGTAGGTTTAAAGAGCACACCAAATACTTAAAATAACTTCTTTATTAACTTCACTTTTCTTCATATATAATACTGCTGCTTTGCAGCAGACAGTTCATGTACAAAAATCTCTCTCTCTTTCTCTGTAAGTTATCAAAGCATTCTCTGATTTCTCTGAAAGGTATAACTGTGGTTTGCAACTTGGTTTGCAGGGTTGCTTTTGCAGGGTTAGCTTAGTTTGGTTTGGTTTAAAGGTATGGAGATATGAGTTTGTTTGAAGGTATGCTTCTGTTTGGTTTGAAGGTATGGAGGTATGAGTTTGTTTGAAGGTATGATGAGTGGTGGAACTACAAGTGAACACACAACTAGATCAGTATTCAGTTCTAACCACACTATTTACAATAAGAACATATATATATATACCTATTTTTATCCCCTGGCTTCCATAAAACACAACTTTGGCCTTGTGTCTGTTCTGCTCTGCTGTCTCTGTCTCCATGTGGCTCTCTGTCTCTGTGTGGAATAACCTAGCAGCACATGGAGTATTAGGAACCTCCCAGACAGAGTGTTTGTAAGGCTGGCTGTGACTGATCAAGACTCTGATCAATGTGAGATTGGCTGTGATTGGGCCAATGCTTCTGATGAGTCACAAAAGCTTAACTCTATGCTTTCTGGCATGAATTCAGCTGTGTTATTCCTTACCTCCTGCTGCCATACAAACAAATGACTCTTAGGCCGCGTACACACCACTAAATAAATCCGATCAAATCGGTCTGACAAACCGTTTTGATCGGATTTGTCTGCTGGGATATATTGGTTTGATCGTGTATACACGATCAAACCAAAATCCCCGCCGACAGACAGCGCGGTGACGTGGCAATGACGTTGACGCCGCCACCTCACCGAACCAGGAAGTAAAATACTTCCACACACGCGTCAAATCCATTTGACGCATGTGCGGACAGATATGTCCGCTGGATAGTGTACTAACCAGCGGACATGTCGGACAGATGGGTTTCCAGCAGACAGATTTTAAAGCATGCTTTAAAATTTGCCTGCTGAAAAAAACCTGTCTGCTCGCCTGTACACACGATCGAATTTGTCTGCTGAAACGGTCCGTCGGACCAGTTTCAGCAGATAAATTTGATTGTGTGTACGCGGCCTTAAAGGCATATTTTTTCTTTTCCTTCTGTGAACAAAACATACAACTGTTATATGACATCCAAGCATAAAATCACAGTGAATAACTCTGCCTTTGTCTCTCACATATAAACATGTGCACTACATTAGGTTATTAGGAGGTTGAGCTGTATATACATGTAGGTTATATTAGCTACCTAGGACAGTTTCTAGCTGGCCAGCTACACAAAGAACAAGATATAAAAAAACATCAGACAAAGACAGTATTTAAAAACAATGCACATAACATGACGTCAAACGGATCACCAAAGGTGCAATCCCCAGGATGTGGGAGTTTTTTTGGGTGATGGTTGAAGTCATGATGCGGAAGATCTCAACTAGTTTTGCAATGGATATCGCTTACTAGATGGGGTAAGTGTGGGGCTTTGATGTCCCAACCGTACTCCCAGGGGGGGGGGGGGGGTTGCTGCTGACCGTCTGGGGGGGTGGGTGTTTGTGGCCTCCCCAAAAGAAAAAAACACCAGCCGCTACTGTATATAGACAGACACATATATAGAATATAAAATGTTGGGATAACATACACATTAACCAAGTCTGATCTAAACAGGACATTTCATGGATCAAAATGTCTTTGAGTTTTCTTCCAGGCTTCTGATTGCAGCATTCACAGAATTATCCAGAAGGGTGTTGCCAGCCTTTTGTGATAAATGATTCCGCCAGTTTCATCGGTCCAAACCGATCGTGTGTCTACGGCCCAACGGACTGTCGTCCATCGGACTAAATTTTTAAAACTTGCTTTAAAATCGGACCGATGGTTAGTACGCAAAAGCATCGGTCCAAAAACCCGCGCATGCTCAGAATCAAGTCGACGCATGCTTGGAAGCATTGAACTTCGTTTTTTCAGCACGTCGTTGTGTTCTACGTCACTGCGTTCTGACCCGATCGGATTTTGAACTGATGGTGTGTACGCTCATCAGACCATCAGGCCACTTTAGCGGTGAACTGATGAAAACAGTCCATCGGACCATTCTCATCGGGTTGGACCGATCGTGTGTACGCAGCCTTAGCATCGTAATCTGGTGTTTGGCAATTTCCACTCTTCGCCAAGCCTGTAAACTATCTAATCCAATTATGTATGCAGAAATCCTGAAATTGGAATAAGATTATCAAAGATTTGCATAAACAAGAGTAATATAATCAAGGTTTCATATTGTGTCCAAGCATGAAACATTTCTATAACCTCAACCAACACATTACTTTTCAGCAATGTGTTCCAAGCAGTACAGTAGAACAGTATACTTTTCCATTGATGGGTCCACAGCTTGGTTTTTACCTCCATCTGGTACCACTAATTGTTTTAAAGTTTTGCATGGCCTTGCCCCTCGAAAAGACCTGTTCACACAGCTTGTAGCACTCTGAGAAAAAGGCAGTTGTTTCAAGATTCAAGGAATGATTTACTGGTGTGGCACACTATGTGACCTAACTGATTGCAAAAAAAAGAACATAATACTGTGCATATACATACTATTAACTGTCCCTGTCCCTGATTTCAAGGGACTGTCCCTCATTCTGAACAAAGTCCCTCGGTCCCTCTTTCCTCCTCATTTGTCTCTCATTTTAATCCATATAGTTGTATATAAAATGCACTGCTTATCTATCAAAAAGTGTTTCTTAGAGCTAAATCTTTCATCCAATTTCTAAATTGCTGCATTTGTAAATTCCAAAAGCCAATATAAAGGAACAGCAGTGGTAAAACAATCACATGGGTTTAATCCCTTAAGGACCGTCGCATGTACATATACGTCGGCAGAATGGCACATACAGGCACATTGGCGTACCTGTACGTCCCTGTCTAGACGTAGGTCGAGGGTCCGATCGGACCCCCCCCCCAGGGTACTTGTGGTGGTCCCCGTGGCTTCAGGAGCGATCCGGGACGAGGGGGCGGCTGTTCGTTCCCAGCCAATGTGCGCACCCCCACCCTCTTCCTGTGTAAACACAGGAAGAGGGGAAGTGATGTAATCTCTCCTCTCGGCGGTATTTTCAACAGCCACTGAGGAGAGAAGACATCACACAGTGAGTCTGCACAACACTACACTGACACACACTACACATAGGCACATTAACCCCTTCCGATCAACCCCCCCCCCACCCCCCTGTCACAGTGTCACTGAATGCAGTGATCATATATTTACTGATCACTGCATTTAGTGTCAGTGTGACAGTTAGTGTGACAGGCAGTTAGTTTTAGGTCCAGGGTATCCCCTGTACCCCCCCAATAAAGGTTTAACCCCTTGATCACCGCCCTAGTTAACCCTTTCACCCCCTATTGCCAGTGTCACTAAGCGATCATTTTTCTGATCGCTGTATTAGTGTCACTGTTGCCGCTAGGTAGCTAGTTTGTTTTTTTTGCGATTTTTTTTTACTAAAGACATGTGGCTGAATACATTTTGGCCTAAATGTTTGACTAAAATTCTTATAACAAAAAGTAAAAAATATTGTTTTTTTTTCAAAAATGGCGCTCTATTTTTGTATATAGCGCAAAAAATAAAAATCGCAGAGGCGATCAAATACCATTAAAAGAAAGCTCTATTTGTGGGAAGAAAAAGACACAAATTTTGTTTGGGAGCCACGTCGCACGACCGCGCAATTGTCTGTTAAAGCGACGCAGTGCCGAATTGTAAAAACGCCTCTGGGCATTTAGCAGCATATTGGTCCGGTCCTTAAGTGGTTAATCAATCTTTTTGTGTATAATTATCCTTTAAGTGGCGTGGCAGGGGATGTGTCCTATGCCTACATACATTTGCTAATAGGTGTCCCTCGTTCCCATTTCAGAAAGTTGGGAGGTATGGGTATATATGGAATTGCATTGCATTCTTTTGATGCGGGTCTGTACTGCATTAATAGCCCTACTTAGATTTGCAACACCATCAAATAAGCAGCCAATATTGTCAACAACACTCAAGGAGAACCTTTCCAACTGCTTTTTCAGAATACCAAACAGGCATTCTTCCGTTCTGCAATTAACATTAAGTAAAGAAAAAAAACATCACCTGTGCTGTTTCTTCTTTGACATATGGCAGAATTATGCAGCATTGTTCTTTCACTGAAACATCCTGTGTACTGTCCATTTCCACATTGAATTTATCAGCTTCACTACAATCCTGGCTTATTTGTTTCTTTACCATGCTGTCCATGATGGGGATTAGAAGATTGACTGAGCCTTTGCTTAAAGTGGATGTAAACCCCCTCCAAAAAAAAAAAAATTTTTTTTTTTTTTATGTCACAATGTAGATTTCCTATCATGTGTGCCCAGTCTTGCCACACAGAGTTAATCCAGCGCTGAGTAATCCTCTTTTAATGTTCAGTTCAAATTAACAGAATTCCAGATAAAAACTTGCCAAATTATAAAGTCTGTTTCTCTGTTTTTGCTTTCAGTGACAGGTTATTTACACATCTAGCTTGGACATGTTTATCATAACATGAGGTGATCCAAAGCTCATTGTATATTACCAGGATGTGTTATGTGGGGGAGGGGTGGATTTCTCACTTTTTATACATCATGTTATGATAAAGATAACATAACATATGATAAACATGTCCAACTTAGGCTGCATTCACACCTGAGCGACAGTCGTTTGGTCGTTTTTTGGGCGTTTTTTTCCAGCGTTTTGTCGCGCGTATTCATGCTTATTTGCGCGTTTGCATACAGCGTTGTCCGACGTTTTTGTACTTTGACGTTTTTTATTTTAGCCAATAGGAAAAATGATCATCTTTTCATCACAAGTTGCTATGTTGGTAGATTTGTTTAATCTTCTGCCCGGGTGAAAAGTTCTATTGATTAAAGCGACAAAACGCCTGTAGCAAACGCTCGTTGTCGCGCTAGTCGCTTGAATCGAGCGTTTCCATTACTTTCTATGGGAAATGAAAACGCTCAAATACGCCCAAACCGCCCGATACGCGTGACAAAAAAGGGTCCGGAACTTTTTTTAACTACAGGCGATGGGCGACAGGCGCATCAGCGTTCAGATGTGAACCATCTCCATAGGCTTTCATGTATTTTTCTCCCTCTGGCGTTTGTGAGCGTTGCGCTACAGGCGACAAAACGCCTAGGTGTGAATGGAGCCTTAGATATGTAAATAACCTGTCACTCAAAGCAAGGAGAGAGAAAACTGACTTTTTATTTAGGCAGGTTTTTATCTGGAAGGCTGTTCATTTTCCTGAACATTAAAAGAGGATTACTCAGATTTGGAATAACTCTGTGTGGCAAGACTGGGCACAGATGATAGGAAATCTTATACTCTACATTGTGACATCAAAAAAAAAAAATTGGGGGGGGTTTACATCCACTTTAAGCCTAGTACACACAGGCCGAATGTCAGCGGGCATTGGCTAATTCAAAAGAAACCAGCCGACATTTGGGCGGTGTGTATGACCGGCTCCTGATCTTACGGGAATGTTCTAACAGGGGGGTCTCCTCCTGTCAGAACACAATAGCTCAGTAGGGGAGATTGCTGTACTAATGTTGGATTGTTAGTACAGCAGCTCCGACCTGAGCTGTGAGTTGTGTGTAGTAGGCTTAAAGGATATGTTCACCTTTCATAACTTGTTACACCCCATATTCAGGATGTAACATGTAACATGTTATGAAGCAGACTGGCTGTCACGGTCTGGAGTCAGGCTCAGAGGCCTGTAGCTATAGTAGCAGAGCAGGTATTTTTTCGTACAGGTCACCCTGGCTGATGACACAGGTTCATCTGAGGTGCGGGTCTAACCACTAACCGGTATTGTACCAGAGCTCATGATGGTGGAGATGGACTTTGCGCGTGTTAGTACCAGGTCGCGGTCCTCAGGATAGCCCCATCAAGCCGGGGACGGTAGCAGATATAGCAGATAGGGATCAAGCAGAACCGTAGTCAAGGAACGAGCCAAATGTCATTAACGAATGGTAGCAAAGATACGGTTGGCAACCAGGAAGTGCAGTGACATGGCTTAAATCAGGAAGTTCATGGGTGAGCAAAGAGTTCAAGGTTCAAGGCAAACAAGATTCAAGACAGGATCATTCAAAAATTAATTCAAACTCTTGTGAACCAGTTTACATTTTATTTATTTTGGTAAACCATTTTACTTTTCTTGCTTGTGGATAATCTTCTTTTAGAAAACATGTGAGGACCCACACCTGTTGGTAAAACATAACATGCTACTAATGAAAATGCCTCTGCACAATGTATGTGTAAAAGTGTAGTAGCAGATTTTTGGTATTTTGATATGTCAGACAAAATCTCAAGACTGATTGATGACAAAAGACTTTTCCCTGTTTTCTGTGTAACTTGCCGCATGTTGATATGGTTTAGGCCCCTTTCACACGGAGCGGTCCGTTTTTCGGTCCGCTCCGTGTGTGTCCGTCGGCTCAGCGGGGGGGTACTGCTCAGCTGTCGGCAGACAGGGCGGTCCCCGCACACTGTGCAGGGACCGCCCTGTCTCTCCTCCGCTATCCCCTATGGGGAATCGGATGAAAACGGACCGTCTGTCCATTTGCATCCGATCCGTTCCACCGGACGGAAGAAAAATAGGGTTTTCTTCCGTCCGCAAAACGGATCCAGACGGACGCGGATCTTAGGCGGACGTTAGCTGATGCATCATCCGCTAATGGATCCGCTCCCATAGGGGTCTATTACACGTCCGTAAATGGACTAGTAATTAGCGGACGAACGGTCCGCTCATGTGAAAGGGGCCTTAAGGTGTGAATCAACGTTTTTACATTATTAACTTCTGGAGGACATCTCTATTTTACATCTTGATTGGGTACCGTCAACCTAGGCCTTAGGGGATGGCATCAGGAATGAGTCACTGAGGGCATCACTTTTTTACATCACGCTTGTTGTACATTTACTAGGAGTTGGCATCATAAATGGTGCAACACTGCTAGAGGACATCATTGTGTTACATCTTGCTTAGTGTATGTTGACTTGTGGATGGCATCATTAATAGGGAAATGCTACTGGAGAACATCACTGTGTTACATTTTGCTTCTTGAATTTGACTGGGAGATGGCTTCAGGAATGGGTTTCTGCTGCTGGGCTGGCTGGAGTACATCACAGTAATGAGGTCATAATACCCAAGAACAAATAAACATGAAACAGTAACTACAACTTTTACAGTACTAAAATGTAAATAATATATTTTAAATTCGGTTGAACATGCAGCATAGCAATTGTTTGTAAGTTTAATTATTTCAATCAGCGGGTGGATTACCAGGCTCCTTGTTGCATGATCTACATAGGATACTTTGCTACAGTGCTTTTAAAAAACATATTCAGCCTTTGGGTGCAGCTTTTAGATCATTTCCACATGCATCAATGTAGTGTAGGGTCTAACTGTGTGGGTGAAAAAGGCCTTTCTAGAAAGCTCTATATAGTGCAAATGAGTGACTCCCGAAAATAATTCACCATTCTCACACTATAAACTATTGAGGCTTTCCTTTTTACTCACTAAAGCATATCAGCATTACCAGTCTGTAGCTTAGATATTGACCCCTAAACAAATAATATCATTCTTACTCTGGACCTGGCCCAAGATATATGCCAGATTCAGGTACAGCGGCGTATTTTTTGGCCGGCATAGCGCATCTCATATGCGCTACGCCGACGTAAAACAGGGAGCCCAGAACAGTATTCTCAAAGCAGTCTCGCCGTACGTTGCGCCGGCGTAGTGTAGATAGGCCGGCGTAAGCCCGCCTAATTCAAAGTAGGCAGGTAGTGGGCGTGCTTCATTTAAATTAACCGTGACCCCATGTAAATAAGCGGCCGAGCGAACCATGCTCAGAATCACGTTGAATAGAATGCCTAAGATACACGTCGAACACTGCCTACGACGTGAACGTCACAGCCCCATTCACATACGACTTACGTAAACAACACAAAAACTACGGCTGTTCAGACGTCCATACCTTGCATTGGATGCGCCACCTTTTTGGTGGTTTATCTTTACGCCGGAAAAACGCCTTACGTAAACGTTGTAGATTACTGCGTCGGGCGTATGTAAGTTTTGTGAATCGGCGTATCTTGCTCATTTGCATATTTAGAATGGGAACGCCAAATGCATCCAGCGTAAATATGTACCCAAGATAAGACAGCGTAGGAGACTTACGTCGGTCGTATCTTGGCAAAATTCCCAGGTGAACTTACATGGAGGGCTTTTCTGTGTTCCAGATATGTTTCTGTATGCAATTTTTTTTTGGTATTTTGGATGTGTTTCCAGTGCAACCCCCCCCCCCCTCTTTTTTTCCTTTATGTCAATTAAGGACAATTGAGGATATGTGCATTCCATTACATTTTTAATGCACTTTGCTGCATTCCAGATCCATTCCATGCAGAAAAAATGCAAATGTTCTACTTTTGTTGACTATACTGGAACACTCTGCTTTGGTGTGAACTTTGGCAATTGGAATCCATGTTAAACACTATCCATGTAAAATAAAAATGCACTGGACTGCATCTGATGTTAACCAGCCCTAGTGTGTAGAAGCCTAGCGGCAACCGTGATTCTTTTGGCTGCCTGAAATTGTTGTGCACAGTGGCAATTGATAAGAATGACATGGCTGGGAGCCCTGGAATGACCAGTGCATGACATTGATGAGTACAAATGATAGACAGAACATGAGTACAATGATAGACCAAGTACTCCAGATTCCACTGGAGGATCCTCTGATAGACCAGTCTATTCCTGCACATTGCAGCAAGGCGACAAGCTATCAGAGGCATACTTACCTTAGGAGACAGATGACAAAGATACAGGGTAGGGCTGCTGCTCCTCGCTTCGGGACCATTGCTTCTCCTCCTGGCTGAACAGAAAGTGGGTCCTGAGACCCGATTGGCCTAAGTCCTAAGACTCCCTGGCCAATCAGGACCAACATCCTGATTGGCCAGGAGGAGAACCAGGTAGACAATAGCAAATATTAATTCACTATTGCCACATAACTGGGTGGGTTCACCCTATTTTAAAGCCAATCAGAGCCTCAGGGTCTAATCATGTGCTTAAAAAAAGAATTGAAATCCATGCATCCAGCGCCATGCATGTAGAGGCCTTGCACATAGATTAGGGGGGCTGTGACCCTACGCCCAGTATGGATGGGCCGCCACTAATTTAGAACACTTTAATTTCTCTCTACATATCACAGTGAAGCTTAAAACACTTTTGATTTTCAAGCAGCTGTCTAATTACTTACAAAGCCTAAACAGTTCCTAGACTTCATGCAGGTATGACCTTTGTCATTCATATTATGTTTTTTTCTTTTTATAGTATTCATGATTGCCTAAAGTGTGCTTCAGCATAAGAAAATTACCCTACTGCTTAATTTGCTTGTGGAATAGCCAAAATGTTTTATATGTATCAAAGACATTTTAAATGTTTTAACTGCTAAAGACATTACTAATATGTGTCCAAGGGAGCTGTAACAAATTTGTCAAAGATAGTTTTAATATCTATCAAAGGCTTTTATAAACTATCAAAAGCACATTGCTTACAATATTGCTACAATCGGTGTTGTATGCTAAGGGACAAACTGCATCTTTTGAAAGATGTATCACGCTAATTAGAATTCTCTGTGCACACACATGACAATTAGGAGTTTACACTTCACTGTGAACATAATTGTCAGTATTATTCGTATTTCCATTGTGAGCGTTTACATCTTTACACTGAATCATAATAGCATAGCTACATCAACCTGTCATTATTACCTTTACACATTTATATTTATTAAGGATTTTTTTTTTTTACTTCATACACTATACTCTCTGATCAAGTCATATTGTCTGTTTCATCTGAGATGAAAGGGATGCAGATCCCTAAAACATGTTTGCTTTTACCCCTTTTTGTTGTGAATAAATAAAGTCATAAGCCCCATACACACTATCAGTTTTCCTGATGGTTTTCTCTTCAGGTTTACCAAAACCATCTAATATGAGGTCAAACCTCAAGAGTTTCAATTTGTATGCAATCAGGCCGGCCCTTGTACTACATGGTTTTGGTAAACCTGAAGAGAAAACCATCAGGAAAACTGATAGTGTGTATGGGGCTATACATGTAACCTCAAACAAGGGTCTCATCTTCATTCTCTAATAGTTTGCATTGCTTTTCTACCTGCATTATGGTGGCCAGACACGAATCGATCATATAATCAATCACTATTTGCATAAATACAGCGGTTAAAATAAGTATTGAACACGTAAATATTATTCTGAGTAAATATATTTCTAAAGGTGCTATTGACATGAAATTTTAACCACTTGTTGGAAACAACCCATACATACAATGAACCCCCCCCCCCCCCCCCCAAAAAAAAAAAGAAAAAAAAAGAAATTAAGTTATGTGTAATACAATGGAATGACAAAGGGAAAAGGTATTGAACACTCTAATTGAAATGTGTTTAATAGTTTGTACAAAATCCTTTGTTGGTGATGACATCTTCAGGATGCTTCCTGTATGGAGAAACTAGTCACATGCATTGCTCAGGTGTGATTTTGGCCCATTCGTCCTCACAAACAGTCTTCAAATATTAAAGGGTCTGTGAGCCTCTTCTATGAACTGTGATCTTAAGTTTTTTCCATAGATTCTTTATTAAATTAAAGTCAGGTAATTGGCTGGGTCATTCTAGCAACATTATTTTCTTTCTTTGAAGCCAATTGAGAGTTTCCTTGGCTTTGTGTTTGGAATCATTGTCTTGCTAAAATGTCCACCCTCGTTTCATCTCCAACACCCTGGCAGATGACAGCAGATTTTTAACAAGAATGTCTTGGTACATTTTTCAACCACTTTATTTTTTGTACAAATATTAGTTCTTAAGAGGAGCTGGAAGCTGCAAATGCGGCTCTCTTGGGTTTAGGAGTTGTACCTTCACGGAATCCATTCTTGAACCTGCGGTACGCAACCTTCAGATGTCTCATGCGGCCGGTTCCGGAGGTGTTGCGTCTCTTTGCCTTGGCACTCCAGTTGTACTTTCTCTTGCGCTTAGCTGGGTATGCACACTTGCCACAGGTAGACTTCTGTAAATGGAAGGCTTTGGAGCCACATCGATGGCACAGAGTGTGCGTCTTATTACGGCTCTTCCGAAATGACGATGTTCCCTTCGTCATCTTCCCCGGTGGCCGAGACGATAGAGATTGGTACATTTTTCCATTCATCCTTCCTTCAATGATATGAAGTTTGCCAGTACCATATGCTAAAAAACAGCCCCACACCATGATGTTCCCACCTCCAAACTTCACTGTTGGTATAAGTGTGTTTTTGGGGTGATGTGCAGTGCCATTTGACCTCCAACATGGTGTGTATTATGGCATTCAAAGAGTTCAATTTTGGTCTCATCTGACAAGACTATATTCTCCCAGCATTTCACAGGCTTGTCTTAATGTTGTGAAGTAAATATTAAATGAGCTTCAATATAATTTTTATTCAGGAATGTAGTCTTGCGTTGTGAGCAAGCATACATGCCACGACGGTTGAGTGCATTACTTACTGTTTTCTTTTACACAATTGTACCTGCTAATTCCAGGTCTTCTAAAGCTCTCCACAAGTGGTTCTTGGCTCTTGGACAACTCTTCTGATAATTATTTTCATTCCTCTGTCAAAAATCTTGCAAGGAGCACTTGGTTGTGGTGGTTTATGGTAAAATGTGTTTTCCACTTCCACATTATGGCCCCAACAGTGCTCACTGGAACATTAACCCCCCTGGCGGTATTCCCGAGTCTGATTTGGGTTTTATATTTTAATGCTGCAATCGGTAACCCCAGTCAGACTCGGGCTCGCTTCGCATTGTCCACAGGCAAGGTTTACTTACCTTGTTCCTGGATCCAGCGATGCATCCGCGCTGTGTGAGCGAGCGGGTGCTCGCTCGATTCACACAGTGTCCCCGTGTGCCGCCGATCTTCGTTCCCTGCGATGCTACAACGCACGGGGGCGGAGATCGGCGCACAATTCAAAAAAGTAAACAAACACTATACAGTACATACAGTATACTGTAATCTTATAGATTATAGTACTGTATGTAAAAAATACACACCCCTCTTGTCCCTAGTGGTCTGGCCTGTTCTTTCTGCCTGCAAACTGTAGATTGTCCATAGCAACCAAAAGTGTCCCTTTATGTCAAAAATGGTTTTAGAGTAGCTAAAAAACAGCGATAATAAATTATAATCACTTGCAGAATTGAGCGATAGCGATTTGTGGGGAAATTCATCATAAAAAAAAAAGTAATGACAGCGACAATTCTGCAACTGAGAAAATTTCAGTGATTTTGAGTTGATTACATTATTGAATAATTTTCATTATAATTATATTATTATTTGTTATAATTATTTATAATTATTTATTATATTATAATTTATAAAAAAAAATGTTTTTAAATGTCATACCCGGGATGCCTATTAGACTCTTGTTTGGTCAGATTTAAGTGAGTTATTCCTAAGAATTACAAGCCTACAGTATAAAACGCAAAATTTCCTTGCAAATAATGGTACCGCTTTCAGCACCTAAAATCTGAAAGAATCATACCGCCAGGGAGGTTAAGGTCTTAAAAGAGATCTTTGCTTTTTCTTGTGTATGTATGGTTTGAATTGTTGAAATGAGTTGTTACCGACATGTTGTGAAACTTTCATGTCAATAGCACCTTTAAAAATATATTTACCTAGAGAAATGGTGACAAATACTTATTTTACCCACTGTAAATATGTCCCTTTATATACTATCAATCTCGACACCACAGCCTAGTAACAGAAAACACTGGCCTGCATCTTTAAAGTAGGGATTTTCAAGGTGTCATACCATTCACCATAGACAATTTTTATTACCCCAAGCAATAATCTTACAAAACAATACATTTTGTTTACAAGAATACAGAAAAAAAAAAAAGAATAAAACAATAAATATTGGTACTAATAACCACAATGATATGAACGATTTTATAATTTTCCCATACCAAACCCTAATTCTAAGTCAAACAGACTTTATCTTGCAAAATCTATTGATGTTTTGATTGCAAGTTGGTGGCTAATTGTTACTTATTTGTCAGACACTTAGAGCCGGTTCACACAGGGGTGACCTGGGATCCGACTTGAGAAAATCAATGGAAGTGAATGGAGCAGTCTTAATACACACTACTGAAGTCACTCCGACTTCAGAAAAGGTTCCTGTACTACTTCAATCCGACTTCTAGGCAACTTGTAGGCAACTTGTACCCATTGATTTCAATGGAAGTTGCCTCAGAAGTCTGATCACTGTCTTAACTGAAGCAACAATACAGGAAGATAACATACATTTCTCAGGCAAACCCCTCCCTCCCCCTCCCTCCCACAGAGCTGATTGATGTTTGATTGGCCGCTGGAAAGCCTCCTGTCCTGGAGGTGACTTAGGCCCCGTACACACGAGCAGACAGATTTGTTCAAATCGGTCGGACAGACCGATTTGAACAAATCTGTCTGCTGGGATGTATTGGTTTGATGGTGTACACACCATCAAACCAAAATCCTCGCCGGCAGACGGCGCCCTGACGTGTCGGTGACGTGGCGGTGACGTTGACGCCGCCATGTCACCGCACCAGGAAGTGAATTACTTCTGCGCATGCGTCGAATCCATTCGACGCATGTGCGAGAAGATATGTCTGCTGGTTAGCGTACTAACCTGCAGACATATCGGGCAGACGGATTCCCAGCCAACAGATTTTAAAGCATGCTTTAAAATCTGTCGGCTGGCCAAATCCGTCGGCTCGCCCGTACACACGATCGAATCTGTCTGCTGGGACGGTCGGGCCGACCGTTTCCAGCAGATAGATTTGATCGTGTGTACGCAGCCTTAAAGTTGCCTTGTACTGTCCTGGAGGCAACTTGAAGTTGCCTTGTAAGTTGCCTGATGATTCATACTCAAGTTGTGTCCAAGTTGCCTCCCAAAGTCGTGCTAGAAGTCGTGTTGCCCCTGTGTGAACCAGCTCTTACTGCTTCATCTGACAATATGGGAATATTATATGTATTGCTATTCCAACTATAGGTGTTTATAAATTTACTTAACCACGGATAAATATAGCCAGATGAGAGAAGAATATAGATGCTCCTGCAAAGTGCATTATATGCGACTGATCCAGCTAAAACCATTATGGATACCATCTACCACTGAGGTCACTACTTCCCTTTAACCACTTCCCGCCCGGCCAATAGCCGATTTACGGCCGGGAAGTGGTTATGAAATCGTGACTAGCCGTTCTCAAACGTCTAGCACGATTTCAATGCCGCGCACGCCGGTGCGGGCGCGCAGCGCGGCGATCGGTGATGCGGGGTGTCAGTCTGACACCCTGCACCTCCGATCTTGGTAACGAGTCTCCGGCGGAGCCTCGTTACCACGTGATCAGCCGTGTCCAATCACGGCTGATCACGATGTAAACAGGAAGAGCCGCCGACGGCTCTTCCTCACTCGCGTCTGACAGACGCGAGTACAGGAGAGCCGATCAGCGGCTCTCCTGACAGGGGGGGTTTGCGCTGATTGTTTATCAGCGCAGCCCCCCCTCGGATCGCCACAAGGACCACCAGGGAGTGCCCACACTAGACCACCAGGGAACATAAAAAAAGACAAAAAAAAGACAAAAAAAAAAAAAAAATTGACAAAAATCAGCAAGAAAAAAAAAAGGGGGCAGTAAAAAAAAGATGCCAATCAGTGCCCACACATGGGCACTGATTGGCAACATTGATCCATCAGTGCCACCCCTCAGTGATCATCAGTGCCACCCCAGTGTCTGTCAGTGCCACCCCACAGTGCCAATCCATGCCCAGTGCCCACCTATCAGTGCCCACCTGTGCCACCTATCAGTGCCCACCTGTGCCACCTATCAGTGCCCACCTGTGCCGCCTATGAGTGCCCACCTGTGCCGCCTATGAGTGCCCATCTGTGCCGCCTATGAGTGCCCATCTGTGCCGCCTATGAGTGCCCAGTGCCGCCCATGAGTGCCCATCAGTGCCGCCCATGAGTGCCCATCAGTGCCGCCCATGAGTGCCCATCAGTGCCCCATACCAGCGCCGCCTATCAGTGCCCATCAGTGCTACCTAATCGGTGCCCATCAGAACTACCTCATCGGTGCCCATCAGTGCCACCTAATCGGTGCCCATCAGTGCCACCATATCAGTGCCCGTAATTGAAAGAGAGTACTCATTTACAAAAAAATTAACAGAAAAAAATAAAAACTTTATTTTTTTTTTCAAAATCTTTGCTCTATTTTTAGTTGTTGCGCAAAAAAAAAAAAATCGCAGAGGTGATCAAATACCACCAAAAGAAAGCTCTATTTGTGGGGGAAAAAAGGATGCCAATTTTGTTTGGGTGCAGTGTAGCATGACCGCGCAATTGTCATTCAAATTGCGACAGTGCTGAAAGCTGAAAATTGGCGGGGGCGGGAAGGTGCGTAAGTGCCTGGTATGGAAGTGGTTAATATACTAGAGCAGTGTTTTTCAACTCCAGTCCTCAAGGCACACCAACAGGTCAAGTTTTCAGGATTTCCCTCAGATGAAATGGCTGTGCTGATTACTAATGGCCCATACACACGATCCGAATATCGGCCGACGGATCGTACCACTTTTTTCGCTTAATAATCGCGAGTAAAATAAAATAGGTTTTAAACTCACGAAAATTATCGTACGATAGAAAAAAACGATCGGAAGTGATGTCACGTGTTGTAATGTATTTGTATTGTATTGTCGGACGACGGCTGTACTGACTAAACGAAAATCGGACGATCGGACATCGGACGAGAAAAATTTTCACGCTTGTCCGATCGAATTTAATCGGATGAACGGTCGTGATCGGCTGTCGAAAGTAGTGTACACACGATCCGAAAATCGTACGATCCATCATCGGACGATCGTTTTCGTCCGATATTCGGATCGTGTGTACGGGCCATTAGGCAGTGAAACTGATCAAATCACCTGTGAAAAATAATGGAAAACATGAAAACATGACCTGTTGGTGTGCCTTGAGGACTGGAGTTGAAAAACACTGTACTAGAGAGTCTTTTTGATGTCCGCCAATCAAAGGAGGAGGTAACAATACACCCACGTATGTTTTAATGCAGGTACCTCAAACGATCACAAACCGTCATCTATGACCACCATTAGGTCTTCTTTACAGGTTTATGTGATCAGCATGTCTTAGGCACCTACCCTGACTCTTTGGCAATCTGCTCTGCAATCAGCATGTCTTAGGCACCTACCCTGACCCTTTGGCAATCTGCTCTGCAATCAGCATGTCTTAGGCACCTACCCTGACCCTTTGGCAATCTGCTCTGCAATCAGCATGTCTTAGGCACCTACCCTGACCCTTTGGCAATCTGCTCTGCAATCAGCATGTCTTAGGCACCTACCCTGACCCTTTGGCAATCTGCTCTGCAATCAGCATGTCTTAGGCACCTACCCTGACCCTTTGGCAATCTGCTCTGCAATCAGCATGTCTTAGGCACCTACCCTGACCCTTTGGCAATCTGCTCTGCAATCAGCATGTCTTAGGCACCTACCCTGACCCTTTGGCAATCTGCTCTGCAATCAGCATGTCTTAGGCACCTACCCTGACCCTTTGGCAATCTGCTCTGCAATCAGCATGTCTTAGGCACCTACCCTGACCCTTTGGCAATCTGCTCTGCAATAAGCATGTCTTAGGCACCTACCCTGACCCTTTGGCAATCTGCTCTGCAATCAGCATGTCTTAGGCACCTACCCTGACCCTTTGGCAATCTGCTCTGCAATCAGCATGTCTTAGGCACCTACCCTGACCCTTTGGCAATCTGCTCTGCAATCAGCATGTCTTAGGCACCTACCCTGACCCTTTGGCAATCTGCTCTGCAATAAGCATGTCTTAGGCACCTACCCTGACCCTTTGGCAATCTGCTCTGCAATCAGCATGTCTTAGGCACCTACCCTGACCCTTTGGTAATCTGCTCGGTGGTGACTGGCTCGGGAGGCCCAAGGGCTGTCATGTGTGCGGTGGGGGGGGGGGGGGGGGCATACTTGACCCAGGCAAACACCAGCTTTTAGAAAGTCTTTATTTGCACAATAATTTTGGGGGCTCTCTGGCAGTGCATCAGGTCGGCATTCGATGCTAAGGAAGTAGAATTGTATTTGCTGTACAGCAGTTACTTTTTTTGTTTTGCATTGATTACTAATTCACTACAAAAATAATTTTTAAAGACAAACAAGTCTAGCTTGCAACAATAAAGTAATATATTGCCACAAAGCACGCCGAAAGTCCACAATGCAAAGAACACCATAGCGTGATAAAAATCAATTGTAACACATCTTTTTAATGCTCTTTTTATGTGTTCATTTATTTTAGGTTTTGTCATTTTTTTGTTTAGCTATTACGGTGGCTGGGCAGTGCTATTTATCCTGCAGGGTAAAAAGGCAAAACAGACAGTGCATCAATAAGAACCAAATAAATAGTGATACCAAAAGTAGATTATACCAAGTGATTGATTGTATTTAATGTGCAAATAACTCTTCAGTCAGATAAACATAGTTAGTTTAAAAAAAATGAAATAAACAAAAAGCAGCTTCCCTAAACGGTCTGCTTTAACTGGTCTGAATTAACAGGCTGTTTGTCAAACTGTAATTGTGTAATATCCCACATAACAAGAGGCAGTTGGACGAGCGTCTTATCAGCAAATAAAATGAATGGTGAAGGATAATTCTGATGCATTATGGTTTGCTAAATAAGGGACATTTATTTTAGTAGTTGAGCAGTGTCAACTTGCAGCACAGCTCCAGAATAAATAGATAACTGGTACTTGCAACAAGCTCTGAGGTGAATGAAATATTTGGACATAATGACAAATTACTATTCACCTACATTATTTGAACCCAGTGGTGTTTATATACTAAAGCAGGGATCCTCAAACTACGGCCCTCCAGCTGTTGCGGAACTACACATCCCATGAGGCATTGCAAAACTCTGACCTTCACAGACATGACTAGGCATGATGGGAATTGTAGTTCCTGAACACCTGGAGGGCCGTAGTTTGAAGACCCCAGTACTAAAGGCAAGGGAAGTAGCATTTTGAAACTGAATTTGCCCCAGAGCTTAGTAAATGTGGGGAAGTTTCTCTTTGCAAAGAATACTCAATCATATGCAAATATACAGTATATATATTTTTTTCTGAATGTGATGGGTGATGGAAGTCATCATTCACTAAGTTCTGGGTCAAAATTCTTTGCAAAGTGAACAGCTTATTTGCTTTTAGTTAAAGTGATTGTATTTTTTTTAGGTTTATTTTTTTAAATAACACACATTATACTTCCCTCCTTTGTGCAAGGGTTTTGCACAGAGTGGCCCCAATCCTCAGTTTATTGGGTCCCCCTGTGGCGCTCCTGGCTCCTCCTTTTCTCAAGTGCCCCTTCAGAGAGCTGCTTTCCAAGAGGGAACTAATGCTGGCACGCTTCCAAGTCCTGTTGCTGTGTCCATTGACATAGACAGCAGGACTCGGCCCCACCCCTGGCTCCCATCTTACTGGATTTGATTGACAGCAAAGGCTCCTGCTGCTATCAATCTATCCAATAAGGACCCGAGACAGCGTCTGGAGCTGCTGTGTTTGTGCCTGTCACTGGAACGATCGGCTGAGGTAAGTAAAAGGGGGCTCTGGGGGGGTTCTGCAGCACAAAAGGTTTCTCACCTTAATGCATAGAATGTATTAACCAGCTGCCGACCGGCTCATGCCGATATACTTTGGCAAAGTGGCCCCATTTTTGCAAATTGCCGTATGGGTATGTCGGCTCCTTTGCGAGCCATAGCAGGCGCTCGCTGAATGGACAGGTACCCGATGCACGTGGCCCCTGGGCACGATTGCCGCTGGCCACCGAGGACCGGGGGCACGAGAGCCAAAATGGAGATTTGTGTGAGTAAACACACAAATCCTCGTTCTGACAGGGGTAAAGAGACAGATCTGCTGTTTGTAGTAATTACAAACAGCGATATGTCTCCACCCCCCAGTCAGTCCCATTCCCCCACAGTAAGGGAGAATCTTGAGGGAACACATTTAACCCCTTGATCGCCCCCTAGTGTTATCCCCTTCCCATCCAGTGACATTTATACAGTAATAAGTGCATTTTTATAGCACTGTTCGCTGTATAAATGTCAATGGTCCCAAAAGGGTGTCAAAAGTGTCCTATCTGTCCGCTGCAATGTCGCAGTATGGCTAAAAATGGCAGATCATCGCCATTACTAGTAAAAAAATAATAATGTCATAAAAATGGCATAAATCTATTTTTGTAGACATTATAACTTTTACGCAAACCAATCAATATACACTTATTGGGATTGTATTTACCAGAAATATGAAGAAGAATACATATTTGAATATATATTTGCCTAAACTAGAGAAGAAATTTGTTTTTGAAAAAAAAATGGGATATTTATAAAAAAAAAGTAAAAAAAAAATAAATAAAAAAAAATCAGATCCGTTCCACCAGATGGAAGAAAAATAGGGTTTTCTTCCGTCTGGAAAACCGGATCCAGACGGAGGCGGGTGATTACGGACGTTAGCGGATACTTATCCGCTAATGGCCGTGATCCCATAGGGCACCATTCTAAGTCCGTAAACGGACTTAGAAAAAGCAGACCATTCGTCCGCTGGTGTGAAAGGGCCCTTAGCCTAATATTAACTAACTCTTCTCATCTGTTTCATATATTTCTATCTCTGGACAAAAGGATTATGAAATCTATCTATCTCTAAGCCTGAACCTCTGCAGATGAAAGACTGATATCATTTGGGTAAAATATATGAGAGTATTATTCAGGCTGACACTGAATTTCTTGGTCCTGAGACAAACTATCAAAAGGGGAGTCACAAGAAGGTCAGCTGTTAATGTGAAGTATGGCAGTGCGTAGATCAAGCCCTCCCTTGGAATGCCAGATCTGATATCTCTGCTCAACGTACGGCCCTCTAAGGCTGCAAGTAATCAGAATCAAACTCCATTTTAAGCCAGGGAAGCAGAAAGGTGTGCTCCTAAACTGGTGCAGTACAGTCTTACTTGTCGTAAACAGTGTATACTTGCCGCGTACACACGATCAGGCTTTTGTCCTGCCAAATCACATCGGAATTCCGACAGAATTCCATCAGAGAAAAATAGAACATGTTCTATATCTAAACTCTGATGAAATTATTTTTAAAAAAACGTTTTTTTAGGTTTTGGATAGCATGTTTAACCACTAAAGGACCGCCGCATGTACATTTATGTCGGCACAATGGCACCAACAGGCACATCAACGTATATATACGTTGGTGCCTTGAGGTGGGTCGGGGGTCAGATCGGGACCCCCCCCCCCGGTATATGCGGCGGCCCGCGTGGCTGTAGGAGCGATTCTGGATGAGGGGGTGGCTATTCGTTTTTGTCCGCCCCCTCCGGATGGCTCTCAGCCAATGCGCGCGCCCCCCACCCCCACCCTGTCACTTCCTCCTCCTGTGTAAACACAGGAAGGAGGAAGCAATGTGATTTCTCCCTCTGTGTTTTTTTCAACCACCGCTGAGGAGAGATCACAACACAAGTAAGTCTGCACTAACACTACACTGACACACACTACATATAGGCACATTTAACCCCCCCCCCCCCCCGATCGCCGCCCCCTCCCTCCTGTCACAGTGTCACTGAATGCAGTAATCATACATGTATGATTACTGTATTTAGTGTCAGTGTGATAGGCAGTGTGACAGTCAGTTAGTGTTAGGTCCTGGGTAGCCCCCGTACCCCCCCTAATAAAGTTTTAACCCCTTGATCACTGCCCTAGTTAACCCTTTCACTTCCTATTGCCAGCATCACTAAGCGATCATTTTTCTGATCGCTGTATTAGTGTCGCTGTTCCCGCTAGGTAGCTAATTTTTTTTTATTGCGATTTTTTTTTACTAAAGACATGTGGCTAAATACATTTTGGCCTAAATGTTTGACTAAAATTTAGTTTATTGATTTTTATTATAACAAAAAGTAAAAAATATTGTTTTTTTTTCAAAAATGTTGCTCTATTTTTGTATATAGCGCAAAAAATAAAAATCACAGAGGCGATCAAATACCACCAAAAGAAAGCTCTATTTGTGGGAAGAAAAGGATGCAAATTTTGTTTGGGAGCCATGTCGCACGACCGCGCAATTGTCTGTTAAAGCGACGCAGTGCCGAATCGCAAAAACCCCTTGGGTCATTTGGCAGCATATTGGTCCGGTCCTTAAGTGGTTAAGGGTGAGAACATTTGTCAGGTTTTTACTGCTGTCTGTTTTCCTGCTAAGAGGATTTACCCTTTACTATTGGTCCAGGTTACCTTTGTCTATGGTATATAAAGTGATGGAAACAGGGCTCAAGTCTTGTGGAAACGTGTGGGAACGGCGTCCCTGCACTTTTTTCACAGCAGGAACGCTGTTCCCTTTGCAGGACTAGAGCAGCCGAGAGCAGCCGAGCCGCCTGAGCCAATCCTTCACTAAGCGGCAATGCCCAGCTCGAGTCACTGTCAGGTGCAGGCGAACATTAGTAATCCTTTATGTTACTGGCCGCTTCCTGTATACGGATTCATCAGGTAGTGTGCGGGTATTCCGTCACTTCCTCGATGCCGCAATGTCTACTGGGAGCTTTTGTCATTGTTCCCAGGAGACATTGCGGAGATCTGCCGTGAGTTAACGCGGGATTTAGAAAGAACTTGCGGCATCGAGGAAGTGATGGAATATCCGCACACTACCCAATGAATCCATATAAAGGAAGCCGCAAGTAACATAAAGGATTACTAAGGTACAGTGGATCGAAAAAAAAGTGTGTATCATATTTTTTTTTTTTTTTGGTGGGGTAGTGGATCTTGGGTGGGAGTTCCCACACTTTCTTCCCCAGGACTTGACCACTGGATGGAAATACATTTTTTTGAGAAACAGGCAACTGTCTAAGAGGGAATTCAGTATCCCCTTGTTTGAAGAGATCTCCTCTTACTTCTTTTTCTGTCTCTGGGACAGCAAGTGAAGGAAATCTTCCTGGGACAAAGACAGCAAAATAAATTATTCCCTATTCTATTCAAAAAAATATTATCTTTACATGCCCTTTAACACTACTTTCCTTGAGAATAAAAAACACAAGAATGTTAAAATACTATAGTAACATCCTGCTATAGCAACATTATGGAGGTTATTTACAAAAGGAAAATCCACTTTGCACTACAAGTGCACTTGAAAGTGCAGTCGATGTAGATCTGAGGGGTAGATCTGAAATGAGGGGAAGCTCTGCTGATTTTATCATCCAATCATGTGCAAGCTAAAATGCTGTTTTTTATTTCCCCTTGCATCTAAAGCGACTGCACTTCCAAGTGCACTTTCAGTGCAATTTCAAGTGCACTTTGCACTTGTAGTGCAAAGTGTATTTGCCTTTAGTAAATGACCCACAATATGTCCTAGGCCCTAGGACATAAGATGTTGCTATAGCAGGATGTTACTATAGTATTTTAACATTCTTGTGATGGATTATTTGTTTTTTATTCTCAAGGAAAGTGGTGTTAAAGGGCATGTAAAGACAATATTTTTTTTGAATAGAATTAAAACCCTAGGACCTAAGGTTTTAATAGAAAAACTACAAGGAAAAGCAGTACCATAGTTGTATTCTTGCCAAAGTTCATTCTTGCCAAGAGCCACTTCAGCCCCGGACGGATTTGCCCCCCCTAATGACCAGGCCATTTTTTGCAATAAGACTTTACGTCACTTTAACTGAAGATTTTGCGTTTGTGCTATGTTGTACCCAAACAAAATTTGACTTCCCTTTTTACCCTCAAATACAGCTTTCATTTGGTGGTATTTGAATACCTCTGCGGATTTTCTTTTTTGCCCTATAAACCAAAAAATTCTGAAATTATTAAAAAAGCTAAAAAAAAAAAAAAAAAAATCTTCCTCAGTATTCTTCTACATATTTTTGGTAAAAAAAATATCGCAATAAGTGTATATTGATTGGTTTTCGCAAAAGGTATAGCATCTACAAAATAGAGAATAGATTTGTGCCATTTTTTTTTTACTAGTAATGGCGGCGATCTGCAATTTTTAGCAGGACTGTGACATTGCGGCGGACAGATCACACACATTTGATACATTTTTGGAACCATTGACAATTGTACAGCGATCAGTGCTATAAAAAATGCACTGATTACTGTGTAAATGACACTGGCAGGAAAGGGGTTAACACTAGAAGCTGATCAAGGGGTTAAATGTGTTCCCTCGTAAGTGTTTCTAATTGTATGGGAATGTGACTGACTCGAGGAGGAACCAGATCGCTTTTCCTGGCTAGTAGGAACAGACGATCTGTCACTCCTTTCCTGACAGAACGAGGATTTGTTTTACAACACGCATCCCCACTCTAGCTCTCGTGCCCGCAATCGCGCGTGACCAATGGACATCGCGCCCGCCAGCCACGTGCATCTGGTCCTCCGCCGTGCAGCTATAGCTGTTTAAAGGGTCGAAGTACAGCTATGGCCATTTGCACAGGAGAGCCGACCTGCTGCCGTAGAATGACGGCGGCTCGTCGGCTAGTGGTTAAAGCACAAAGGCAATTCGTAGTTCTCCAGAATCTTTGTCACTTCTAGGTCCACTTAGTGAACAGAATGCTATTTCAAAAGATTGAGACTATATCACTTATTACTGTTGTTATTATTATTACTTGGCAATGCCTTAACCTCCCTGGGGGTATGATTATCTCAGATTTTAGGTGTTGAAAGCGGTACCATTATTTTGCGTGGAAATTTGGCGTTTTACATTGTAGGCCTGCAATTCTTAGGAATAACTCAATTAAATCTGTCCAAACAAGAATCTAGTAGATATCCCGGGTATAATGAAATTTGAAAAACAAAATCATAAATTATAATATATTAAATAACTATAAATAATTATTACAAATAATAATACAATTATAATAAAAAAGATTCAATAATGTAATTAAATCAAAATCACTGAAATTTGCTCAGTTGCAGAATTGTCGCTGTCATTACTTTTATTTTTTGATGACAAATTTCCCCACAAATCGATATCGCTCAATTTTGCAGGTGATTATCATTTATTATCGCTGTTTTCTAACTGGTCTAAAACCACTTTTGACATAAAGGGACACTTTTTGGTTGCTATGGACAATCTCCAGTTTCCAGGCAGAAAGAACAGTTTTTATTATATAAAAGTATATGTAGGACACTGGGCAGACCACTAGGGACAAAGAGGGTGTGTATTTTTTTCATACAGTACTGTATTCTATAAGATTACAGTATACTGTATGTAATGTGTTTATTAACTTTTTTGAATTTGGCGCCGATCTTTGCCCCCGTGCGTCGTAACGTCGCAGGGAACGGAACGAGGACATCGCTCGATTACACAGCGGAGAGGCATCACAGGATCCAGGGACAAGGTAAGTAACTCCCTGCCTGTGGACACTGCAAGGCGATCCAGAGTCAGGCTCGGGGTTACCACATTTGGTTCTGAAATTCCACCCCGAGCCAAACTTGGGAATACCGCCAGGGGGGTTAACAAAATAATACACAACTTTTTTAATTTTGTTTAAAAACTATTACAACACTTTGTGTCCTTACCAGTATGGCAGCAGACATTGCTGTTGATGGACAAATCCCAACAATGCATGTTTGCACTTGCAAAGTACAAGCACATTGATCAACTAATATTCTGGCACCAAGAAACAACACTACAAATAGTGTAATGGCACCAGCCGATAAGTAACTGCTCATGCCATGTGCCAGTGTTGTCAACCGTCCGTATTTTTACAGACAGTTCGTAAAAACTGGCACTTTTTTTGGAGGCAGGGGGTGATTGGAGGCAGGGGGTGATGGTGGCTGTGGTGGCACCACCGAGGGGGGTGAAGGCAAAGGGCAATGGAGGAAGAGAGAGATTTGAGGCAGGGGGTGTTAGTGGCAGGAGGTGATTGGAGGCAGGGGGTGTTGGTGGCAGGGGGTGATGGTGGCTGCGGTGGCACCACAGAGGCGGGTAAAGGCAAAGGGCAATGGAGGAAGAGGGAGATTGGAGGCAGGGGGTGTTAGTGGCAGGAGGTGATTGGAGGCAGAGGGTGTTGGTGGCACCATAGAGGGGGATAGTGGCACCACAGTGGGTGGGGGATGGAGACAGGCGTTGTTGGTGGCACCACAAAGGGGGATGGAGGCAGGGGGCGATGAAGGCAGGGGATGATTGGAGGCAGTGGGCCTGGGAGAGATTGGAGTCAAGGGGAGATTGGAAGCAGATTGAGAGTGGAGGCAGGGGGAGATTGTGGCACCGCAGAGGGGGGTGAAGGCAGGGTGTGTTGGTGGCAGAGGGGGATGGAGGCAGGGAGTGATGTGACTAAATAATTTTCCCCTATATTGAAAATAACAAAAAAATATTTTTTTACCTTAATATCTACCTTAAATCACATTGCTATTTGCCTAGCGTACTTGTTTGTAGCCTAAATACTAAAAATTTTACCTAAAAATGTAATTCTGTAACTTTTGTGAAATGCCAGTAAAAACGTGGCTGCGCCAGTAAATTTCGGGTGTTGTGTCAGTAAATTTCAATCTGGTAGGTTGGCAACACTGCCATCTGCACATCTCTACTAACACCATGAGGCCTTTACTGACCACCACTTTATTTATTTTGTCCTAGTAACTGGCGGCTTTCCCACCCTTTCTTTATCTGGGATAATAGATGATGGAAATTGAAGCGCTCACATAATACGCTAATACCTTTCCTTTGAGGTAAGCCTATAAGCTGATGGCTTAGACCAGGGGTGCCCAACCAGTGGCCCGGGGGCCACATGTGGCCCACGGAGCCCTCTGATGTGGCCCGCAAACTCCTGCTCTGGGATGGAATAAAATAGAATAGAATGATGTTATTAAAGGTAAGCTTATTACTAAAATCACAGTATATATATATATATATATATATATATATATATATATATATATATATGGGCATAGCTGTTCTGCAGTGGTTACTGGTAGTGTTGCTCACGAATATTCGCATTGCGAATATTCGCTACGAATATTGCATATTCGAGTATTCGCGAATAACTCGAAAATCGCGGCGAATATTCGCTATTTCAAATATTCGTATTTTTTTCAAATTTCGCAATCAATTTCGCAATCAATTTCGCAATTTTTTTTTTTTTTTATAAAATATAGCGAATATTCGTAAATATCGAATATTCGTGATATTTTATCCAAAAAAAAATAGCGAAATTTCGCAATTTTTTTTTTTTTTTATAAAATATCACGAATATTCGATATTAACGAATATTCGCGAAAATTCTTCGAAATATTCGCGAAATATCGCGAAATCGAATATGGCGTATTCCGCTCATCACTAGTTACTGGACTGCTTTCAAGCTGATCCACAGGTGCGGAGAAGAGGACCCACAGGTTACCTGCACTGAGCCATAGACTTCTGTTATTACCTGCAAGTTTGGTGTGCTGACAGTAGAGCAGGCTCTATAGAGCCGAGTGGGCTGCCATCTACCCGCTCCGCTCATTGTGGCCCGCGACCGGTTACCAAGTCGCTTACGTGGCCCTTGCTCTTCAAAAGGTTGGGCACCCCTGGCTTAGACAAATAGGATGCTGGATGTTTCATGTAATCATTGTTTGAGCTAGAAATGAGCCCTATTCACTAAAATGGTAGCACCAGTATTTTTTCTTCTGTTTCTATAGCCTGTTACGTCAGCAAGCAGCATAGTAGTCACACCACCAAATTTAACTCTGGTGAATCCAGTAGAACTAGCAGTCAGAGAAGTAGTACCTTAGATGATGAGGCAAAGGAATGGGATTGTCTAGGCAACCCCACATGCCAGGAAGCTTTGGTACATTTAATATTTCTAGATATCACCTATAACATAACAAACATTTACTTATTTTTTTAGTTCAGATCCACTTTAAAATCCACGATGGTACATCTGTTTGAACTTCCTTAATTGTAAAATAAAATTGCTAGAATTAGTGCAGTGTTTTCATCTCCGTCATTAATAAATGATGTGAGCAATCCTCTTCGGAATTACCAATGTGTGCTACCTGCAATCATGAATGACCACTATGTACGGTACGAGTCGCTGTTCCGTAAGTGATCCTTACTGCGACCTCAATCTATGAAGCGTCATTTCCATTTTAATTCAGTTCTTGCCATAGAATACACAATTAACTGCTAAATATTGACCTGAGAATCACCTCCTCGTTTTCCTCTCTTTCATTTCACTTATTACGTTAGAAGTCATTTAAATCTTGGCACTGCAATTAAATATGTTTTTGTGAGTGATAAATGTCAGGAGGGTTGTACTATCTGATGATTTATATTGGGGTTTTAAGATTAATTAATCATTTTTATCGTTTTTGTTATCACTGCTAATGGAATGGTAAAATTCTTGCCAAATCAGCACTGGTATTAGGCAATGTTTCATTGGCTGACAGTGCAGACTTTCATCTTTTTATTTTTCATACATTTTCATTTAGAATTGATACATGGATGTATAGTAGGTTTGTATACAGATATCTAGTAAAGATTTCACCTACACATGGGCGTGTGCAGCCTATTGCATTAGGGTGTGCACCCCAAAGCTAAAACACACACGTCTTTCTCTGCAGCCTCAGCTGCACTGGATAGTGAATAAATGTAAAGAGTTCTGTGCTGAGAGGCTTCTTGTTCATTCAAATACTGAAGCATAGTAAAAACGGTCTACTATGCTTCAGTTATGATTGTACACAGTGAGTGAGTGTGTTAATTTAGAAAAAAAGAAGGAGCCGGTAAATTACATATTGATTAGCCCCATAGGCCTGCGTAGGGGCTGTGCCAGGTGTGCCTGGGCACACCCTCATAACTATGTGCGGTGATAATTCTCCCTACTGTCCTGGCTTCCCCCCTCTTGTTGGCCCCAAAATACAACTGGCTTACCTCCTCTCCCCCCGAGTTCTGCTCCAGGGGGATGTTTCAGGATGGAGAGCTGGGGAAGGGGTTAGTAAATATGTAATTTACTGGCCCCTTCTATTTCTAAATGAAAACAGTGAATGAACAGGAAGCACAGAGCACTTCCCATTCATTCACTGTCCAGTGTAGCTGAGGCTGCAAGAGAAAGGCATGTGTGTTTGAGCTTTGGGGTGCACACCCGGGTGTAATAGCCTGCGCACAGGGGCGGACAGACCATTTGGGCTCTCAGGCACTGCTCGAGGGCCCCATGCCACTAGGGGTCCCATCAGGGTTGCCAGGCTCAGTAAAACCAGGGACAGTATGTAAAAATCTGTGTTTTTTTTTTCATCTGTCCCTGATATGTCCAAAACCTACATGCTTTTGATGTGAAAATCCCGAGATTTTAGCTGCCCTTCCTCTGCACTGCCTCCTGGCATGGGCCCCATAATTTATCTTCTATTGCCCGGGGGCCCCATGAGTCAGTCCGCCCCTGCCTGCGCACACCTATGATTAGCCCCTTATCCTAAAAAATCCCCTGGATACTGGAGAGGAGGGAGCCACTGACACAGAACATGTATGCAGTTAAAGACTTCTTTTTTCCTGACAACCTTGATATTTATCCTTTTTTCTAGTCAATGACCAGTAAGGCAGTAGTAATGGGGGTTTTTACACAGACTTCACAAGCTTACTTTCTGATGAAAGTGATCTGGAAACGTACAGCGTCCCAGCCATTCTTTGTGCCCCCTGGAACTGTTCCTCACTCCTGCACTACCCCCCATACCTTCCAAGCTCCGCTGTCCCACCTGCGGACCTGGGACCCACATGGTAGGTGCTGCTGGGTGAAGGGGAGCAAGACCAACTCCCCTAGCTGTAAAACACTCAGAAAGGCATGTATAACACCAATTCTGGTTTCTGGCAGGCATGGACTGGCCATAGGGACTACAGGGAGTTTCCCGGTGGGCCGATGGCTCAGTGGGCCGGTTTCAGTGACAGCCTATCAAAGTAATGGCTGCGTAGCTCGCCCTCCACTTCATGCAGTGATGTGAGAAGAATGAGGAAAATACAGAGGAGAATAAGTGAAATAATACAAGAGGTGAGTGAGGACTCCTTTATGTTATGCTACTTAAGTTTTTTTGTGTATAGTTTATATACTGTTTTTGTTCTTGTTTGCAAACATAAAGTGGGCCGGTATGCATTGGATTACTACAAAAATGCCATTGGCAGTGAAGGGGTTAACACTAGGGGCAGGGAAGGGGTTAAGTATGTTCCTGGGTGTGTTCTAACTGTATGGGGGGGGGGTGGCCTCACTAGGGGAAATCACTGATCTTCTGTTCATACATTGTATGAACAGAAGATCAGCATTTCCCCCGCTGACAGGACCGGGAGCTGTGTGTTTACACACATAGCTACCGGTCCTCGCTCTGTACCGAGCGATCATGTGTGCTCGGTGGCGATCGTACCCACCGGGCATGCGTGCGGGACTCGGGGGCGAGCGGGGATGCCCCCTAGTGACCGCAAAAGTAGCCGACGTAGAGCTACGGGCTCTCGTCCAGGAGAGCCGACCTGCTGCCGTAGAATTAAGGCGGCTGGTCGGCAAGCAGTTAAGGACCGCCTCCTGCAGATATATGTCAGCAGAATGGCACGGCTGGGCACAAGCACATACCTGTACGTCCTCTTTAAGTGCCCAGCCGTGGGTCGCGGGCACGTGCCCGCGACCCGGTTCGACGCTCCGTGACCGCGGCCGCGGGACGTGCAGACCCGATCGTCCGCCTGATTCATGCGATCGGTCCCCGGGGCTGAAGAACGGGTGAAGCTGTGTGTAAACACAGCTTCTCCATTCTTCACAGTGGCAGCTTCATTGATCGTGTGTTCCCTAATATAGGAAAAAAACGATTAATGACGTCACATGTCCAGCCCCGCCCCCCTACAGTTAGAAAAACATATGAGGTCACACATAACCCCTACAGCGCCCTCTAGTGGTTAACTCCCAAACTGCAATTGTAATTTTTACAGTAAACAATGCATTTTTATAGTATTTTTTGCTGTGAAAATGACAATGGTCCCAAAAATGTGTTAAAATTGTCCGATGTGTCCGCCATAATGTCGCAGTCATGAAAAAAATTGCTGATCGCCGCCATTAGTAGTACATTTTTTTTTATAAAAATGCAATAAAACTATCTCCTATTTTGTAAACGCTATCAATTTTGCGCAAACCAATTGTTTACCAAAAATAGGTAGAAGAATACGTATCGACCTAAACTGAGGATTTTTTTTTTTTTTTTATATCTTTTTGGGGGTTATTTATTATAGCAAAAAGTTAAAAATATAGCATTTTTTTCAAAATTGTCGCTTTACTTTTGTTTATAGCGCAAAAAATAAAAACCGCAGAGGTGATCAAATACCATCAAAAGAAAGCTCTATTTGTGGGGAAAAAAAGGACACCAATTTTGTTTGGGAGCCACATCGCACGACCATGCAATTGTCAGTTAAAACGACACAGTGCCGAATTCGCAAAAACTGGCCAGGTCCTTTACCTGCATAAAGGTCCGGGTCTTAAGTGGTTAAAGAGACTTTTTTTTTCTTTCAACTGACATTAAATTATTTTTAATTTTTTTTACTTTTTTATTGCATATGAGATCTGAGGTCTTTTTTACCCCAGATCCCCAAATTTAAGAGGACCTGTCATGCTTTTATTTTTATTATTATAGGGGATGTTTACATTCCTTGTAATAGGAATAAAAGTGAATAAAAAAAAAGAACAGTGTAAAAAAGTTAAATAAAAGGTAAAATAAATAAGAAAACTTTTTTTTTAAATGTGCCCCATCCCGACGAGCTTGCGTGCAAAAGTGATCGCATACGTGAGTAGCGCCTGCATATGAAAACGGTGTTCAAACCACAAGAGCAAGAGCAATAATTCTAGCCCCAGACCTCCTCTAATGCTGTGTACACACGGTCGTTTTTTGCGATGAAAAAAAAACGACGTTTTCTGTGAAGTAAAAAACGACGTTTTTGAAACGTCACTTTTCAAAGACAATTTTGCATACACACCATCGTTTTTTCACAAAAAGCGAGGTTACGTTCACCACTCTTTTCCATTGAAGCTCGCTTCATAACTAGCTTCTGGGCATGCGCGGGTTGAAAAACGTCGTTTTGAACGACGTTTTTGCTACACACGGTGACTTTTTGTGAAACAAAAAACGACGTTTTGAAAAACGACACAAAAAATTCAAGCATGTTGGAATTTTTTTTTTGTCGCTTTTTTGAAGACAAAAAACAACGTTTTGCCCACACACGATCAATTTAAATGACGTTTTAAAAAACGTCGTTTTTTTTTCATCGCAAAAAACGACCGTGTGTACGCGGCATTATTCAAAACATGCAACCTGAAATAGGCTAACTTTACTGGTGTCTTATTTTTTTATTAAAAAAAATGATTTTTTTTCACAAAAAAGTGCTATTGTAAGACCACTGCGCAAATACGGTGTGAAAAAAAGTATTGCAACGACCACTATTTTATTCTCTAGGGTGTTAGAAAAAAATATATAATTTTTGGGGGTTCTAAGTAATTTTCTAACAAAAAAAAAAGTTTTTACCTTGTAAACACCAAATCACGGCCCTTAAGTGGTTAAACAGAACTTGTCACAAAGAGTTTACAACATACAGGGGACTTTTTGTTCTCCATATATACCAGTAAATAAACTTTTATTTAAAAAGAATATATATAAAAGTTACACTTGTCAGGGGTGCCTACGTATGAAGACGTTGCTTGCACGAGCATTAATTCTAGAGCCAATAATCACAGTTAAAGGAGTTGTAAAGGAAATGTTTTTTCTTTTTAGATAACAAGCATTTTATACTTACCTCCACTGTGCAGTTCGTTTTGCACACAGTGGGCCCGATCCTGGTCTTTTAGGGTCCCTCGGCGGCCGTCGTGGCTCCTCCCCACAGCAACTACACACACAGACATTCAAGTGAGCTTGCATGGTGTGTAGCTGTTGCGGGCGAGCTCCCGTGATACAGTGGTAGCGATAGCCGCCGCTGTATCACTCGGCCCACCCCCGGCCAATCCATCCACTGCAGCAAAATAAACGGCCGGGCTTCGACTCGAGGAGGATGACGGGTGTGAGCGCGGGACTTTCGAAGGGTCAAGTCATAGAATGCATTAACCACTTGCCGACCGCGCTATAGCAAAAATACTGCTACAGCGCGGTCGAGCTACTGTGACACGACGTCCCTGGGACGTCGTCGTGCACTTCCGCGATTGCGCGTCCCCTGGGACGCGCTCGCGGAAGTGTCCGTGCTCGCCGGGTCTAGAAGACCCGGCGCATCACGGATCACGGTAAATTGCCGCTGATAGCGGCCGTTTACCACGTGATCGCACCGTCGAATGACGGCGCGATCACTTGTAAACAAACCGGCGTCATTTGATGACGCCGGTTCCTCCCTCTCCTGCGTCTCCTCTCTGTACCGTTCGGTACAGTGTGCAAGGAGAGGGGGGGGGAGCGGGGTGTCAGCAGCTGAGCTGTGGCTGGATCTGTGACAAATGCAGTCACAGATCCAGCCATCCCTCAATCCATCCCAGCTCTGCAGTACCCCAGTACCCTGCAATCCCCAGTACCCAGCAATCCCCCAGTACCCAGCAATCCCCCAGTACCCAACAATACCCCAGTACCCAACAATACCCCAATATCCAACAATACCCCAATACCCAACAATACCCCAGTACTCAGCAATACCCCAGTACTCAGCAATACCCCAATACTCAGCAATACCCCAGTACTCAACAATACCCCAATACTCGGCAATACCCCAATACTCGGCAATACCCCAATACTCAGCAATACCCCAGTACTCGGCAATACCCCAGTACTCGGCAATACCCCAATACTCGGCAATACCCCAATACTCGGCAATACCCCAATACTCGGCAATACCCCAATACTCTGCAATACTCCAATACCCTGCATGATACTTTGCAATACCCCAATACTCTGCAATACCGCCTATGGGGATTTTTAAGTAGCGAAGTTCGGCGCAATTCTACGAGTGTGCGCAATTTTGAAGTGTGACATTATGGGTATCTATTTACTCTGCGTAACTTCATCTTTCACATTATGAAAAAAAATTGGGCTAACTTTACTGTTTTGTTTTGTTTTAAGCACAAAACTGTTTTTTTTTTAAAACACGCGTTCAATAAATTTCTGCGAAAATACCGTGCGTGATAAAAAGTTGTACTGGCCGCCATTGTATTCCCTGGGGTCTTTGCTAAAAAATCATATATAATGTTTTGGGGTTCTATGTAATTTTCTAGCAAATAAATTATGATTTTTCCATGTAGGAGAGAAATGTCAGAATTGGTCTGGGTGTTCCAGAACGCCTGATGGTGCTCCCTGCATGTTGGGCCTCTGTATGTGGCCACGCTGTGTAAAAGTCTCACACATGGGGTATCGCCATACTCAGGAGGAATAGCAGAATGTGTTTTGGGGTGTAATTTGTGGTATGCATATGCTGTGTGTGAGAAATAACCCGCTAATATGACAGAAACAAGTTTTTTTTTTTTTTTTTACAGAATTTTCAGTCGTTTTTCTTTTATAGCGCAAAAAATAAAAAACCCAGAGGTGATCAAATACCACCAAAAGAAAGCTCTATTTGTGTGAAAAAAAGGACAAAAATGTCAAATATATACAATGTTGTATTACTGAGTAATTGTCATTCAAATTGTGAGAGCACCGAAAGCTGAAAATTGGTCTGGTTAGGAAGGGGGTTTAAGTGCCCAGTGGTCAAGTGGTTAAGGTGAAAAAAATAATTCCTTTACAACTCCTTTAACCACTTCCATACCAGGCACTTACGCACCTTCCCGCCCAAGCCAATTTTTAGCTTTCAGCACTGTCGCACTTTGAATGACAATTGCGCGGTCATGCTACACTGCACCCAAACAAAATTTGCGTCCTTTTTTCCCCACAAATAGAGCTTTCTTTTGGTGGTATTTGATCACCTCTGCGGTTTTGATTTTTTGCGCAACAACTAATAAAAGACTGAAAATTTAGAAAAAAAATACATTTTTATTTTTTTCTGTTAACTTTTTTGTAAATCAGTATGTTTTATCTTTCAATTACGGGCACTTACAGTATATGGCGGCACTGATGGGCACTTATGAGGTAGTACTGATGAGCACTGATGAGGTGGCATTGATGGGCACTGATAGGCGGCTCTGGTATGCGGCACTGATGGGCACTTATAGGTGGCACTGATGAGCACTCATAGGCGGCACTGATGGGCACTCATAGGTGGCACTGATGGGCACTCATAGGCGGCACTGATGGGCACTCATAGGCGGCACTGATGGGCACTCATAGGCGGCACAGCATGGCACTCATGGGTGGCACTGATGGGTACTTATGGGTGGCACAGATGGGTACTTATGGGTGGCACAGATGGGCACTGATAGGTGGGCACTGGGCATGTATTGGCACGGAGGGGTGGCACTGAAGCACACTGTGGAGTGGCACTGATGGACTTTGAGGGGTGGCACTGATGTATATGTTGCCAGTCAGTGCCCATGTGTGGGCACTGACTGGCATCTTTTTTTTTTTTTACCTGTAATTTTTTTTTTTATCTTGTGTTTTTTTTTTACGTTTATTTTTTATTTTTTGCCCTGCCAGTGTGGGCACTCCCTGGTGGTCCAGTGTGGGCATATGAGGGGGGGCTGCGCTGATAAACAATCAGCGTGAACCCCCCCTGTCAGGGGAGCCGCCGATCGGCTCTCCTCTACTCGCGTCTGTCAGACGCGAGTGAGGAAGAGCCATCAACGGCTCTTCCTGTTTACATCGTGATCAGCCGTGATTGGACACGGCTGATCACGTGGTAGCGAGCTTCCGCCAGAGACTCGTTACCGAGATCGGTGATGCAGGGTGTCAGACTGACACCCCGCATCAACGATCGCCGCGCTGCGCGCCCCCACGGGCGCACGCGGCATTGAAATCGTGCTAGACGTTTGAGAACGTCTAGTCACGATTTCATAACCACTTCCCGGCCGTAAATCTGCTATTGGCCGGGCGGGAAGTGGTTAACTATAAAATAATGACTGGTAGGGCTTTTAAAATGTTGCCTATGAAAAATATAGAATATTGAAGTTTGTTGTCGTCTTGCAGGCACAGTTTTAAAGCTTCACATGTTGTGTAAGTATGTATTTACTTGACATACCGTATTTATCGGCGTATACCGCGCACTTTTTTGCCCTGAAAATCAGGGCAAAATCGTGGGTGCGCGGTATACGCCGATAGCCGCTTTCCCGCGCCGAGTTTCAAATACTGCGCCGGCATATACCGAGCGCAGTACACTCGGGTATAGTCGGGCAGACTCGGCTCCTCTCGCGCTGACATCCTGTACGTCCAGGACGTCAGCGCGAGAGGAGCCGAGTCTGCCCGACTATACCCGAGTGTACTGCGCTCGGTATATGCCGGCGGAGTATTTGAAACTTGGCGCGGGAAAGCGAGGAGGATGCCGCGAGGACGCCGGACCCGCCGAAAAGGACACCGGACCCGCCGAAGAGGACACCGGACCCAACGAAGAGGACACCCGAAGCCGCAGACGGACGCCGGACGAAGAGGACACCCGAAGCCGCCGATGGACGCCGCGCAAGACACCAAAACTGTAAGTACAAAAAACTTTTTTTCCACAGGAATGGCGGCAACTTTAGGGGTGCGCGCTATACGCGGGAGCGCGCTATACCCCGATAAATACGGTAACCTCATCTTTTTATATTTTGCCACAAAATTGGGTAATGTACTGTATTTATTTGTCCTAACATTACTTTAGTGTATTTTTTACATAACGTTTGCGTTTGATAAATTGGATTTACCACCCTTTTTTTTCCAGGGTGTCTACTTTCAGAAAATATATAATTTTGGGGGGATTACCTAATCTTCAGGATTTAAATTATTTTTTAAACATGTGTGCAGAGAAATGCAAAAATGGCCCTGGCAGTAAAAGGATTAAAGCATTGAGACTATTAGGTTAGCGTAAAAGCCAGAAATCCATAATTTTAGAAAAAAATATATATATATAGATATATATTTCTCTCATGGAATATTTACATTACTCTCTACTTTCTGTCAATGGCGGATCCAGGGGGGGGGGGGGGGGCAACAGGGCAATTGCAATTTTTTTTTTTTTTTTTTACCATTTTTTTTTTAAACTGCTTTGCGGTGCCTGCAGCCAGGCCAGGACTGGCCATAGGGCAAACCTAGCAAATGCCTGTGGGCCGCGGGCCGATTGCGGCCCGCGAACGGCCCTCGGCGGCCAGCGGCCCGTATGTCACGTCTCCCAGGGGTGTACACCACCAACACAGCGCCAGATAGAGAGAGATCAGCTGGGGTATCATAGCCAGCTCTGACACTTCTCCCCTTCCCTTGCTGCTCCCACGCCCAGTTAGAGGAGAGGAGCTGCTTCTACTTCTCCCCCTCCTCTCTTCTTCTCCTCCCGTGTCTGCCCCACCCACTCTCCCGACGGACACTGTTCTGCTGCCTAAGGGATGTGGGCGGGAAGATTCAAGCCCAGCAATCAGAAAGGAAAGATGTAGTCTGATATCCATCCATCCAGTCAGTCCCTCCTGCCTCTGAGTGAGTACTGAGAGTACTGTACACTGATGTATGGGGTGCCCTTCATTCCCTTCTCTCTCGCTCTTTCTTCACCTTTCTTTCTTTCTCTCTCTCTCTCTTTTTTCTCTTTTTTTTTTCCGTTTGCACCCCCCACCAGCTGCCACTGTAGATAGACAGATAATAATCTATCTAGCTATCTATCTACAGTGGCGGCTGGTGCTCAAAATTTTTGGTGGGTGCAAATGAAAAAAAAAAAACAATTGCAGCCTCACTGTGCCCATCAAACGCAGCCACTGGGCCCATCAATTGTCACCACTGTGCAATGCCATCAAACGCAGCCACTGTGCCATCAAACACAGCCACTGTGCCATCAATTGTCACCACTGTGCCATGCCATCAAACACAGCCACTGTGCCATCAATTGTCACCTCTGTGCCATGCCATCAAACACAGCCACTGTGCCATGCCATCAAACACAGCCACTGTGCCATCAATTGTCACCACTGTGCCATGCCATCAAACGCAGCCACTGTGCCATGCCATCAAACACAGCCACTGTGCCATCAATTGTCACCACTGTGCCATGCCATCAAACGCAGCCACTGTGCCATCAATTATCACCACTGTGCCATGCCATTAAACACAGCCACTGTGCCATGGCATCAAACACAGCCACTGTGCCATCAAGTGTCACCACTGTGCCATGCCATCAAACGCAGCCACTGTGCCCTTCAATTGTCGCCACTGTGCCAATTGATGCCCCTGTGCCCTTTAATTGTTGCCACTGTGCCCATTGTCGCCACTGTGCCCATTGTCGCCACTGTGCCCATCGTCGCCACTGTGCCCATTGTCGCGGCTGAGCCAGAGGGGGCGCCGCTCCGGCGCCCTCTATAGACGCACCGCCACTGTCTATCTATATCGATCTATCTATTTATCTTTATCTATCTTCCTTCCTTCTCTTCTTTCTTTCTATCTTTATCTATCTTCCTTCCTTCCCTTCTTTATCTATCTATCTATCTTCATCTATATTTCTTTCTTTATCTATCTTCCTTCCTTCCCTTCTTGCTTTCTATCTTTATCTATCTTTCTTGTTTATCTATCTATCTTTCTTGTTTATCTATCTTTCTATGTATCTATCTATCTATCTATCAATGTATCTATCTATCTATCTATCTATCTATCTATCTATCTATCTATCTATCTATCTATCTATCTATCTATCTATCTATCTATCTATCTATCTATCTTCTCTTATTGCTTTCTATATATCTATCAATCTATCTTCCTTCCCTTCTTTCTTTTTATCTTTATCTATCTTTCTTCCCCCCCCCCCGGGCTACTCAGTCTAAAATGCCCAGGCCTATTTTTTGTCCCAGTCCGGGCCTGCCTGCGGCTGCCGCTGCTGAGTCTCTCACTCTCTCTCTCTCATCACCAGGGCCGGTAGGCTGCCTGTCCTGAGGCTGCTTTGAGCTGTAGCTGACTGTTTCGCTCCCCTCTCTCCTGCGTGTATGACATTGGGCATCTCTGGCTGTGTGTGAGAGCTGGATCTGTGTTCAGCTGTGCTGCCTGTGCTAGACCTGCTCGTGTGATAGTAGATGGAGATGGAACACTGATTGAATCAGTGTTTTGTCTATCACACAAGCCCGTCTAGGGGGACCTTGCTAGAGCACACTGCCCTGCCGAACACAAACCTACAGCTCCTGTTTGTTCCATGACACACGTCGGGAGAGGAGATACCTGCTGTGTGTGATCAAGGTAATGCCATGGTGAGTGCCATGCACAGTGGGGCTGCATTAATAGACAAAAGTGGGACTGCATTAATAGACAAAAGTGGGACTGCATTAATAGACAAAAGTGGGGGTGCATTTATATACAAAAGTGGGACTGGATTCATAGACAAAAGTGGGACTGGATTCATAGACAAAAGTGGGACTGGATTCATAGACAAAAGTGGGACTGGATTCATAGACTAAAGTGGTACTGGATTCATAGACAAAAGTGGGACTGGATTCATAGACAAAAGTGGGACTGGATTTATATACAAAGGTGGGACTGCATTCATATACAAAGGTGGGACTAAATTGATATACAAAAGTGGGACTGCATTAATATACAAAAGTGGGACTGAATTTTTATACAAAGGTGGGGCTGCGTTCATATGCACAGTGAGGTTGCAATGATGGGCACTGATGAGGCTGAATTGATCTCTTGTACCATGTCTTCAGTCTCTAAACATCCCTTGTACCATGCCTGCAGTCTCTGACCATCCCTTGTACCATGTCTGCAGTCTCTGACCATCCCTTGTACCATGTCTGCAGTCTCTGACCATCCCTTGTACCATGCCTGCAGTCTCTGACCATCCCTTGTACCATGCCTGCAGTCTCTGACCATATCCTGTACCACGTCTACAGTCTCTGACCATCCGTTGTATCATGTCTGCAGTCTCTGACCATCTCTTGTACCATGTCTGCAGTCTCTGACCATCTCTTGTACCATGTCTGCATTCTCTGACCATCTATTGTACCATGTCTGCAGTCTCTGACCATCTCTTGTACCATGTCTGCATTCTCTGACCTTCTCTTGTACTATGTCTGCAGTCTCTGACCATCTCTTCTACCATGTCTGCAGTCCCTGACAATCGTCTAGAAACTATGGGATAGATTTATGGCATTTATATTTAAATATTTTTTACTAGTAATGGCGGCAATCATTGATTTTTTAGCGGTACTGCAACATTGCAGCGGACACATCGGACACCTAATTGAGTTCTGTAAGCAACACCTTATTTTCTGGCAGTGCCCCTCCTGAGACTAGACTCTGGATCCGCCCTTGCTTTCAGTATGTTTCTTGTTAGTAATGAAATTTGATGCACAACTTTTTGGCTTCTTGTTTAGCTTCTTTCTCGCCTTGTCTGAACTCTGCTGTTGCAAGATACCAGGTTGATACCAGGTCAAATTTAGGTTAATTACACTGCTTGCATAAAAAATAAAAACAAATAAAGGTTTTAATTAACATAACTGCATTAATGTGCGTCCTTTTTATCTTCCTGGAGTTCAGCTTGGATTGCTTGATAATTATGTCCTTGGAAATCATAATTTTAACACAAGAGTCTAAATTGTGAAACTTACAAATTATGAAAGGTTAAAGGGGTGTTCCAGCCAAAAATTGTGTTTATTAAAAGTCAGCAGCTACAAAAAGTGTAGCTGCTGGCTTTTAAAAAACACTCACTTACCTGCTCCTGCGTTCCAGCGACGCGCCGACCAGGGCTTCGCTCCTCTCCCCCCCTCCCCGGCCGGCGTCTCCATCCCGACTATGGGCACCCAGCCATGACAGCCTTCGGCTTCACGGCCGGGCACCCATTGCGCATGCGCGAGCCGCACTGTGCATGCGCGCGCGACGCGGCTCGCCGCTGATTGGAGAGGCGTTAGCATGGGACCTGTCATGTGTCCCATGTGATTGCCTACAGGGAGGGGCTGGTGTAGGAGATTAAGGCTTAATCGCCTAACCAGCCCCTCGGCGGAAGCAGGAAGTGGGACAGGAAGTCCCACTCCTACTGAAGCCCCCCCCCCCCAAAAAAAAAATTACATGTCAAATGTGGCATGTAAGGGGGAGAGGAGGGGATTAAACCAAAGTAATTTTTTAGAGTGGAACTCCTCTTTAAGCAAAGGCCTTGCCTAAAATAACCAATAATTGCTTTTGCCAAATTGGGGCTGATTAGGGGTCATGATGTTGGGTGACTAAGAGTGGGACTTAAACCTTTCTCGTTTAAAAAATGTTGGAAAGTGAAAATATATGTTAGTAGTGAACACTTTGTTATCCTGGCATTTCTTGGTAACATGCCTAGTTCATGCTCTAGTAAGTTCAGAATTGGGCGACTTGCTTGCTGAGTTTTTTTTTTTTTTTTTTTCATTTTAAACTATGCATCCATGCTAATTTAAATCTACTTAAACTTGTGACTGTGTTTAAGTTTATGTTCATCATTAAACCCACCCAGGGTCTGGTTTAGAGTATGGTTAATTGATGGACAGGCCTTATAGTAGTCAAAGAGGAAGAGTATAGCCTCAAATTTGGTGTATAATAGATCATGTATGTACCATCACCCCGTTTGTTGAATTGAAAAAGTGGGACCATGTGATTAGGGGCAAGAGGCTGCTTGAGACCAATTGGCCTAAAGAATCACAGGTCAAAAAAATTGGTTGGGACTTTCGAGGCACTGATAGGAAAACATGAATATAGTTAAAAAAAGTTTATTCACATAAAACAAAATACATATAAAAATGTTAGGGACAAGCCCCACAAATCAGAACAATTCAAGTATTGTAAAAAACAAAACCATAAGAGTCTAATGGGTGGAGCCAGCCAGCAACCTCGACCGGTTTCATGGTGGGTACCGCTTCTTTAGGAGGGTCTATGGAATACATACAAAGTATACAATAAAGAACAAGCAAATTGAGAAAATATAAAACATGGAAATAACAAAAGCAGTGCAGTGTCTGGGGGAGTCCAAAAAATGCTCACCTAAGCTGGTCCAATTACTGAGTCATGGGTTTGCTGGTCACCCCCGTGGTGCACAAGGGGGATATTAGAAGGGGCTCTGGTAAGGTAGAACCGGTCGAGGTTGCTGGCTGGCTCCACCCATTAGACTCTTATGGTTTTGTTTTTTACAATACTTGAATTGTTATGATTTGTGGGGCTTGTCCCTAACATTTTTATATGTATATTGTTTTATGTGAATAAACTATTTTTAACTATATTCATGTTTTTCTATCAGTGCCTCGAAAGTCCCAACCAATTTTTTTGACCTGTGATTCTTTAGGCCAATTGGTGTCAAGCAGCCTCTTGTCCCTAATCACATGGTCCCACTTTTTTAGGCCTTGAAGTAGAATTCTGGGTTACCAACTAATCCTAAAAATTCTCCCAGCCCCTTCTAACATTTATGCTTTCTAATCCAAGTTAGAATGATGTGTATACTTACCTATTTTCATCCCGCTCCACCGGTCCATTCACTTAATCACCTCTATGTCAGCCAGCGGCTGGCTACAGGAGAGAGTGCACAATAACAGAGGGTATAGGGTATTGTTTTCAGTGTTCCCTCCTCTCCCCTGCAGCAGTGTTGGTTGACACAGGGGATCTGGATCAGGCTACCGGACCACAGCGACATGAAAAAAGATAAGTATATACATCTTTTTCACAAAGGTTAATCAGCACAGGAGTTAGTAAAAGGGCAGGGAGTATTTTTAGGTTTAGTTAATCATATCCCAGAATTCTACTTTAACTGCTTGCCGACCAGCCACCATCATTATACTACGGCAGGTCGGCACGTTCCTGTGAGCCATCGTAGCTGTGCGATCGTGGGCATGAGAGCCAGAACAGGGACGTGTGTGTGTGTGTAAACACACAAATCCCTGTTCTGTGAGGAGAGGAGAGGAGAGACAGATGGTGTGTTCCTACTAGCTAGGAACAATTATTTGTCTTCTCCTCTAGTCAGTTCCTTCCCCCTACAGTAATTGCCCCCTAGTGTTACCCCTTCCCTGCTAGTGACATTTACACAGTAATCAGTGCATTTTATAGCACTGATCACTGTATAACTGTATCACTGTAAAAATGTCAATGGTCCCAAAAATGTGTCAAAAGTGTCTGATCTGTCCATCACAATGTCGGAGTCCCAATACAAGAAAAATCGCAGATAACCACCATTACTAGTAAAAAAAAAAATAATAATAAAAATGCAATAAATATTTCCCATAGTTTGTAGTTGCTATAACTTTTGCGCAAGCCAATCAATATACGCTTTTTGCGATTTTTATTGCCAGAAATTATGTAGAAAAAAATATATTGACCAAAACTGATGAAGAAATTAAATTTTTAAAAACATATTTGTGGATATTTTCTATAGCAAAAAGTTTGGTTTTCTTCAAATTTGTCGGTCTTTTTTTGTTTATAGCGCAAAAAATACCAAAAAAAAGTTCTATTTGTGGGAAAAAAAAGGACGTCAATTTTATTTGAGTACAGAGCAGCACAATTGTCATTTAACCACTTGTCCTCTGCCCACCGTCAAATGACGGCGGGCGGAGGACTCCATTATCCTGACATCACGTCATATGACGTGATGTCCTTTTAAAGCCGCGGGCGCGCGCGACCCGCCGCTTTGCTGGGATCCCGGTGCGAGTGCCCGGCGGCAAAGATCGCCGCCGGGCACACACGATTGCCCAGTAACTGAGCGGGGACGTGGAGCTCTGTATGTAAACACAGAGCTCCACGTCCTGTCAGGGAGAGAGGAGACCGTTGCTGTGTCCCTTGTACATAGGGACATAATCGGTCACCTCCCCCAGTCACCCCCCCTCCCCCTACAGTTAGAACACTCATAGGACACACATTTAACCCCTTCCCCGCCCCCTAGTGTTTAACCCCTTCACTGCCAGTCACATTTATACAGTAATCAATGCATATTTATAGCATTGTTCACTGTATAAATGTAAATGGTCCCAAAAATGTCAGAAAAGTGTCCGAAGTGTCCGCCATAATGTCGCAGTCCCAATAAAAAAATCGCAGATCGCCGCCATTAATAGTAAAAAAAAAAAATGCCATAAACTATCTCCTATTTTGTAAACACTATAAATTTTGCGCAAACCAATCGATAAACGTTTGTTTTTTTTTTACCAAAAATATGTGTAAGAATATGTATCGGCCTAAACTGAGGAAAAAAATATATTTTTTATATATTTTTTGGGTTATTTATTATAGCAAAAAGTAAAAAATATTGAATTTTTTTAAAAATTGACGCTCTATTTTTGTTTATAGCACAAAAAATAAAAACCGCAGAGGTGATCAAATACCACAAAAAGAAAGCTCTATTTGTGGGAAAAAAAGGACGCCAATTTTGTTTGGGAGCCACGTCGCACGACCGCGCAATTGTCAGTTAAAGCGACGCAGTGCCGGAAGCTTAAATTTTGTCTGGGCAGGAAGGGGGTGTAGGTGCACAGTAGGCAAGTGGTTAAAGTGATTGTAAAGGTTAACATTTTTTTTTTTAAATAACAAACATGTTATACTTACCTCCACTGTGCAGCTCGTTTTGCACAGAGTGGCCCCGAATGCCATTTTCTGTGGTCCCTCTGCGGCTCTCTCGGATCCTTCCCGCAATAGCTAACCCCCTCTGGGAAGCTCTCCCCTGAGGGTGTTACCTTGCGGTTGCACTGCCGTGTCATACACTCAGCGTCCATAGCCGCCAAGTGTATGAATCGGTCTCGCCCTCGGCACCTGTGTAATTGGATTTGATTGACAGCAGAGCAAGACAATGGCTGCAAAACATGAACTTTTACAACCCCTTTAAGGCGACGCAGTGCTGTATCACAAAAAATGGCCCAGAAAGGAAGGGGTTAAATTCTTCCGGGGCTGAAGTGGTTAAGGTGCCTAGAGGCTCTGTGCATAAAAATTCTAATACTATAACTAAAGCAGAACCATACGCATATGTCAGCAAAAACTATATTATCAGCCCTGCTGGAATGGCTACATAAAGGGAGTTATTTACAAAAGTCAAAGTGCACTTGAAATTGCACTGCAAGTGCACTTGGAAGTGCAGTTGCTGTAAATCTGCGGGGTAGATCTGAAATGAGGGGAAGCTCTGCTGATTTTATTATCCAATCATGTGCAACTTAAAATGCTGTTTTTTATTCTCCTTGCATGTCCCCATCAGATCTACAGCGACTGCACTTCCAGGTGCACTTTGCACTTGTAGCTTGCACTTGTAGTGCAAAGTGGATTTGCTTTTCATAAATAACCCCCAAAGAGTTCCCCCATATACCGACAACGTTCATGAAATCATTTGCACTTGGTCAGGTCATCAATGCTGCAAGGGTGGATCAGAGCTTAGACTCGCTTAAAGGAGTTCTCTAAGCTAAAACTTTTAACCCCTGCTGTGCCCGGGCTGTAAAACTATACAAAATAAACTTTCACTTACCTGCCTACGATCTCCCGTTATTCCGGTATCGCCGCCCGTGCACGGGTCCCTGTCAGCTTCCTCTTCCTGCGGGTCGGTGACTCATCCTGCGCTCAGCCTATCAGCGGCAGCAGCAATGTCCCGCCGTGGCCGCTGATAGGCTGAGCGCAGGATGAGTCACCGACCCCCAGGAAGAGGAAGCCGACAGGGACCGGTGCACGGGCGGCGATACCGGAATAACGGGAGATCGTAGGCAGGTAAGTGAAAGTTTATTTTGTATAGTTTTACAGCCCGGGCACAGCAGGGGTTAAAAGTTTTAGCTTGGAGAACTCCTTTAATGCTATTTAATAAGGATCACATGACCATGTGTGTAATCCTTCATACCATCAGCACCAGAGGGAAGACTATAGCAGTAATTTCATCTGGAGAGATAATATCTTTGCTTTTTTTTTTTCTTTATTCATCTTAGCAAGGCTGTTAACATAACTTCTGTTAAAATGTTATTATAGGTCATCTTTAAAGTTCGAGTATGCAAAATGTCAGCCATGCATAAGTCATAGGAACTGCTAGTTACCTGAGTCTATATTTTATCTTTAAATGCATTTTTTAATTGGGATTTAAAATATTAGAACATACCTCGTACCCTAGGGTATGAATACTGGAATCTGCTGTCATTTTGACAGCTGATGTCCATGTCTATGTAGCAGAGCTACTGTCAGAAAATCCTGCAGCTGCATTTTGCTTGTTTTGTTTGTATTCATTAAAACTACATTTATTTTAAAACTGCCCTTTTTTAAATTGTAAATAACTTTGTAAGATTTTGTACCAGACACATTTTATTGTTTTTATATTCTATTGTTTTCAGAGAAATTGCAGACTCAAACTAGTACTTTCTAAATATTGTAATATGGCAGTTGGTTAGCTCAGATGTGTTTTTAGTGAAGTCCATGCTGTGACAACACAGTCTGAACTGTGTTTTAAAGGCCTGATAGGCCACTTTTATTAAAACAGGAAAAGTAAAGTCCATAAGCTTGCCCATGCAGGGGTTTCACATAGTAAAAACAGTTAACAGAGAAAATTACCAAGCCATCTGGCTCTATCAACTCACTCAGCCTTGGCTACAGCACCTTGCTGCACAGGCAGAATCCTGGCCTCTGGGTAGGGGTTCTATTGGCATCCCAGGCTCTCTAATGCCTCAGAGAGTTACAGATTCCTTACAGTCCCCTGGACTCTCTGCTAGTTGCCTTAGCTCTGCTAGTCTCCCAGACTCTCACCGTCTCTCTGCTCTGTCCCAACTCTCTCAGTCCAATGGGCATGGAATCTCTTCCACACAGTGCTGTCTTTTGAGTAGGTCACCTCTGTTTCCAGACAGGAACACACACCTGTCTTCAGATGGGATCACACCTCACTCCTGGCTGGACCACAGAACTTTTCCCAGCCTTTCATTATGTAGCACTACCACCGTAGAAGCTGCTGGTTTAGATTTGGGCCTTGCACGTTACCTCAACCTTTGTCGTCTAGGGGAAGAAAGTCTGAAAGAACTCCAATGTCCACACAAGATGTAAAACCTCTAAGGCCGCGTACACACGATCAGACAGGTCCGATGAAACTTGTCCGACAGACCGTTTTCATCGGACCACGCTGAAGTGGTCTGTTGGTCTGATGTGCGTACACACCATCAAACCAAAATCCCATCGGACCAGAACGCGGCGACGTAGAACACAACGACGTGATGAAAAAACTAAGTTTAATGCTTCCAAGCATGCGTCGACTTGATTCTGAGCATGCGCGGGTTTTTGGTCCGATGATTTTGTGTACTAACCATCGAACCTGTCCGACGGACAGGTTTCCATCGGACATGTTTTAAAGCATGTTTTAAAACTTTGGTAACTCTGGAAAACGGTCCAATAGGCCGTACACATGATCGAAAATGTCCGCTGAAACTGGTCTGCGGACCAGTTTCAGCGGACATGTTCGATCGTGTGTACGCCGCCCAACTGTCAGTTTTTTTTCTCTTGCTCAAAACTTGTGATGACGGTAGAAGGATGAAGTGGGGGAATGGGAAGGTTCAGGTACGCGGTACAGATCACTGGGGAGAAATCTCTATACTTCAAAGTCGTTCACCACTCCCTCTTGAGTGGGTATTGCTCACCTGGATAGACCCCTCTCACCTGGCCTAGCAGCCGGAATGATGCACGAAGTCCGGAATCCTCTGCCACAGGATGTAACACCCGAACTTCCAGCCATACAGTTAAAGAGCCTTTAAGCTGACCCGGCGAACTGTAGGACAACTTGAGTTGTGGATCACTCCTTAAGGTCACCAGGCCTATCTCGAGACATAAGCCTTCCGCTTGGTCTCCTCCATGGCTGGTCCTCCCCTGGTTTCCTTTATTAATTATAGCTTCCTTCGCTTAGCTGTACAGCTTGAGATCCCTCTTGATTCGTAGGCCCCAGCCAGCATAACTGGTAGAGATGCAGCCTCGGGCCAACGTGGTCCCGGGGCTGGAAATCATGCAGCACATACCTCGCGCCAGGAGGACCAAGAGGCGAAGGACCCCAAAATATGGCGCCTGCCCCTTAAGTATTCCTTCCCGGCATGCACAGAGGGGCACCACTCCCACTGGGCCGTTCCCAAGGAAAGATACTCAATAATCTATGGCTTGCCCATGTTCCATCACTGGCCTGTGGTGGTATCGCCACCTACAGGCAAAAGTGGTAAAATGCTATCAGGCACAGCCACTGCCACAACAGAGGCTAATTTAGTATAAATCATACAGTCTGAGCCATGTTATCGGCTCAGACACCCACTAAATTTAACATAGCGCCCAGTCATTTGGGAGCATGGCGTTACAATTATAAGGGCTGTATAAGGGCTGTGTGCACCTGAACAACCCTGCCGGTCCTCAGCAAGATTAGACACTGGGTTCTCTCCTCCCAAGACACTTTGAAACCTCCAAACTACAGGGCCAAATCTGGGAATACCAAAATCCAGAGAAAGCTGTTGAAAAAATGTCTTTGCTCATAATAAATACTCCGGAGTCCCTGCATGAGAGCAAACCCTGTGCCGTGTCCTTTTTCCAACCATTTTCATAGTGGCAGCATCTTGCACTGTCACATAACATTAGTTGTAATTCATGGAAGACAATACTACCAAAGAAAAGCCTTGTCAAAAAAATGTGTAAAATTCACGCCACGGAAAACAAATGGTAACAGGCTCCAGACAATGGGCTAACTACCAAATGTCCAATCAAATATATGTGAAGTATATGGGCCAGATTCAGGTAGAGTTAGGCTGGCGGATCAATGGATCCGCCAGCCTAACTGTCACTTTAAGCCGGCGTTTCTGTTTTCTGTAACCAGAAAACAAGAAACGCCGGGTTGGAGTTCCGATGCGATCGGCGCAATTGAATTTCGCCATCGCATCGTTACTTCAACTTAAAAATGGCGCCGGGGGCGTTCCCGCCGATTTACGCTAAAAAAATATGTTAATGAGCGGGAATCGGCAATTCACGATCTTTTTCGAGCGCGACGCAGTGACTTTACAACGTTTCCGGAAGCGATACGCGGCGTATAGATAAAGCAGCCCCCTAGTGGAGTATCCTATGTTAGGTATAGGCGTCGTCATCGCGTCGGAAAAAAAACAAATCGCGTCGTTTGCGTAAAACATTCATGAATGGGGACGTGACGTCATTGACGTTCAATGACAGAACTTGGAGCATGCGCACTGGGATGCATTGACACTCGACGCATGCGCAGTACGTTCGCCGCGGGATCGCGCGTAGTTTGAATACTACACGCCCCGTACCCGCCCAATTTGAATTCCGCTGTCTCATTTGCGATGCGCTGCCGCAACTTTAGGAGAAAGTGCTTCCTGAATAACAGCACTTGCTCCTAAAATTTCAGCAGCGGAACGTAAATGAGATACGTTACTCCAGAGCAAAGATACTCTGATCTACCTGAATCTGGCCCTATATGTTTGTGAGCAGCCTCCCAAGAACTTCAGTGTCTGAATAGTGTATTGGAATGGGGGTGATAGGGGGCGCTAGTTATGCAAATAAATATATGATGTGTTGTTGTCTACAAATCATAAATATTAAAGTACATAAGTGCAAATACTTGATAATAAATAATATATCAAAAATTATAAATAGATAAAATTCCAACAAGAAATATGTGATTCTCAGTAGCACTGAGTGAATGTCCATACAATAAAGTGCAAACAGTGCAAAACAAGTCCCAACAGTGAGTGCTGGATGTAGTCAGGGGCGGACTGGGCCAGGTGGAAAAATGGAAATTGCCCCCCGGGCCGCTCACATTATCTTTAAAATGGCCGCGGTCCGCAGCGCTATTTTTTTTTTTTGCTAAAACTAGGCAGCAACGGCCGCCGATTGGCTGGCTGCTGCCACGCTGCATTGTGGGAGTTGTAGGAAGCCAGGGTCGGCCTTAGGGGTGCTCTGTGATTGCCCAATCGGGCCATGTGCGATGTGCGGGGCGGGGCATTCTGGGAAGCAGGCATGGGGGTCTGTGAATGGCCATGCTGAGCTGGTGCTGGTCATGTGTGGAGGCGGGGCTTCACTGTGGATTCGTTGATTGTGCCTGCTTGCTCCTGGAGTCCTGCCTCCCGATGTGTGTCTGCTGAGGGCTCATCTGTCAGGTCAGCTTACCCCTCCTCCTCTATGTCACCAGAAAGTCAGTGTGTAACGTGTGATGCCTCCATAGTAAAATGCTGGGCCTTTTACTATAGGAGGCATTGGTGGACTACAAGGCCCAGCATTTTACTATGGGGGGCTCTGGTGGACTACAAGGCCCATCATTTTACTATGGGGGGCTCTGGTGGACTACAAGGCCCAGAATTTTACTATAGGGGGCTCTGGTGGAATACAAGGCCCAGCATTTTACTATAGGGGGCTCTGGTGGGACTAAAATGCTGGTTGTTGTAGTCCACCAATGCCTCCTATAGTAAAATGCTGGGCCTTGTAGTCCACCAGAGCCCCCTATAGTACAATGCTGGGCCTTGTAGTCCACCAGAGCCCCCTATAGTAAAATGCTGGGCCTTGTAGTCCACCAGAGCCCCCTATAGTACAATGCTGGGCCTTGTAGTCCACCAGAGCCCCCTATAGTAAAATGCTGGGCCTTGTAGTCCACCAATGCCTCTATAGTAAAAGGCACCAATGCTGTAGTGTCAGTGTGTATTGTGTAGCGGTCAGTGGGTAGTTTATTGTGTAGCGGTCAGTATGTATTGTGTAGCGGTCAGTGTGTATTGTGTAGCGGTCAGTGTGTATTGTGTAGCGGTCTGTGGGTAGTGTATTGTGTAGTGGCCAGTGTGTATTGTGTAGCGGTCTGTGGGTAGTGTATTGTGTAGTGGTCTGTGGGTAGTGTATTGTGTAGCGGTCTGTGGGTAGTGTATTGTGTAGCGGTCAGTGTGTATTGTGTAGCAGTCTGTGGGTAGTGTATTGTGTAGCGGTCAGTGTGTATTGTGTAGCGGTCTGTGGGTAGTGTATTGTGTAGCAGTCTGTGGGTAGTGTATTGTGTAGCGGTCAGTGGGTAGTGTATTGTGTAGCCGTCAGTGGGCAGTTTGTGTAGTGGTCTGTGGGTAGTGTATTGTGTAGCGGTCTGTGGGTAGTGTATTGTGTAGCAGTCTGTGGGTAGTGTATTGTGTAGCGGTCAGTGTGTATTGTGTAGCGGTCTGTGGGTAGTGTATTGTGTAGCGGTCAGTGTGTATTGTGTAGCGGTCTGTGGGTAGTGTATTGTGTAGCGGTCAGTGTGTATTGTGTAGCGGTCTGTGGGTAGTGTATTGTGTAGCGGTCTGTGGGTAGTGTATTGTGTAGCGGTCTGTGGGTAGTGTATTGTGTAGCGGTCAGTGGGCATTTTGTGTAGTGGTCTGTGGGTAGTGTATTGTGTAGCGGTCTGTAGGTAGTGTATTGTGTAGCGGTCTGTGGGCAGTTTGTGTAGTGGTCTGTGGGTAGTGCATTGTGTAGCGGTCAGTGTGTATTGTGTAGTGGTCTGTGGGTAGTGTATTGTGTAGCGGTCTGTGGGTAGTGTATTGTGTAGCGGTCTGTGGGTAGTGTATTGTGTAGCGGTCTGTGGGTAGTGTATTGTGTAGCGGTCAGTGGGCAGTTTGTGTAGTGGTCTGTGGGTAGTGTATTGTGTAGCGGTCTGTGGGTAGTGTATTGTGTAGCGGTCTGTGGGTAGTGTATTGTGTAGCGGTCTGTGGGTAGTGTATTGTGTAGTGTATTGTGTAGCGGTCTGTGGGTAGTGTATTGTGTAGCGGTCTGTGGGTAGTGTATTGTGTAGCGGTCAGTGGGCATTTTGTGTAGTGGTCTGTGGGTAGTGTATTGTGTAGCGGTCTGTGGGTAGTGTATTGTGTAGCGGTCAGTGGGTAGTGTATTGTGTAGCGGTCAGTGGGCAGTTTGTGTAGTGGTCTGTGGGTAGTGTATTGTGTAGCGGTCTGTAGGTAGTGTATTGTGTAGCGGTCTGTGGGCAGTTTGTGTAGTGGTCTGTGGGTAGTGTATTGTGTAGTGGTCTGTGGGTAGTGTATTGTGTAGCGGTCTGTGGGTAGTGTATTGTGTAGCGGTCAGTGGGCATTTTGTGTAGTGGTCTGTGGGTAGTGTATTGTGTAGCGGTCTGTAGGTAGTGTATTGTGTAGCGGTCTGTGTGTATTGTGTAGGTCTGTGGGTAGTGTATTGTGTAGCGACTGTGGGTAGTGTATTGTGTAGCGGTCTGTGGGTAGTGTATTGTGTAGCGGTCTGTGGGTAGTGTATTGTGTAGCGGTCTGTGGGCAGTTTGTGTAGTGGTCTGTGGGTAGTGTATTGTGTAGCGGTCTGTGGGTAGTGTATTGTGTAGCGGTCAGTGGGTAGTGTATTGTGTAGCGGTCAGTGGGCAGTTTGTGTAGTGGTCTGTGGGTAGTGTATTGTGTAGCGGTCTGTGGGTAGTGTATTGTGTAGCGGTCTGTGGGCAGTTTGTGTAGTGGTCTGTGGGTAGTGTATTGTGTAGCGGTCTGTGGGTAGTGTATTGTGTAGCGGTCTGTGGGTAGTGTGTTGTGTAGCGGTCTGTGGGTAGTGTATTGTGTAGTGTATTGTGTAGCGGTCTGTGGGTAGTGTATTGTGTAGCGGTCTGTGGGTAGTGTATTGTGTAGCGGTCAGTGGGCATTTAGTGTAGTGGTCTGTAGGTAGTGTATTGTGTAGCGGTCTGTAGGTAGTGCATTGTGTAGCGGTCTGTGTGTATTGTGTAGGTCTGTGGGTAGTGTATTGTGTAGCGGTCTGTGGGTAGTGTATTGTGTAGCGGTCTGTGGGTAGTGTATTGTGTAGCGGTCAGTGGGTAGTGTATTGTGTAGCGGTCAGTGGGCAGTTTGTGTAGTGGTCTGTGGGTAGTGTATTGTGTAGCGGTCTGTAGGTAGTGTATTGTGTAGCGGTCTGTGGGCAGTTTGTGTAGTGGTCTGTGGGTAGTGTATTGTGTAGCAGTCTGTGGGTAGTGTATTGTGTAGCAGTCTGTGGGTAGTGTATTGTGTAGTGATCTGTGGGTAGTGTATTGTGTAGTGTATTGTGTAGCGGTCTGTGGGTAGTGTATTGTGTAGCGGTCTGTGGGTAGTGTATTGTGTAGCGGTCAGTGGGCATTTTGTGTAGTGGTCTGTGGGTAGTGTATTGTGTAGCGGTCTGTAGGTAGTGTATTGTGTAGCGGTCTGTGTGTATTGTGTAGGTCTGTGGGTAGTGTATTGTGTAGCGGTCTGTGGGTAGTGTATTGTGTAGCGGTCTGTGGGTAGTGTACAGGGAGTGCAGAATTATTAGGCAAATGAGTATTTTGACCACATCATCCTCTTTATGCATGTTGTCTTACTCCAAGCTGTATAGGCTCGAAAGCCTACTACCAATTAAGCATATTAGGTGATGTGCATCTCTGTAATGAGAAGGGGTGTGGTCTAATGACATCAACACCCTATATCAGGTGTGCATAATTATTGGGCAACTTCCTTTCCTTTGGCAAAATGGGTCAAAAGAAGAATTTGCCAGGCTCAGAAAAGTCAAAAATAGTGAGATATCTTGCAGAGGGATGCAGCATTCTTAAAATTGCAAAGCTTCTGAAGCGTGATCATCGAACAATCAAGCGTTTCATTCAAAATAGTCAACAGGGTCGCAAGAAGCGTGTGGAAAAACCAAGGCGCAAAATAACTGCCCATGAACTGAGAAAAGTCAAGCGTGCAGCTGCCAAGATGCCACTTGCCACCAGTTTGGCCATATTTCAGAGCTGCAACATCACTGGAGTGCCCAAAAGCACAAGGTGTGCAATACTCAGAGACATGGCCAAGGTAAGAAAGGCTGAAAGACGACCACCACTGAACAAGACACACAAGCTGAAACGTCAAGACTGGGCCAAGAAATATCTCAAGACTGATTTTTCTAAGGTTTTATGGACTGATGAAATGAGAGTGAGTCTTGATGGGCCAGATGGATGGGCCCGTGGCTGGATTAGTAAAGGGCAGAGAGCTCCAGTCCGACTCAGACGCCAGCAAGGTGGAGGTGGAGTACTGGTTTGGGCTGGTATCATCAAAGATGAGCTTGTGGGGCCTTTTCGGTTGAGGATGGAGTCAAGCTCAACTCCCAGTCCTACTGCCAGTTTCTGGAAGACACCTTCTTCAAGCAGTGGTACAGGAAGAAGTCTGCATCCTTCAAGAAAAACATGATTTTCATGCAGGACAATGCTCCATCACACGTGTCCAAGTACTCCACAGTGTGGCTGGCAAGAAAGGGTATAAAAGAAGAAAAACTAATGACATGGCCTCCTTGTTCACCTGATCTGAACCCCATTGAGAACCTGTGGTCCATCATCAAATGCGAGATTTACAAGGAGGGAAAACAGTACACCTCTCTGAACAGTGTCTGGGAGGCTGTGGTTGCTGCTGCACGCAATGTTGATGGTGAACAAATCAAAACACTGACAGAATCCATGGATGGCAGGCTGCATGAGTGTCCTTGCAAAGAAAGGTGGCTATATTGGTCACTGATTTGTTTTTGTTTTGTTTTTGAATGTCAGAAATGTATATTTGTGAATGTTGAGATGTTATATTGGTTTCACTGGTAAAAATAAATAATTGAAATGGGTATATATTTGTTTTTTGTTAAGTTGCCTAATAATTATGCACAGTAATAGTCACCTGCACACACAGATATCCCCCTAAAATAGCTAAAACTAAAAACAAACTAAAAACTACTTCCAAAAATATTTGGAAATATTTGGAAATATTCCAAAAAGCTTTGATATTAATGAGTTTTTTGGGTTCATTGAGAACATGGTTGTTGTTCAATAATAAAATTAATCCTCAAAAATACAACTTGCCTAATAATTCTGCACTCCCTGTATTGTGTTGCGGTCAGTGGGTAGTGTATTGTGTAGCGGTCAGTGGGCAGTTTGTGTAGTGGTCTGTGGGTAGTGTATTGTGTAGCGGTCAGTGTGTATTGTGTAGTGGTCTGTGGGTAGTTTAGTGTGTAGCGGTCTGGGGGGGGGGCGCCACAGGATTGAACACCTAAGGCCGGCCCTGTAGGAAGGTCATGTGGCCCCTAAGATCCACTGGCTCGGCTCAGCAGTTCCCGAACCGTGCCGACCTCCGGCCCACAGGCCACAGTGCATTTCAGGCTGCAGCCCGGGTATGCACGACATCCGACCTCCAGGCTCCTCCTCCCGCCCGACTGCCTGCCTGTGCCCGGATTAGGGAGGGAACCAAGAAGAGCAGAAAAGCGGCGCTGGTTGAAGTCTGCCTCATCAGACCAGAGTGACAGTCCAGATTAAAAGGTTAGCAAAGCAAATGGAACTGGTGATGATCAGGTGACAAATAGCAGCTTCTGATGGGGCACAATGTCAGTCGCAGCAATTGATGGTACACTCACACTGGCACTGGCAGCATTTAATCATGGGGCACAGTAGTGGCAATTGATTGGCACACTGGCACTCTGATGGGGCACAGTAGCGGCAATTGATGGGCACACTCACACTGGCAGCATTTGATCATGGGTACAGTAGCGGCAATTGATTGGCACACTGGAATTCTGATGGGGCACAGCGGCAGCAATTGATGGGCACAGTGTCAGCAATTGATGGGTACAGTGGCTGCGTTTGATGGCACAGTAGCAGCATCTAATGGGGCACAGTAGCGACAATTGATGGGCACACTGGCAGCATCTGATGTGGCACAGTGGCAGTATCTGATGGGGCACAGTAGCAGCAATTGACTGGACCACTTGCAGCATTTGATGGGGCACACTGGTGGCAATTGATGGGCACAGTGTCAGCAATTGTTGGGTACAGTGGCAAAAGAGGAGGAAGGCAAAACAGTTAAACGACTTGCTAGAGAAGCTTAAACAATTAGAAACCCAACACAAAACACAACCTACTTCGGTAGTAGAAGATAACCTATTTAAATGCAGACACGACCTTCGCCTATTATTGATCACCACTCATCAAACTTATTTAAGGAGATCTAAAGCGATGTATTATGCTCACGGCAACAAAGCAGGGAAGTTATTGGCGAGATACATTACTAAACTGCAGCAACAAGCTCGTTTACTTAATATTAAAGACCCACACACCACTAAAACAGTAAGTCACCCGACACATATTGCCAATGCGTTTATGAAATATTATAAGGACCTCTATAACCTCCAACAAGACACCAATACTACACAACCTACAGAGTTAAACATTAACTTGTTTCTTAATGCAATCTCCCTACCCTCTCTAACCACTGACCAACTATCCATGCTTAATTCCCCGATCACTCTCACAGAAGTTATAGATACCATACATGCCCTTCCCAACAATAAATCTCCAGGTACGGACGGTTTCTCGTCAGAGTACTATAAGACATTCTCTGACATTCTCGCTCCATCTCTATGCGCCTTGTTTAACGGTGTTGCCTCCTCCTCTATGTTTCCGGAAGAAATGTTACAAGCTACCATTGTTACACTGCCTAAGCCAGGGAAGAAGGCGGATACCCCACAGAACTTTAGGCCAATATCGCTTCTAAACACAGACCTCAAGGTCTATGCTAAGATCCTAGCGAATAGGTTGGCCGATGTCACCCCTCACCTGGTAAAACCAGATCAAGTAGGGTTTGTAAAAGGGCGCCAAGCCCCTGATGGCACTCGGAGACTACTTAATTTGATACATTTACTAGAAAGTAGAAAAACCCCGGTGGCCTTTTTGGCACTGGACGCAGAAAAAGCCTTTGACAGGGTGCACTGGGGATATCTCAGCGCTACCCTACAAAAATTTGGTATGCAAGGCACCATACTGTCAGCAATATCTGCGTTGTACACATGCCCGTCAGCTAGAGTTTTCTCGTCCGGTGCCATCTCCGACCAATTCTACATTACCAATGGCACCGGTCAAGGCTGTCCACTGTCTCCCATAATCTTTACCTTGATGATGGAGCCCCTAGCTGAAACTATTAGGTCGACCAAAGACATCTCGGGGATTGATGTTGCAGGTGATACCCACAAAATAGGTCTCTTCGCGGACGATGTTGTCCTGACGGTGACAAATCCGGCTTCTTCCTTGGCAAAAGTTCAGGAAATTTTGCAACAGTTCGGTGCAGTATCTTATTATAAACTGAATATTACCAAATCTTGTATTCTTCCACTTAACCTCTCCAAATCCCTGATTACCTTCCTCAAAGGAAGATTCCCATTCCAATGGATGACCAACTCCCTCACTTACCTGGGTATTAGATTAGTCTCTCCCTCTACCCACACCTATAAAGTGAATTTCAACTCCCTCCTGGCAACCATTAAAGCCGATCTAGAACATATCACAACATTTGAAATGTCGTGGCTGGGCAGAATAGCTGCACTTAAAATAACTCTATTACCCAAAATCATTTACTACTTTAGAACCCTCCCAATCAGGATTCCAGAATCCTTCTTCTTACAAACTGACAAATTGTTTAGGAGATTTATCTGGCAGGGTAGAATGCCTAAAGTAACATTCGCTACGGTTCAAAGACATAAAAAAGCGGGGGGAATAAGCTTCCCCACTCTGCGAAACTACTATAGAGCAGCGATCCTAGACCAAATGAAGGCATGGTTTGACCCAATTTCATCTAAACTATGGGTTAAGATCGAAAAGGCAACTATTAAGGGAAAAGACCTTACGGCTTTACTATTAGCTAAACTAACAAACCTACCCCTACAACATATTAGTCTACCCTCTATTGATACTACCCTACTAGTGTGGGGAAGCATTCAACCCTACTTAGACCCTTCGACTACAAATAAGCGCAGACTTACTGACCTTACAACCGTGGAACATTTGATCCCGGACCTAAATATTACTGCATGGAAACGGGACGGTTTAACAACTATCCAGGTGTTGACTAATCAACCAGGTACCCATACATACTCTCTCATGAGACTACAACACTTCCAAAGGTCACACTCTACATTCACCTTTGACATGCCCATAGATATATGGACATACCTTTGCTCGTCCTATAATAAACCCAAGGGACTTTCTTGGTTTTATAATCTTCTACGCCATACCAAGAGATTCTCTAAGACCTCACACATGACAAACTGGGAAAGGGATTTGGGTTCCTCCTTCTCAATTGCGGATTGGACGAAAGCGATTAAAATGACATATAGATACACCCACTGTACCAACCACTGGGATAATATGTTAAAAATCTTACATAGTCTAACAGGTGTAAGGTAGGACCTATCATTGATCTTCCCTTCTGAATCACACCTATGCTGGAGACTATGCGGTGATAGGGGCAATATTTTCCATATATTATGGAATTGCAAACACATTCGCGACTTCTGGGACAAGGTTTTTAAACTGATATCCTCTGTCATAGGTACCTTGGTGCACCCTACCCCGCCTTTAGCTTTACTGAACATCACTGTTACCCCTATCCCAGCCTGCATGAGGAGTATTGTGATACATGTTCTGATAGCAGCCAGGTTGGCCCTTACTTCTAAATGGAAGACCACCCAAATTCCCAACCTCACCGAAGTAATACATAGGGTCTCTACGCAATACTCATACGAGAAACACTTTGCCTACCAATCTGGGACTTCCCAGGCCTTTCTCGCACAATGGTCACCTTGGATCTCTAAATTTCCCAATCCATAGCTTTCCCTCAATCATTTAATGGAAACTGATATGGACTTTTGGTACAGGAGTTTTGTTTTGTTTTGTTTACTTGTTTTACTGTCTCTTCTTTTGTTCTTATCCTTTTTTTTTTTTTTTCCTTTGTTTTGTTCGCTGTATGATTACGTTGTTACCATTTGCTATTCTCCCCTTTTTGATATGTATGAAACACGTTACTATTATTATGCTGACATTAGGTTTCCATACGAATGTATGACCCCACGTATGCGGCTTGCCCTTCTGGGCGGCCTAACAGGAGGGCTGCTTCCACCTAAATAGGCACTCTCACACTGCACTGAACTGCAACAAAGGGTGGGTAGTCCCTCGGGATAGATGCCAGGTTACCGTCATCTTCCTATGTAGGGGGCTGTGGCTCCACATCGTGTAGTAGGACGCACGGTCTCCGACCCTTGTTTACACTGTTTGCAACATACTGTAACCTTGCATCTTATGCTACTGATCGCATTGTGTCTGGTTGAAAATTGTTTGAGGACCTGCGTTGTCCAACTGTTTGTTTTTTGATGTTATTACCTATGTACATGTCTTTTTCGAGAAAGCAAAACTTAATAAAAACAAATTGAAAAGATGGGTACAGTGGCTGCGTTTGATGGCACAGTGGCAGTATCTGATGTGGCACAGTAGCGGCAATTGATTGTCACACTGGCAGCATCTGATGTGGCACAGTAGCGGCAATTGATAGGCACATTGGCAGCATCTGATGGGGCACAGTAGTGGTAATTGATTGGAACACTGGCAGCATTTGGTACAGTAGCGGGAATTGATGGGCACACTGGCAGCATCTGATTGGGCACAGTAAGGACAATTGATTGTCACACTGGCAGCATCTGATGGGGCACAGTAACGACAATTGATTGTCACACTGGCAGCATCTGATGTGGCACAGTAGCGCCAATTAAAGGGACCACTGGCAGCATTTGATGGGGCACACTGGCAGCAATTGATGGGCACAGTGTCATCAATTGATGGGTACAGTGGCTGCGTTTGATGGCACAGTGGTGGCAATTTTGAGCACCAGCCGCCACTGCTGTCCCCCACTTGTCAGCCTAATTTATTATTGTCACAGTAATACACAAAGCCAACAAGTGGGGGTCGGGGGGACAGTAATACATGAAGCTGACAAGTGAGAAATTTGAAGGTGATAAAGAAGAAGGTGAAGGTGTTTGCACTGCATTAATGGACAATGATCAGGCTGCACTGATGGGCACTGAACAAGATGCATTAACAGGCACGATCTGCACTTTTTTAATTACTACATTGTATCATATTTGTCTTGCTTCATAACATCAATCATCCATTATAAAACCATGTGGACATGGATGGCGAGCTGATTTGTGGTTCAGTGGGCCACTTGACTGGACTTGCCCCCCAGGCCTAAGGCTGCCAGTCCTCCCCTGGATGTAGTGCACCCAACAGATATTCAAAAATCAATTGCTGTATATGATAAAGGTCGTAGATATGAGACCACCACCTGGAAATGTTTATTTGCACCTGAAGTGATCAGGACTCTTTTATTTAAAAAAGAAGTCATGCAGCGCTTTGCCAGAATGTATTTCCCCAGCGATCAGGGTTTTTCCAGGAGATTGTCCAGTATTCATATGTATAGAAGCTTTGTACAGTGCCCCGATCCCGGCACTGAGGCTTGTCAGCGTGTTTGGTAGAGGAAAGCCGGACATCCGTCACTGTGGTAGCGCTGCTTGGCTAGCGTGCGTTCCACCACCGTGAGCCAGCGGACCCGGAAGTGGCATGGGGATGCGTGACTGGTATACGCCTCGACGTACGTTTCGTAAGATTTACGTCATCAGGAAGCGTAACCAGTCACGCTACATGGCAGTATTTACCCAGTGGCCAATTATTAGTGACGGGAAGAGGGACCAATCAACGAAGCCTCAGTCCCGATATCGTGCTCAATGGATAAATGCACAATTTGTACACAAATTTAAAAAACACACCTCTCGGGTGGTACATGCTAAACCTTCATTTGCCGTGCAATATGCCAGACGCTACTATGCAATAATAGCGTGTGGAGTTAAGTAAACCACTTGTACCAATGGTAAATTTTATCCTATACATATTAATACTGTTAAACAAGTACTGAGAGCCACTAAGTCTAGCGGATTAACGTAAGACATCAATATCCACGCTTAGTACAATGCATTAACCTAGAAATTATAAAAGATTTAAAAAGTGTTTGTAAAATATGTGTAAATATATTTTAATAAAATATTATACACTTATATATATGTAAAATAACGAATGATACTCCCAAAACCCATATTATTTATTGCTCAAAAAACAATTTAAGTCTAGCTCTATATTGAGGCCCTGGGGCCGCATGGCACATAGGCGGTAAATCCATTGGGTCTCATTTTGCGATACGGCCTTGGTGAGGTCTGTGCCTCACCAGTGGCTGGTAACCCTATCAATCCCATAGAAGGTCATTAATCGCGGGTTCCTGTTGTGACAAAGATCAAAGTGTTTTGAAACACTGTGATCAGGTTAGCCTTTAACCACTTGCTTACTGGGCACATAAACCCCCTTCGTGCCCAGGCGAAATTTCAGCTTCCGGCACTGCGTCGCTTTAACTGACAATTGCGCGGTCGTGCGACGTGGCACCCAAACAAAATTGGCGTCCTTTTTTTCCCCACAAATAGAGCTTTCTTTTGGTGGTATTTGATCGCCCGTGCGGTTTTTATTTTTTGCGTTATAATGAAAAAAAGAGCGACAATTTAAAAATATATATATATTTTTTACTTGTTGCTATAATAAATATCCCATTTTTTTTTTTTTTCTCAGTTAAGGCCGATACGTATTCTTCTACGTATTTTTGTAAAAAAAAAAGTTATAGCAGCTACAAAATAGGGGACATAATTATGATTTTTTTTTTATATTTTTTTTTTACTAGTAATGGCGGCGATCTGCGATTTTTATTGGGACTGCGATATTGCGACGGACACATCGGACACTTTTGACACATTTTTGGCGCCATTCACATTTATACAGCGACCAGTGCTATAAAAATGCACTAATTACTGTATAAATGTGACTGGCATTGAAGGGGTTAACACTAGGGGGTGAGGAAGGGGTTAAATGTATTGCCTGGGTGTGTTCTAACTGTGTGGGGGGAGGGGGGTGACTGGGGGAGGTGACCGATGCTGTCTCCCTATGTACAAGGGAAACAGCATCTGTCACCTCACTGACAGGACGTGAAGCTCTGTGTTTACACTCAGAGCTCCACGTCCCTGCTCTCTCACCGACGATCGCGTGTACCTGACGGACATCGCGGCCGCCGGGTACACCCACGGATCCTCGGTGATGCGTCGGGACTGTTTTTCCCCGCCGCGCACCACCCTGTGGCGCGCGGGGAATTACAAGCAAATCACGTCCAAGGACGTGACCCCGGCGCCTCAGGTCCGCGCTGTTCACGTATTCTGTCAATAGCGCGGACCTGAAGAGGTTAACAATGTTGGCCACATGCTCGTTAATGTGCACCTTGAGCTCTCTGGTGGTGTGCCCCACATACTGTAGGGAGCATGGGCACTCTATGACATAAGTTACAAACCTTGAATGACAGGTGATTAATGGTTTTATTTTGAATTCCTGTTGTGTCACATTAGACTTAAAGCGGATCTCCACCCTAAAGTGAAGATCCGCTGATCCGAACACTCCCCCCCTCCGGTGTCACAATTGACACCTTTCAGGGGGGAGGGGGGTGCAGATAGACACGTATCTGCACCCACTTCCGGCCCAGCATTCACGGGCAAAAGACGGGCATTACATCACATCCCGTCTCCCGCCCGTTGTGTGCTGGGAACACTCGGCTCCCAGCACACAGCTGGAGCCAATCGCGGGCGCAGCGCGACTCGCGCATGCGCCGTAGGGAACCGGGCAGTGAAGCCGCAGCGCTTCACTTCCTGGTTCCCTCACCGTGGATGGAGGGGGAGCAGCAGGGTGATGAGCGATCGCTCATCCTCTGCTGCGGACGGCGCTGGACTCCAGGACAGGTAAGTGTCCTAATATTAAAAGTCAGCAGCTGCAGTATTTGTTGCTGCTGGCTTTTAATATTTTTGTATTTGTGAACCATCCGCTTTAAATTGTAATTTTTTCTTTCCCTGCCTATTGGACAAGATCTACATCTAGTACAATAGTAAAAACCAGGACTGTCTTAGAATGTTAGAGGTTTTTTGGGGGGATCTGGTACATTAGCTGTTACCATGTTTCTTAAACCAGGGGCCTTTTTGTATCTAAATTTAGTCAGTGTCTTTTAATAATATTGGCCAAAATTGCTTAAAGATTTTTCTACACTTTTATACTCTCTATGAAAACCTGTTAGGAAGGCTATGTCCCCCTGGAATGGGGTCCTTGGCTTGGGTGCTAGTAGAAACAAGCTAGTAGAAACAAATGAACAATAATCAATATGAACTAAAGTTTACAGCGGAATTTAATTTGTCTTCTATTAACTATCTTGATCTCACGTTGACCAAAAAAGGCAATCAGATTAGCATTAAAACTTTCTTTAAGCCAACTGACCGTAATGGTTATGTCTCACTTTCCAGCTGTCATCATCCCAAATGGTTGGGAGGTGTTCCTAAAGGCCAGTTAATGCGTCTACGACGCAACTGTGATCAGATCTCAGAATTTGATTCACAGGCTAACATACTAGTGGACAAATTTGTGGTAAAAGGGTACAGTGCTAGACACCTTGAATCCACCAAAGATGTGGTCACAGCAATGGATAGATCTACTCTACTAGCACCCAAGCCAAGGACCCATTTCCAGGGGGACATAGCCTTCCTAACAGGTTTTCATAGAGAGTATAAAAGTGTAGAAAAAATCTTTAAGCAATTTTGGCCAATATTATTAAAAGACACTGACTTAGCCACGGTCCTACCGGCTAAACCTAAATTTATATACAAAAAGGCCCCTGGTTTAAGAAACATGGTAGCAGCTAATGTACCAGATCCCCCCAAAAAACCTCTAAGGCCGTGTACACACGGCAGAGAACCTCGACGGGCAGAACACATCGTTCCGCCCGTCGAGGTTCTCTGCCGGCCGTCGAAATCGGCGACCCACCCGTCGGGAATGGCAACCAGCCATTCATCCAGGCGGGCCGTCGAGCAAAAAGAGAGCGTGCTCTCTTTTCGCTCGACGGGATTCCAGACGGGCCGGGCGAGCCAGAAGCGTACACACGGCCGAGGTCCTCGCTGGAATGCAGCTTCCAGCGAGGTTCTCGCTGGTTTCCAGCGAGAACCTCGGTCGTGTGTACGCCGCCTAACATTCTTAGACAGTCCTGGTTTTTACTATTGTACTAGATGTAGATCTTGCAAAATGTCCAATAGGCAGGGAAAGAAAAAATTACAATTTAAGTCTAATGTGACACAACAGGAATTCAAAATAAAACCATTAATCACCTGTCAATCAAGGTTTGAAACTTATGTCATAGAGTGCCCATGCTCCCTACAGTATGTGGGCGTACCACCAGAGAGCTCAAGGTGCGCATTAACGAGCATGTGGCCAACATTATCAAAGGCTACCCTGATCACAGTGTTTCAAAACACTTTGGGCCAGATTCACAGAGCCATTACTCCGGTCTATCTCCTGTTAGACCAGAGTACTTTCAAATTACGTGCGTCGTATCATTAGTTTGAATCCTCAAACCATGATTCGACGGCTTCGGGCTTCGATCCGACAGGCTTACGTCTTCATACCCCTTCGGATCTACGCTGCAATCTTTTTGCGGCCGCTGGGTGGAGTTCGGGTCGTTTTCCACGTCGGGGTATGCAAATGAGCTTTTTCTGGCGATCCACGAAGTTACGATCGTCCTTCGCAATCTCTTACGGCATCTGTAGTCATCTGTTTGCTGCATAAAGTTATACCAGCTATTAGCTGGTCTATAGTTAGACGGCCCATGTTAAGTATGGCCGTCGTTCCCGCGTCAAATTTCTATTTTTTTCGGGGCACTGTACAAAGCTTCTATACATATGAATACTGGACAATCTCCTGGAAAAACCCTGATCGCTGGGGAAATACATGCTGACAAAGCGCTGCATGACTTCCTTTTTAAATAAAAGAGTCCATTTATGTCGGTAAGGAGCCATTTTTTCTGATCACTTTGGGTGCAAATAAACATTTCCAGGTGGTGGTCTCATATCTACGACCTTTATCATATACAGCATGGGTCCTCAAACTACGGCCCTCCAGCTGTTCAGGAACTACAATTCCCATCATGCCCTAGTCATGTCTGTGAATGTCAGAGTTTTACAATGCCTCATGGGACTTGTAGTTCCGCAACAGCTGGAGGGCCGTAGTTTGAGGATCCCTGATATACAGCAATTGATTTTTGAATATCTGTTGGGTGCACTACATCCAGCACTCACTGTTGGGACTTGTTTTGCACTGTTTGCACTTTATTGTATGGACATTCACTCAGTGCTACTGAGAATCACATATTTCTTGTTGGAATTGTATCTATTTATAATTTTTTTAATTAATTATTTATTATCAAGTATTTGCACTTATGTACTTTAATATTTATGATTTGTAGACAACAACACATCATATATTTATTTGCATATCTAGCGCCCCCTATCACCCCCATTCCAAAGAAAAGCCTTGTTTTCCCCCTGTCCACCAAAATAAAACAATATATGTATCACCTCTATATCAATGGTAATATTAGACTTCTTGCTGCAATATGAGGTCCATACTTGAAATTTAAAAAGGACTCTGCAGCGGAACTTAATTCTTACAATACGATTACCGTAACTCCTAACCATTATCATCCTCAAGCACCTCTCATTTTCTTTTAAAAATCAAAACATACATACATTTTTTCCAAGAGTCTTCTGGCCAGTTGAAACGACATCCCAAGTTTTCCAAATTCTTCTTACAAAGCAGCAGTCTTTACCGCTGGACTGAACAACACTTGAATAACACCTACCAATGCAGTAGTAGTCTGAGCTCAGGTCAGCATGATGACACATTCCCAGGGGGGCGTGTCCATGACAGCTTGGATTAAAGGAAGAGGGTTGAATGACACTGGCCTTCTTTAACCCAGAAGACTAGAAATATCCTGTGATGGAATAGAGAAATTAACGGTGAGTATTGCAGCAAATTCTACTCTTTCATTACTTTATTTTACAGGTCTATTAAGGTCTGTTTTAAGTAAAAAGAAGATCCAACCTCATTGGAGGTTTGTAATTCCTATAGCAGCTAGAAGACAAAGCTTGAGGAGTTTTATAGAAATACTTTTAAAAAACAGCAGTGATTTTCCAGGCAACAATTAGCCCAAGAGTAGTACTACATTCATAAATATCTAGGTAAGGGTTTAGATCCAAGCAATAACCAAAGCCTAATAAAAAACTTCCCATTAGTGACAGAAGATTAATCTAAAAAGTATTTTTGTATTTTTGCTGGATACAATATCAAACTATACTCTTTTGGATATGAATAAAACATAAATAGCTTTTGGGATAAATCTTTTAGCATTTATAGAAAGTTAATTGTAGGTCTAGGGTGTGATATAATCAGATGAAGTTTTTTTGTAAATACAATTTTGTGCTCTAAAATACAAAGGTTAAACTGTGCTAGAATATAACCACATCAGCCACCTTTTACAAAGAAAGCAGCTTACCAAACATTTACACCCCTCATCTCAAGCGATCTTATAGAGCTTTACAATGATAGATCCTGCCTGGATGGATAGATGGATCCAGCTCCTCCCACAATTAGACATGCCTCAAGCCTTTTCACATTTCAGAACATTTCAAAATTACATGCCCCACCCAGACACTGGATCTCTTCACATAAATTTGCCTTAGCGACATTAACACATAGCCAAAAGTAGCAAGGAAATACCATAGTGAAGTACAGTTAAAACAGATTTATTAATAAAATGGGTGGGTACTCACAAGCAAAGCAATATCAAAGAGCATATAAGTCAGCTGCCGGTTCTCGGGATGTGCTGACATCATCGCTGAGCTCTGCCCAACTTTTGACCTTTTACATTTTTCTAGCTGTACCCAACAGCTGTACTGTAATCGTGATGAGTCCAGCAAATTAAAATTCCTTTCCTTTACTATTAACATCTGCAGCGTTCACTGAAATTACAGTTATGTGAATGAGAACACATCTAACTTTGCTTAGGCAGCAGGTATGAAGATGAGCATGCATATTTAAGGTTTTCTAAACAAAAAAACAACATATGCAGCTTACTAGTACTTATGCCGTGTACACACGACCATTTTTTTAAATTGGTAATTAAAAACGATTGTGTGTGGGCTCCAGAGCAGACGTCGTTTTTTGCGTCATTCCTCCACTGTATCTATGGAGGGAGTCATGGTGGTCACCCTAGACTGCTCTCCTTATATGGACTACAAACATGCCCATATTCACTATAATGTCAAAAGTAGTGGGACGCCTGCCTTTACAGGTACGTGACATTTAACCACTTAAGACCCGGACCAATACGCTGGTAAATGACCCAAGGTGTTTTTGCGATTCGGCACTGCGTCGCTTTAACAGACAATTGCGCGGTCGTGCGACGTGGCTCCCAAACAAAATTTGCGTCCTTTTCTTCCCACAAATAGAGCTTTCTTTTGGTGGTATTTGATCACCTCTGCGATTTTTATTTTTTGCGCTATATACAAAAATAGAGCGACATTTTTGAAAAAAAAACACTATTTTTTACTTTTTGTTAAAAAAAAATCAAATAAACTAAATTTTAGTCAAACATTTAGGCCAAAATTTATTTAGCCACATGTCTTTAGTAAAAAAAAAATCGCAATAAAAAAAATAGCTACCTAGCGGGAACAGCGACACTAATACAGCGATCAGAAAAATGATCGCTTAGTGACGCTGGCAATAGGGAGTGAAAGGGTTAACTAGGGCGGTGATCAGGGGGTTAAAACTTTATTAGGGGGGGTGGGGGGGCTATCCTGAACCTAACACTAACTGATTTTACACTGCCTGTCACACTGACACTAAATGCAGTGATTAGATCACTGCATTCAGTGACACTGTGACAAGGGGGGTGGGGGGGCAGATCGCAAGGGGTTAAGTATGCCTATGTGAGTGTGTGTCAGTGTAGTGTTGGTGCAGGACTTACTGTGAGGTGTTTCTCCCATCGCAGCGGTTGGAAATACCGCTGCGATGGGAGATTACATCACTTCCCCCTTCCTGTGTTTACACAGGAGGAGGAAGTGACAGAAGGGGGAGCGCGCGCATTGGCTGGGAGCGATCGCGGGGGGGCGGGTAAACACCGACATCCGCCCGCTCGTCCCGGATCGCTCCCGGGGGCCAGGGGGACCCCCGCACGCCGCGGAGGGGGTCCCGATGGGACCTCTGAACCGCACGAAGGCGGGGACGTAAATTTACGCCCTTGTGCCTGTACGAGCCATTCTGTGGCCGTATATGTGCGTGCGGGGGTCCTTAAGTGGTTAAAGGCATCCCAGGCTTAGTCCGTAGGGTTCAATATTGAGTTCGTCCACCCTATGCAGCTATAACAGCTGCAACTCTTCTGGGAGGGTTATCCACAAGGCTTAAGAGTGTGCCTATGGAAATGTTTGAAATTTTCTTCCAGAAGCGAAATTGTGAAGTCAGGCACTGATGTTGGACAAGAAGGCCTGGCTCACAGTCTCTGCTCTAATTCATTCCAAAGGTGTTCATTCCGAAGTCAAGTTCCTCCACCCTGAACTCGCCTATCCATGTCTTTACGGATCTTGCTTTTTGCACTGGTGAGCAGTCATGTTGGAAAAGGAAGGGGGTCATCCCCAAACTGTTCCCACAAAGTTGGGAACATGAAATTGTCCAAAATGTCTTGGTTTGCTTACGCCCAACCTCTGAAAAACAACCCCAAACCATAATCCTTCCTCAACCAAATGATATGGACCAGTGCACAAAGCAAGGTCTATAAAGACATGGATGAGTGAGTTTTGGGTGGAGAATCTTGACTGGTGTGCACCTGACCTCAAAGCAACAGAACACCTTTGGGATGAATTAGAGCGGAGGCTGAGAGCCAGGCATTTGTGTCCCTTATCAGTGCCTGACCTTACAAATGCGCTTCTGGAAGAATGGTCAAACATTCCCATAGACACACTCCTAAACCTTGTGGACAGCCTTCCCAGAAGAGTTAAAGCTGTTATAGCTACAAAGGGTGGGCCAACTCAATATTGAACCCTACGGACCAAGGCTGGGATGCCATTAAAGTTCAAGTGCATGTAAAGCCAGGTGTCACAATACTTTTGACAATATCGTGTATTTTCATCTCCATTACACAGTTGGCAGGGCAATTAGTAGATTACAGAAGTTAGCTAGGAAGGAAAGATATAACTTGATACAGCTCACAACAAGTGATGAAGACACAGCGTTTCTGCCAACAATAACATGTATTTTGTATATTTTTTAGAAAATGTTATTAGCTTGAAAAAAAAAAAACTAAGGCATTCAAGGACTATAAGGTACAATTTGTTTTTGCTCTTGGGTTTAGTCATCGTTTAAAGGGATAACACAAATGAATACTGACACAAAATCAACCAAGCACAACATTAGAGTTTTATTTTTAAAAGGGTGTTCTTTTTAAAGCAAAATAAAAACGTGAGCATACCTTAATATTTCTGAAGAAAAAATATGTTTTTTACCTTGACTAAAGCAGCCACTTTATTTTGAGATAATTACAGCTCTGAGCCCAGTTTTGCATTAGCTAATTATCGTACATTAACATAAAAGACTAATCTCACATGTAAGATGCACAATTTGGAGTGTATTCACCTGTATACTGAGCATACAAAAATGAAAAATGAAGCTGTAAAAAAAATGATCTTGTTGGCATGAATTATTGTTAGAAAGGAAACATGAAAGTTCCCTTTTCTCTGCAAGAAAACCTTGACATACTAGCATCAAATTCATCCATAGCTGCCCCGATAGAGACAGATGTATTTTGAATATATGAGCTGCAGAAAGACTTGAGTCTTCCCTTTATTTATGGGATTTATAAAAGGGGAAAGATTCCACCATTTTAGCCACCTTATCTGGGATCACCTTGAAGGTCTCTTAAATGGAAAAGGTGCTAAATCTTAGTACAGCATGTATTATTATACATACAGTTTTTGGGTGTTGACCTAGATACTCAACAAGATAGGACAAATAATATACAAACATCAAGTGAATGTAAATGCACACTGCTCCAGCACTTCCATTAACTTTTTTGGAGGACATTGGAACCTATATGTCCAGACCATATTTTGCAATTACATTGGCTAACTTGACAATAAAGCCCTGTACACACGATCGGTTTGTCTGATGAAACCGGACCAATGGACCGTTTGTTTTCCATCGGTAAAAAAAATAGAACATGTTTTAAAATTTTCCTATGGATAAAAAAAAAAAAACGATAGAAAAAAACAATTGTCTGTGTGGAAGTCCATCGGTCAAAAATCCACTCATTCTCAGAATCAAGTCGACGCATTGAACTTCATTTTTCTCAGCACGTCGTAGTGTTTTATGTCACCGCGTTTGGACACAAGCGGATTTCTCACCGATGGTGTGGAGGCAAGACTGATGAAAGTTAGCTTCATCGGATATCCAACGAAAAAAATCCATCAGATTAGATTCCATCAGATATCTGATTGTGTGTACAGGGCTTAACTGTATGGGTCATATTTATAAAGCAGTGAATTGGGTCACTATCAGTGATTGTTAGCTTTAAGTTGCTTTCATTGCTTTAAAAATATGCTCCTTCTGTGGGCAAACTTAACATGAATCATGATCAATGAACGTATGGTGGCTATCCACCAGGACAAGGTAGCCCACTTTGAGAAAACATGGGATCTATGGATAAAATACCTGTCAGAATCCACCTGATCTGAAGGGAGAGACACTAGCACCCTACATAGGAGGGCCATAGCCTGGTACCTGGACACTAACACTTTCTTCCTGTCTTTTCACATGTCTTTCTCTATGGGGTTTCTCTTAGTTTACCCAATCCTTCTCCCCTTCCCCTCAGTTCCTTCACTTATCTTTCATTCTCCATTCCTAAAAGATGGATTAACCTTTAACCTATTGTTGGTCCTGAGTGATCTAGTCACTAAATATAAAGTGTAAGGGCTCACAAGAGTCCAAGTGATGCCTCATACACACGGCCGGATTTTACAAGAAAAAAAATTCAACAGGCTTTTTTTCTAGGAAAATCCGGCCAGTAGACAATGAACCTGAGTTTCATTTGCATCATCCCCAACAGTGGGAAAATCCGGCCATGTGTAGCCTCCATCTGACTTTTTTTTTTCGGAAGTCCGACGGACCTTAAATAGAGAACCTGTTCTCTTTCTTTCCGCCGGACTTCCAACGGACTAGTTCCCACTTTTGGGGATGATGCAAATGAAACTCAGGTTCATTGTCTACTGCTCGGAATTTTACATCTTCAGTGGCCTAACTACCTGACCAATGAATGGGAAGCCACCCATAGGTCCAAGAGCTTTTTGGCTGTTTGACTTTGTCTTTCTTTTTCTTTTTTGTTTGCTTGTATGCACCCAGTTCCTTAATACAAATAAAAAGAAATGTACTTCTGCACCACTAATATAAAGTAAGTGCTATATATTAAATGTAAGAGGTTGTTGCTTAACACCTAGGCCCCATACACACGAGCAGACAGATTTGTTCAAATCTGTCCGTCCGACAGATTTGAACAAATCTGTCTGCTGGGATTTTGGTTTGCTCGCGTGTACACACAAGCAAACCAAAATCCCCGCCAGCAGAGAGCGCGCTGACGTGTCGGTGACGTGGCGGTGACGTTGACGCCGCCACGTCACCGCACCAGGAAGTAAAAAACGTCCGCGCATGCGCCGAATCCATTCGGCGGCGGTGCGGCGGCGGTGCGGGACGACATGTCTGCTGGTAAGTGTACTAACCAGCAGACATGTCGGGCGGAAGGATTCCCACCCGATAGATTTCAAAGCATGCTTTGAAATCTGTCGGGTGGCCAAATCCGTCGGCTCGGCCGTACACACGATCGAATCTGTCTGCTGAAACGGTCCGGCGGACCGTTTCCAGCGGACAGATTTGATCGTGTGTACGAGGCCCAACTGTTATTAGCAGATCAGACTAAAAAGAAAAATATGTGAAGCGCTCCCTCTTTTCCAAAAAAAACTATGTGATGTAAATAGAAAATAAATTAAATAAAATAGAGTGTAAATAAAGGAAAAAGTTGCGCCACTAAATTCAAATGAGTGAGTAAGCAGCCTGCATCAACGACAGAGCAATATCGTAACAAAAACACAAAATATAAAAAATGTGGTGCTAGAGAGAGACAATATAATCCACTGTTAGGTGGAGAAATGACTCATAATCTAAAATACATGGAACAGTCAAACCACATATTGTGAACAAACAAGTGCAAACTAAGGTGATATAACAATCACTAGGTCATAATGAAAAACCATGAACATGGGAACTAAATTCCTTGTGTATTTATGCACTAACAAATAAGTCCAGAATTGCTTCTGTGATTATATTGAATATATACTGTCCTAATTATTCCAATAGGGACATGTGAACAGTGAATTGTTGCTTCAAGGTAAGAGATGGAAGGAGGGACATCCACAATACACTCCAGCACTATCAAGAAGATGGAATATTCTTACCGGATCCGATGGACACATCTCCCTTAGACTTAGACTGGCTACTGTGTGCAGAGAGCAGCAGGAGATTGTCTGCTGCCGTATCCGCGTATCCGAGTGTTTGCTGGATCTGATTGTACCGGGACCCCCCTGTCTCTGGTGTCTGCTCCTCCCGAGGCACTATATGCAAAAAGATCTTTGGATTTCCTTTGGTGCCGCTGGATGTTTCTTCCATGAACCCAATCAGGCTGAGGATCCATTATCTGCCCTATTGACATACTACCATCGGTCAGTGTGTCCATCGGATCCGGTAAGAATATTCCATCTTCTTGATCAGGGGTCTCCATACTTTTCAAGCGAAGGGCCAGTTAATTGTCTTTCAGACTTCAGGGGGGCCGGATTCTGATCAGTGGGGGTAGAAAATGCCCCAAGGGCAAAGCATCAGTGAGAATAAACCCCCCCCCCAATGCTGGTGGGCAGTAGGAGGAGAAATAGTGCTCCATCATTGCTATTAGTGGAAGAAATAGTGCCCTATTGTTAGTGTCATTATGAGGAATTGCCTCATATTGTTGGGAGCAATACTGCCCCAAGGGCCGGATGAAGGCTAGCAAAGGGCCACATCCGGCCCTCGGGCCGCAGTTTGGAGACCCCTGTTCTTGATAGTGCTGGAGTGTATTGTGGATGTCCCTCCTTCCATCTCTTACCTTGAAGCAACAATTCACTGTTCACATGTCCCTATTGGAATAATTAGGACAGTATATATTCAATATAATCACGGAAGCAATTCTGGACTTATTTGTTAGTGCATAAATACACAAGGAATTTAGTTCCCATGTTCATGGTTTTTCATTACGACTGTATGATTGTTAGATCACCTTAGTTTGCACTTGTTTGTTCACAATATGTGGTTTGACTGTTCCATGTATTTTAGATTATGAGTCATTTCTCCACCTAACAGTGGATTATATTGTCTCTCTCTAGCACCACATTTTTTATATTTTGTAAATTAAATTAAATAGTGACCCTTAGTGGGAGTATTGCATATGACACCAAAAATATATTATATATGTCACAATGAAAGTGATAGGTGCAACCAGAGACCTCTAGTGGGTTAAAAAATGATAACACATATACCAACTAACATTAATATGTACAACCAATGACCTCTAGTGGGTACACAAATTATAACACACACACACACACATATATATATATATATATATATATATATATATATATATATATATATATATATATGGTATACCCTTTGTTACACGATGAGTAAATAGAGAAAAAAATAAAGAAAGAACTGAAATAATATTTTTTACAGGTATCGGACGCAATGATTTAGGAAGGTCATAAGGCCTATATAAGGGGAGTATTTATATCAATGGGCTCTAAGGAAAAAAATATTTAACCATTTCGTATCTGGCCATTGTAGTTTGACGGCCACAATGTGGCTCTACAATGCCAGTAGTTTGTCTATTGACGTTCTCGGCTCCTCCGGCCACTGAGGGGCGCACGTGCCTGCCACGTCGCTGAGGTGCTGATGCGCGTGCCTGGCGGCCGTGATGTCCAACAGGTACCCGCGATCAGCTGTAACACAGCCAAGGAAGTGGATCTGTGTGTGTAAACACACAGATCCACGTCCTGTCAGGGAGAGGAGACCGATGCTGTGTCCCTTGTACATAGGGACACTGATCGGTCACCTCCCCCAGTCAGTCCCCTCCCCCACAGTAAGAATCACTCCAAGGGAACACATTTAACCCCTTCCTCACCCCCTAGTGTTAACCCCTTCCCTGCCTGTAACATTTATACAATAATCAGTGCATATTAATAGCACTGTTAGCTGTATAAATGTGAATGGTCCTAAAAATGTGTCAAAAGTGTCCAATGTGTCCGCCATAATGTCATAGTCCCAATAAAAATGACAGATCGCCGCCATTACTAGTAAAAAAAAATTAAAAAAAAATCATAATTCTATCCCCTATTTTCTAGGCACTAACCTTTGCGCAAATAAATCACTATTTTTTGTTTATAGCACAAAAAATAAAAACCGCAGAGATGATCAAATACCACCAAAAGAAAGCTCTATTTATGGGAAATAAAGGATGTAAATTTTGTTTGGGAGCCACGTCTCAGGACCGCGCAATTGTCATTCAAAGCTTGACAGTGCCGAAAGCTGAAATTTAGCCTGGGCAGGAAGGGGGTATATGTGCCCAGTAAGCAAGTGGTTAATAACAGGAATATATGAATTAGAACAAAAACATAAAAAGAGAGCGGATTTGGATACTCAACAGGACCTGGTCATGAAAAGAGATAAATTCTAAAATGTAATTGAGGAAGAAACAAGACAGGTATTTAATAGAGTAGCTAAAGAAAGATATAGATGGAGAAATTAACCCGGGAAACATCTAGCAAAGTTATTAAAAAAAAAGAAATCAATAAATTACATAGAGAAAATGAAAAATGAGAAAGGGAAAATAATATATTCAACAACGGAAATTGCTAATGTATTTCATAGCTACGATAGTTCGCTGTACAGAGTGAGACAAAAAGGGGGGTTAGAGGAGGAACTAAAATGAAAACAAAAGATACAGGAGTACATAAAAGGGGCCAATCTACCCAAAGTCTCAGTAGAAAAGTTGAAAGCTTTAGAAGACTCAATAACGCAAGCAGGAATGCAAAGGGCTTTTAAAAAATACAGCAACAGGGAAAAGGCCAGGACCTGATGGGTTGACAATTAAGATCTATAAAAAATGTAAAGATCAATTGGTTCCTAAATTATGCTCTTACATGAACTGGGTAAATAAAGGAAATGAGATGAGGGAAGAATCCTGGAGAACATTTATCACTGTGATTCCTAAAGAAGGAAAAGATGCAACTCTATGTTCTAGTTCAGGAATGGGCAAATTACGGCCCACGGGCCGTATACGACTTTGTGGCCTATCATGCTTCGAGGGGGCTGGAGCGAAGCGAGCGCAGATAGGCTGCGGGCACTACGCCTCCGGCCGCCCCGGGGGATTGGGGAATTCCACGGGGAGACACAGGAAAGGAGCTGGCCGGAGGCTGCAGATAACACAGCGGTCACATGATCACACAGCGGGCGAACAGCAGGATATGGTAAGAGAGGCCAAAAAGACTAATTTAAAATATCCACTCTTATATCCACTTTTATATATGTGCCCATTATATAGTTTTTCAAATGCACTTAGGGGGCAGTGGCGGCTGGTGCTCAAATTTTGGGGGGGCGCAAACGAAAAAAAAATTCAGCCTCACTGTGCCCATAAAATGTAGCCACCGTGCCCATCAATTGTCACCACTGTGCCATGCTATTAAAAGCAATCACTGTGCCATCAATTGTCACCATTGTGCCATGCCAAATGCAGCCACTGTGCCATGCCATCAAACGCAGCCACTGTGCCATCAATTGTCACCACTGTGCCATGCCATCAAAAGCAATCACTGTGCCTTTAAATGTCACCACTGTGCCATGCCAAATGCAGCCACTGTGCCATGCCATCAAACGCAGACACTGTGCCATCAATTGTCACCACTGTGCCATGCCATCAAAAGCAATCACTGTGCCATCAAATGTCACCACTGTGCCATGCCAAATGCAGCCACTGTGCCATGCCATCAAACGCAGCCACTGTGCCATCAATTATCACCACTGTGCCATGCCATCAAAAGCAATCACTGTGCCATCAATTGTCACCATTGTGCCATGCTAAATGCAGCCACTGTGCCATGCCATCAAACGCAGCCAGTGTGCCATCAATTGTCACCACTGTGCCATGCAATCAAAAGCAATCACTGTGCCATCAATTGTCACCACTGTGCCATGCCAAATGCAGCCACTGTGCCATGCCATCAAAAGCAGCCACTGTGCCATCAATTGTCACCACTGTGCCATGCCATCAAAAGTAGGGCTGTTACTGATCAAAATTTTTGTGTTCGATTAATCGTTTTATTTTTTAATCGATGAATCGACTAATTTCGATTAATTATAACGCACACACAGATCCAACTACTTTAAGCTGATCTCCTTGCAGGCGATTCCCAGTGCAGTTACCAACCACTGGAAAAATGCATAGCAGAATACAAAAAAGCACACAAAGGCAGAGCTCGATGGGAAGAGCATTAAAACTTTTATAGTCTTCAAGTAGGTAACAAAATAAATATTGCACTGGAGATAAAAATCGATGTAGCTACATAAACTGTAGTAATACTACTGTAAACGGTAGCAAAAGCAGTCATAAAAACATGTAGCTAAGTATGATACTGGTATAAAAATGGGTACAACGATGCCACTGCTGAATCCAGATGAGGAGAGGTTAACATCAGTCTGTCGGCATGTAGATTTTCCATGAAGGGAATGATCACAACTCCCAGTGGATGGCTGTAGAATCCCAGGTTGATAAAGTGATAGAGGGAAGTGTAACAGCCCTTGTGTGCGGCAGATAGTAAGGCACAGCAAAGGAGCCCTTCAGATGGACACGGCAAGCCCTGCCGGTGTCTGTGACGTTACCGGATCTCCGACGGAACTCCCTAAAGTCCCAGAAGCCAGGGGATAGGTGAGTACCAATCAAAAGAATTTTAAATCGATCAAAAAGATTTTGATCGATCAAAAAAATTAAAGATTAATCGATTAATTAAAAGTTAATTTGCACAGCCCTAATCAAAAGCAATCACTGTGCCATCAATTGTCACCACTGTGCCATGCCAAATGCAGCCACTGTGCCATGCCATCAAACGCAGCCACTGTGCCATCAATTGTCACCACTGTGCCATGCCATCAAAAGCAATCACTGTGCCATCAATTGTCACCACTGTACCATGCCAAATGCAGCCACTGTGCCATGCCATCAAATACAGCCACTGTGCCATCAATTGTCACCACTGTGCCATGCCACCAAATGCAGCCACTGTGCAATCAATTGTAGTTTTGTAAAATAACTATGTTTATGCTTTTCTACCTTAAATTAATCTAAACATTTAATGTTACAAATTTTGATTTAATTTATATTAATTCACACATACACACCGTCCATCTATTCTTAGTCCGGCCCCCGGGTCCAATATATTAACCCATTGCGGCCCTCGAGTCAAAAAGTTTTCCCACCCCTGTTCTAGTTACAGACCGATTGCGAGGAGAGAGAAAATAGCCACTCTAGGTGGAAGCTTTAATGGAGATCCACCGTGCAGATATCACAGGTGCAGGCAATGCTTTCAGCAAGACAGGAATAAGGGATGTTTCTGGACAGCCGCACTCTGAACAATGGTTGCTTTTATTGAATTAGGAACAGCACTACAAGTCACAGCAAATTATACAAAAACCTGCCCAGTTGTGGCTGAAATTTTAGTTGGTCTACCTGACAGTGGACATTTTGCACTTCTTGGTTCGAGTGTGAACACTGGTGATTGGCAATCTCAATTTCTTCGATATCTTTTTATATCCCTTTCCTGTTTTGTATAGTTCAACTACCTTTTCTAACAGATCCTTTGACAATTATTTTGCTTTACCCATGACTCAGAAACCAGAAACATCGGTGCAGCACTGGATGAAAGATTCAAGGGTCTGTCAGGAGTCCAGAAACTCATTGACCTTTTATACACACACACTAATTACAAGAAAACAGATCACAGGTGAGGATGGTTACCTTTAATAGCCATTAAAACCTCTTTGTGTCAGCTTGTGTGCATGTTATCAGGCCAATATCACCAGGGTATTGTGGTAGTGTGGTACCCCACCAGTGTATGAATACAGAATTCTCAACCAGGCAGGTTGAGGGGATCCAGTGTATTTGTTTGTTTGGGAGGAAACTGGCTTTTCAGATCCGGTGGGATGAAATCCCAAGTCCTCACTGGCACACTAATTGTTCAGGTGTGTGTGGGCCTGATAGTAGAGTCAGGACCAGGGTTCTAGGCTCCACCCTCCCGAAGAGACCAGAGAGTGCAGGTGTGCGCTGGGGAAGCCAGAGAGTGCATGTGTACACAGTGAAAGCCAGAGACCCAAGTCCGAGGGTCAGAGCAGTGAGGGGCTGCTATCTATATGGACGGTGTTGGCAAGGGAAAAAACTGAAAAAGACAGGTGAGAGCCTGAAGTGGAAGGCCTGAGCAGTAGGATACTGCACCCGAGCCTTAAGAGCCAGGTGGATTGGATTGGACTTTTCGATGTTGTAATTTTGGGAGAAGAACCCCTGTGTGGGAAACCAAATGCATATATGAGCTTTCCTTTTTGTTTACTTTCAATAAAAGTTGGCTACCACGCCCTTAAAATAAAGTTCCTGTTGGCTGTGAGCTAGACATCCCATTGTCACAGTACTGTATGTAAACTTTTGATCCGGGTCATTTGGGTAGTTTCTGTTGTCATTATGATTTAAAATGCGTAAACACAGTTGATTGATAATAAATGGCTTCAGTCAAACACTAACCATGAGTGAAAAAAAATGTTTTTCATATTCTCTGAAAAATGGCCAAGAAATCATTAATTCTGCCAGGGTATGTAAACTTATGAGCACAACTGTAATTGAAAGGGGAAGGATTTGTTCATATTATGATTTAAAACACAAAAAAAATGGACTTGAGTGGAGGTACTGTCATGGCGCGTACACACGATCGCTCATCCGATGAGAACGGTCTGATGGACCATTTTCATCGGTTAACCGATGAAGCTGACTGATGGTCAGTCATGCCTACACACCATCGGTTAAAAAAATGATCGTGTCAGAACGCAGTGACGTCAAACACAGCGATGTGCTGAAAAAAATGAAGTTCAATGCTTCCAAGCATGCATCGACTTGATTCTGAGCATGCGTGGATTTTTAACCGATGGTCGTGCCTACTAACGATCGGTTTTGTTCTATCGGTTAGGAATCTATCGGTTAAATTTAAAACAAGTTGGCTTTTTTTAACCGATGGTTAAATAACCCAATGGCGCCCACACACGATCGGTTTTGACCAATGAAAACGGTCCATCTGACCATTTTCATCGGTTTGACCGATCGTGTGTACGCGGCATCAGTTAAAACACTTTGTAGATCCTTTACCACAGCCAATCAGATGGGGAGAAGAATTCAATTGAAAAAATGTGTGACCAATCAGCTAATGTAAAACACTGTGTTTCTGAGATTTATACGATTATAACAGAGATGGAAGGAGCTTAAAAACCCCTCTTTAGCATTATGTGGGAAAAGGAAATAGAAACACGGGTGAATGAGCAACAAGTAAGTAGAATATTGAGAGCTGCATATAATACAGCCTCAGACATAAACACCAGATAGATGAACTATACAATTTTAATTAGATGGTATATTACCCCAATACGTTTGCATACAAATCAATCAATCAGAGACATCTCCACTGTGTTGGAGGGGATGTAATGTGAGGGGTACAATGGTGTATATCTGATGGGAATGCCCTAAGATAAGGGAATATTGGCAAAAGGTACAACATTATATAACGGTAATATCGAAAATAGACATAGCTGACGATCAATGGGTATGTTTATTTCACAGAACAGACAATAAAACATTATAAAGAATCAGTACTACCATATTTGATTAATGCCACAAAAGGTGCAATACCAATAAAGTGGAGAGAGTTGGATAGCCCTACATTGAGGGAGTGGTGTATAAGCGTTTAATAAGATGAATAAGTATAAGATGTAGTTTTTAAGTAGTAGAGAAGACGATCGCACAGTAAATCTCAAAAAGATCTGGAGAAAGTGGAAAGAATTTAAAGAAACTAAAGATTAGGGTTGTCCAGATACCGATACTAGTATCGGTATCGGGACCGATACCGAGTATTTGCGGGAGTACTTGTACTCGCGCAAATGCTCCCGATACCTAAATAGAATACTTTTTTTGTATTTATCAACATGTTCTGTGAAAATTCTTTGAGTTTTTTTACTACTGCATGACAAGAAAATATTTTTTTTTTATTAATTTTTACTCATTTTTATTCTTTTATAATGTCTTGAGTTAGAGTTCTTCATGATTCTAAAGAAAATATCCTTAGTCTGTATTGTGGTTTGAAAACTGTCACATGACATTTAAAAAAAGTATCGGTATTCGGTATCGGCGAGTACATGGAAAAAAGTATTGGTACTTGTACTCGGTCCTAAAAAAGTGGTATCGGGACAACCCTACTAAAGATTATACGAAGATCCTGCAGGGGGAAATAGGGTGACCAAAGTAATAGAGAACAAATAAAGTAGGAAAAGGAGAATAAAGAGAGAAAGAAAAGAAAGGGGAAAAAGGAGGGGAGTGTGGGGGAGTGGAGGGGAGTAGGGACAAAGCGGGAAGGAGGTTTAACAATAACAAAAGAGCAAAGAATTTATTAACTCATTGTACTTTTGGCAGGAACAACAGGTATTTTTTTCACTCATCAAACAGATATCACAAAACACTTTCAATGGTAAATTTAACTGAGGCCGCGTACACACGATCGGTTAAACCGATAAGAATGGTCTAATGGACCGTTTTCTTCGGTCAAAACCGATCGTGTGGGGGCGCCATCGGTAATTTAACAATCGGTTAAAAAAAAGCCAACTTGTTTTAATTTTAACCAATGGATTCCTAACCGATAGGTCAAAATCGATGGTTAGTAGGCATGACCATCGGTTAAAAATCAACGCATGCTCAGAATCAAGTCGACGCATGCTTGGAAGCATTGAACTTAATTTTTTTCAGCACGTCGTTGTGTTTTATGTTACCGCGTTCTGACACGATCATTTTTTTTAACCGATGGTGTGTGGGCGCGACGGACCATCAGTCAGCTTCATCGGTTAACCGATGAAAACGGTCCATCAGACCGTTCTCATCGGATGGACTGATTTTATAAATAAAGTGATTTTATAGTCTTGTTTAAAAAAAAAATACATATTTGCACTGTCCAGTGATTTTTGCACAGAGCAGCCTGGATCCTCCTCTTCTCGGGTCCTTATTTGCTGCTCCTGGCCCCTCCCTCCTATCAAGTGCCCCCACAGTCAGCAGCTTTCTATGGGGGCATTGAAGCTGAGGCACAGCTCCATGTGTCCATTCAAACACAGAGCCCTGACCAGGCCCGCCCTGTCTGTCCCCTGATTGGCTGACTGACTTTGATTGACAGCCGTAGGAGCCAATGGAGCCACTGCTAAGTCTCAGCAAATCAGGAGGAGTGTCCCGGACAGCTTAGACATTTGTGGACATCATTGGAGAGAGATGGGGCTCAGGTAAGTAATTAGGGGATGCTGGGGAGCCTGCTACATACAAAAGGTTTTTTATCTTGAGAAAAAAACAGATTTTGCACTCTCCAGTTTTAGTAAATCAACCCCAGAGTGTCTGGCCAGCTCTCTCATACTTCTCCTTGTAGGTCCTCCATTGGTGAGTTCCCTCTGAAGGATGCTCACTTTCCCAGGCTACAGAGTTATAATGCGTATATCTGCAATCACCTATTCCCATCACTCCTCTGCCTAGGACTCCTCCCACACCATATTTATATGGGGACACTATGCTCCACCCTCCGGCCACTACACAAAGGAAGTACCTTGCTAAAAGGGATACTAACCTGTCCTTAAAGGATGATGGGTAGGGCTGCAAGTACTAATTTTGTGAAATCCCTTTGTATTCCCAGCACTTTAGGCCAAAAGCTCTCAAATGAGAGCTCCAAGAAAGGACAGCTAGAGTTAGGTGCAATCTGTTATTTACATTTATCTTAGTGCTGTCCTTGCTGAGATACAGCTTCTCTAATACGGTATAAAGATTTTTATTACCCCAAATAGTTACTTTAATAAAATAACATGGAGAAGAAACATTGAGCCAACAATATTGCTGCACTCTGTTTCCAGTTTTAGGAGATCCATACTTTGGAAAAGACCCCACAGGGGTAAGTGACTTACTAAGTGTAATTACTGTATTACTCTAACCTCCATCTGTCCTTTCCACTGATATCTCCTGGAGCTCTCTTTTAATGTTAACATTTTTTTTATCACTAAATCTTTACATAGTTGTAGCTCCTTATTTGTATTCTCTGGTTAATAATGACTTTGAAAGTTGCTTAGCTTCTCATTTACATACTGTGCTGAGTCTCTTACTCAAACAATTCAAACTGAATCAGCATCAGTGACATGAATAAAAATCATTCAGGAATTGATCATCTAGGACAGACCCATTTTAATCATTTTTTTTAAATTGAAGGCTCTGCTACTTTTGCTGCTCCACGGAAGAAATGTTCAGACCAGAGGCATGACGATTCCAATGGCATTATTAAGAGAATAGATGTACTTGTTAGGCATCACGGAGTGGGTGGCGAGGGGGACAATTTTCTGCTAAACACTAAACAGCATATCTCTGCAAAACAGGGAAACACTTTGACCTCTTGTAAGCCAGCAATCTTTCTAAATATATAAGGACATATCAAGCATGCAGCCTTATTTTCAGAGGAACCGACCAATGTGTGCAGTGCATAACATATAACAACAAATGTACGATATACAAACATTTCTTTATATCACAGTCAAAATATTAAAGAGGAACCTTAGTTCTCTTTATGAGCGTCGGGATCCTACGGGGTAAGACTGCGCTATATTAAGACACCTCTCATCTCAACTCAACTTACGTTTTTGCCCCACCCTGTTCATTATTCCGGCATCTGCGCAAACATGCAGAAGGGCTCTACTCTGCAATTGGGTCCCAGCAGAGCACTGCAGCACATCTGTGCACACGTGGGGGATTTTCTGTGCATGCGCAGACACAGTAAGCTTTGAAACATAAAGCGGAACTCCAGCCCCCCCCTCCAAAAATTAGATATCAGCGGCTAAAAATACTGTAGCTACTTACATTTTAATATTAGGATACTTACCTGTCCAGGGATCCCGTGATGTCGGCATCCCAGACAATTTTTTAATCCACCCTCGGATGTTGCCACCACCATTCCTTGTAAAGCAAACCAGCACTGAAGCCTTGTGGCTTCTCAGCCGGTTTCCTGCTGCGCATGCGCGAAACACACTGTGCTTTCTGAATGGCCCGTGGCAGTGGAAGGGGGCCGAATTCCTGGCGATCCCACCACTGCAAAGTCTCCCAGAAGTGGGGATGGGAACCTGTCAAAAACAGGTACCCACTCCCCCAAAAGGTGCCAAATGTGTCAGTGGAGGAGGGGAGGAAGCAAACAAGCAGAGCTTCCCCTTTTTAGGTAGAGCTTTGCTTTAAATACCATATGTGCGCAGATATGCCAGCTCTCTGCTGGCTCCTGTAGCCCAGTGGCACATCAACGCACACACAGAATCTGATGAGGGCGGAGAGATGTCATTCTCACCTAGGCAAGAAAAACTGCTAAAGGTATTTGTGTGGAAAATCTTGCGCCAATGTGGGGGAGGGGTGAGAAAATTAAAATAAAAAAGCTGCTCCCTGGATAAATCAATGGATTGAATTATAACAATTGTGTGCGTAGGATAGGGGCGCTAAAAGAAAATTGAATAAATAGGTGAATAGATACAACCTATCCCAATATAAACATAAATCCTATTGCAAACTATTTTAAAAACTATTTTAAAAAATGTGCAATTACATATAAAGTCAATGGTAATGACAACACCTGCAGTGAAATAGTGTGCAATTACATATAAATAAGATAATGTTGAACAATATACAATATACAGTGAACTGTATAGTGACCATAAATAATATTAAAGTGCTCAGTGCTCGAATATCCTTGTGGTAGGTTCCACCTTCACCAATGGGACACCTCAAGTGGGGATGGATGGCTCCTTACCAGATGATGTTGACCTAAATTAAGGTCAATAGAGCTTGGGTAACAACACCTTTCCCATGGGGATTCCAATGTAGTTTGACGGGTACTTGCAGATATCATAAAGAAAAGGAAGAACAGCTCCCATAGTGTAAAACTATTTATTAAGATGTAAAATTGCAAATACACAGTGCCAAGTGGCCTCTTACTTGAATAAGTGCCCGTGTCCCGGCACTGAGGCTGTAAGCTTGTATGGTATGGAGAGAGAAGCGAAAACCGGCGTGCGTTCCACTGCAGTGCGCGAGGAAACCAGATAACCAGATGTGAATAATCAATGCGTGCCCAGGTACCGCCTCGACGTACGTTTCGATATGATCGTCATCAGGAAGCGTGTATTATTTATGGTCACTATACAGTTCACTGTATATTGTATATTGTTCAACATTATCTTATTTATATGTAATTGCACACTATTTCACTGCAGGTGTTGTCATTACCATTGACTTTATATGTAATTGCACATTTTTTAAAATAGTTTTTAAAATAGTTTGCAATAGGATTTATGTTTATATTGGGATAGGTTGTATCTATTCACCTATTTATTCAATTTTCTTTTAGCGCCCCTATCCTACGCACACAAGAAAAACTGCTAATAAGTCAAAAAAATATAAATAATATTGTCAAAATGTGAGAAAGGCAGGGGGAGAGTGCAAGGTAAAATATGTATTTTTAGGGTGAAAGTCCACTTTATGTAGTATATAAGGTTGTAGCAGTAAATTGAAGCAGCAGAGGACAGGACGTGCAGCAGCAAAAGAAGGGAAATGCAGAACACTAATGTGCTTTATGAAGGGAAGTGAAATTTTACCTGATCTGGGAAATCTGAATTTGGCTGCTAATTGTTATGTTGGCTGCTTTAGTCTCCAGAGTATCATTTAAGGCCCTCCATCAACAATTATAGCCTGGTAAAGTAAATAGAATAGGGAATGTTTTTTTGCTGTTCATGCCCTGTTGGGGAGATTTCACTTTCTGTCCAGGAGACACAATAGGAAATCTCATCACTCTCTTATTGTGTGACATTGGATGCCGCTGTGATCTTGTAGACAGCAATAAAAGCTCGACAGAGGTACTAACTAGGGATGGGTAAATCTGTCATGCTGGTAATAATAATATAAATGTTTTTGTTGGGTAATATGTGTTATAAGGTGATATTGTCCTGTCCTTATTCTACTGTTTTTACCATTATTAAAAAATGCTTGTGAAAACAAAAAATTGTACCCAGCAACAATTTGTAAATACGTCCTGTGAAAAAACACACGCTGCCTGTTAGCACTGTGGAAAGGGACAGACTGTAAAGAGGCTGCAGAACATCAGCAGCACTAGAATATAACAAGTTGAAAAAAGGTACAAGCCCTTCCCCCCAACACAGTATTTTGCTAGCAACATGACATTTATTTGGTTTGGCAAATTCCCTTATTAAATAGTAGCAGCAAACCTGAACCTCATTCCTAGTCCTAAGAGTCGGTTCACACTGGAGCGACTTGGGATCCGACTTGAAGTCGTCTCAAGTCATCCCAAGTCGCGCTGTCCAGAAAAGCAATGTAAGTGAATGGGAGCGGTGTTAATACACACTACTCATGTCGCTCCGACTTCAGAAGAGGTTCCTGTACTACTTCAATCAGACTTCTAGGCGATTTGTAACCATTGATTTCAATGGAAGTCGCTTCCAAGTCTGATCACTGTTTTAATTGAAGCTACTTTCCAGCAAGATAACATACATTTCTCAGGCATTGCTACATTGCTAGTACTGGGTTGGACTCCCGTTCGCTTTCAGAACTGTCTTAATTCTTCATGGCATAGATTTAATGAGGTGTTGGAAACATTCCTCAGATATTTTGGTCCATATTGACATGATAGCATCACGCAGTTGCTGCAGATTTGTCAGGTGCACATCCATGATGCGAATCCCCTGTTCCACCACATCCCAAAGGTGCTCCATTGGATTGAGATCTGGTGACGGTGGAGGCCATTGGAGTACTGTACAGTGAACTTGTTGTCACGTTCAGGAAACCAGTGTTGAGATGATTTGAGGTTTGTGACATGGTGCATTATCCTGCTGGAAGGAGCCATCAGAAGATGGGTACACGGTAGTCATAATGGGATGGACAATACTCAGGTAGGCCGTGGCCTTTAAATGATGCTCAATTGTTGCTAAGGGGCCCAAAGTGTGCCAAAAAAATATCCCCCACACCATTACACCACTACCAGCCTGAACCGTTGATACAAGCCAGGATGGATCCATGCTGTCATGATGTTTACACCAAATTCTGACCCTACCATCTGAATGTCACAGCTGAAATCGAGACTCATCAGACCAGGCAACATTTTAACAATCTTATATTGTCCAACTTTGGTGAGCCTGTGCAAATTGTAGCCTCAGTTTCCTGTTCTTAGCTGACAGGATAGCACCCGATGTGATCCCCTGCTGCTGTAGCCCATCTGCTTCAAGGTTTGATGTGTTGTGCGTTCAAAGATGGTATTCAGCATACTTTGGTTACAATGAGTGGTTATTTGAGTTACTGCTGCCTTTCTACCATCTTGAACCAGTCTGCCCATTTGCCTCTGACATCAACATCAACAAGACATTTTCTTCCATATAACAGCCGCTCACTGGATATTTTCTCTTTTTCGGACCATTCTCTGTAAACCCAAGAGATGGCTGTGCATGAACATCCCAGTTGATCAGCAGTTTTTGAAATACTTAGACCAGCCCATCTGGCACCAACAACCATGCCACGGTCAAAGTCACTTAAATCCCCTTTCTTCCCCATTCTAATGCTTGATTTGAACCTCAACAAGTCATCTTCACCACGTCTAGATGCCCAAATGCATTGAGCTGCTGCTATGTAATTGGCTGATTAGCAAATTGTGTTACCAAGCAACTGAACAGGTGTACTTAATAAAGTGGCTGGTGAGTGTATGACCTTACAGTTTGACCATAGATACACTTTAATACATATCCTGCTCAAGTTTTTTTTGCAAACCATTTTGGTTTATACATAACAGTTTTTCATTAAACCATTTAATTTGAATGTATTTTTTTTAGCACAAGCTGTAATGCTTTTTAGGACTGTATGTTTTCCTTTGTACGCAGCAAGGGGAACAGCATAAAACGCACAGTACCATCTGCACAAACATCTGTAACCACTATGATTGGCTGCATGGGAGATCGAGGTCACCACATGATCGGGAACCATGCTGATTAATTCCCAATTGCTAGTCTGAAACTTGAAGTCAGTATTTGCATTACTGCGGAGGCATCATGCATCACTTAAATATTATTTACATTTTATATATTCATGTGCATTTTGTACAGGTTGTCAGACATTACATGGTTTTCTAAATTTCATTCAAATCTCCTGAATATCATATGTTGAATGCTATTAGTATTTTATAGAACTACTCAGTCGCCTGGCATTTATGACACCTTTTTAAACAGCATCCATGGTATCTCTTGCAGCAGGGGTCGTCAACCCCCAGGCCGCAGCCCACTACCGGGCCATGGCCCTTCTGCAGGTGGGTCGCGGGTGTGGGTGGGCGGCAAGAGAGAGCCCGACGGCCGGCTGTAAGATGTGAAGTTCCTCGGAGGGGATGAACAATGTCGGGGAAGGTGAGAGTGAAGCGCACACTCCATTGTGATCACGTGTTCTCCCTCACCTCCTGTACACAGCAGTTCAGTGTTGTGTATTGCTGAGCGCTGTGTGTTTATGATGTGCCGAAGGAGAGGCCCGGGAGAGCCTGAATACAACAACACCACCAGTGACAGGGTGAATGTGAGTGGGGACTGACTGGGAGCGGGTCACCTGTGTGCATGGAGTGTGCAGGGCTTAGTGGGGGCACTACCTTTATCACTGGGGGGCACTATCTTCATCTGTCGGGTGGACTACCTTCATCTGTGGGGGCACTACCTTCATCTGGCAGGGGACTAACTTTATTACTGGGAGGACTGCCCTCATCTGTGGGGGGCTTACCTTCATCTGTGGGGGGCTACCTTCACCTGTGGGGGGACTACCTTCACCTGTGGGGGGCTACATTCATCTGTGGGGGGGCTACCTTCATCTGTGGGGGGGGACATTCTTCATTACTGGGGTCACTGCCTTCATCTGTGGGGGCACTACTATCTTCATGGCTTGGGGGGGCACTACCTTCATCTGTGGGGGGGCTGCCTTCATCTGGCGGGGCACTATCTTTATTACTGGGGGGCACTATCTTCATCTGGCGGGTGGAATACAGGGGACTATCTTTATTACTGGGAGGACTGCCTTCATCTGTGGGGGGTAACCTTCATCTGTGGGGGCTACCTTTATCTGTGGGGGCTACCTTCATCTGTGGGGGGGTTACCTTCATCGGTGGGGGCACTACCTTCATCTGTGGGGGGGACTATCTTCATTATTGGGGGCACTGCTTTCATCTGTGGGGGGCACAACTACCCTCATGGGTGGGGGGGCACTACTCCCCCCCCCCCCCCCCGGGCCTTGCCACAATTTTCTTCCACGCAGCCGGTCCCAGGTGCCAAAAAGGTTGGGGACCACAGTTTTGCAGCATATATTTTACTCTCTAAGGCGCACACTCCATAAAATTCAATCTATTTGTCTTGCCCTAATAAAAACAGATTCTGTCTGACTCCCAGTGCCATCATTACTACCCTATCAAACAAATTCTCTGTGAATTAAAGTGCATCGGCCTCCTTCCCATTTCGAAGAAGCAGACAATAGGTGTCAAGCAATATGTACGGATTAAGGGCAGTTCAATCCTGACACAGGTAGGAGGTTATAGCCCACATAGGATATCCGTCAGTTAGTGTACGGCATGATTGGGTCAGGGAGAAAAAGAAAAATAACATACAATAAAAATGTGGAAAAAAAGCTCAGTTACAGAACAGAGAAAATAACCTGTCACTGGAATGTAAGAAAGAACAAGCTGTGCACTGTTATCAGTTTAAAGAATTTGTAAAGTTAGACGCTGTTTATCAGAGGGCTTGTCACTTAAAACTATAGGACTGTGCAATATTTTCACTGAGAGGAAAATGAGGCTGATTCATCAAATGATAGCAAAACTTGTCTGTAGAGAAAACCTGGCAAATTGTGTTTTAAAAATAACCATAATGTTGCTAGGCAAGAAGGATCTGTGCTGTGACAATATTTTCAGACATTTGGGATATGTTTTTTCCAAATCAGTGGTGGTCAACATGCTAGACACAGGGGGTCCCAAGTGTGACTCCTGACATCACCATAGAAACATAGATGAGTGACAGCAGAAAGAAGACCGAGTGGTCTATCGAGTCTGACCCATTTTTTTTAAAGGTATACATGGTTTTGCTTTTGTTTTTTGTACCTTTTTTTTATATTATATTTTTTTTATAGTATACCGTGTTTCCCCAAAAATAAGACTGGGTCTTATAATAATTTTGACTACAAAAGACACATTAGGGCTTATTTTCAGGGGATGTTTAACCTGATTGATCCTGTCAGTTCCTATGTCCCCCTGTCTTCTCTCTCCCCCTCCCTCCCTGCCAGCTCAGGAGTCTGTAGCATTAGCATTAAGAAATGCTTCCTAATAAATATATTTGGAAGCAAAGAAAGGAAAAAACCCACTAGGTCAGACTTTAAAGGCAAGTTGGACTACAGAGTTTATATAAAAAAAAAAATTTCTTTATCATCAAAAAATTTAAACCAAGAAATATACATAGACACATCAGATAAAAACATATGTGCATATATATATATATATATATATATATATATATATATATATATATATATATATATATATATATATATATATATATATATCACAGAAACTGGTCATTTAAGAACCAATACTTTACAGAAGCCGTAGATGTAACATCAGGGGTAAGTGAACCCATGTGCGCCGACACATTTCACTGGTCTGCTTTTTCAGGACACACAATGGGGAATCAGCAATAAATATGTTTTATAAATAAAGAAAAAAATTACGCTAACCCAGTGTAAATTAGAAAAATGATTTAAAAAAGGCAGCAGTAAATGTGTGAACACAGATAACATAAGGAAAAAAGAAAAAACTGCGCCAAATAAGTATAAATAAACACAAACAACTAAAAGTCCTTGTGAATAAAAGTTATAGTCCAATAGTTGGTGCTTGAAAGCAAACAACACCCAAGTGCTTGCAGGATCTGGTGAACCACCACCACATGGACAGAGGCTTACCAACAGGTAATGATGTATCAGCATATATCAACTCCACAGCCGTTCATTGAACACAGACAGATAATTGCAGATTCAATCCGGAAAAACGGCCTCAAGAAAATCCTCAGCACTGGTACAGTTCACCATCAGCCCATCCATAAAAACAAGAAATCAAGGAACCACACATAGTGTAATACCATCAAGGAGAATTTAATAATAAATAAAAAACCTACTTACAAAACAAAGGTAAAATACGATCATATAAAAACAAGTGCCGGCCGGCATCAAGAGGAGCCCTTCCTCGTAGCGTTGAACGCGGTGACGTCACTGCACGCCGTGTACCCAGATGCGTTTCGTCATAGATAACGTTTTCAATTGAATCTGCTGTCATCTGTCTGTGTTCCATGAACGGCTGTGGAGTTGATATATGCTGATAGATCATTACCTGTTGGTAAGCCTCTGTTCATGTGGTGGTGGTTCACCGGATCCTGAAAGCACTTGGGTGTTGTTTGTTTTCAAGCACCAACTATTGGACTATAACTTTTATTCGAAAGGACTTTTAGTTGTTTGTGTTTATTTATACTTATTTGGCGCAGTTTTTTCTTTTTTCTTTAATAAATATGTTTTACTTGCCTAAAATATGAACATGCATACAAATAAATCTTCCTGGGCAGGCACTGGAGCACCTAGGAAAACTGAGCGGACCATGACGCACGGATATGCTATTGAGTAGTTAGTGTTGGACGAGAAGTAGAGAACTCCCCTCCACTGGGAGAAAGCCAAGAGCTTCTAGTCAGATCTGTGATGATATAAAGACTCCATCTAATAATATTGTTTAGGAGGGGGTCACCATATACAGTGGGGAGAACAAGTATTTGATACACTACCAATTTTGCAGGTTTTCCTACTTACAAAGCATGTAGAAGTCTGTAATTTTTATCATAGGTCCTCTTTAACTGCGAGAGACACAATCTAAACAAAAATCCAGAAAAGCACATTATATGATTTTTAAATAATTAATTTGCATTTCATTGCATGACATAAGTATTTGATCACCTACCAACCAGTAAGAATTCTGGCTCTCACAGACCTGTTATTTTTTTCTTTAGAAGCCCCCCAGTTCTCCACTCATTACCTGTATTAACTGCACCTGTTTGAACTCAATATCTGTATAAAAGACACCTGTCCACACACTCAATCAAACAAACTCCAACCTCTCCACAATGGTCAAGACCAGAGAGCTGTGTAAGGGATAAAATTGTAGACCTGCACAAGGCTGGGATGGGCTACAGGACAATAGGCAAGCAGCTTTGTGAGAAGGCAAGAACTGTTGGTGCAATTATTATAAAATGGAAGAAGTTCAAGATGACGGTCAATCTCCCTTGATCTGGGGCTCCATGCAAGATCTCACCTCGTGGGGCATCGATGATCATGAGGAAGGTGAGAGATTAGCCCAGAACTACACGGTAGGACCTGGTCAATGACCTGAAGAGAGCTGGGACCACAGTCTCAAAGAAAACCATAAGTAACACACTATGCCGTCATGGATTAAAATCCTACAGCGCACGCAAAGTCCCCCTGCTCAAGCCAGCGCATGTCCAGGCCCATCTGAAGTTTGCCAATGGGAGAAGGTCATGTGGTCTGATGAGACAAAAATAGAGCTTTTTGGTCTGAACACCACTTGCCATGTTTGGGAATAATGATGAGTACAACCCCAAAAACACAATCCAAACCGTGAAGCATGGAGGTGGAAACATCATTCTTTGGGGGTGTTTTTCTGCAAATGAGACATGAAGACTGTACCATATTGAGGGGAGGATGGATGGGGCCATGTATCGCGAGATCTTGGCCAACAACTTCCTTCCCTCAGTAAGAGCATTGAAGAGGGGTCATGTCTGGGTCTTCCAGCATGACAACAACCCAAAACACACAGCCAGGGCAACTAAGGAGTGGCTCCGTAAGAAGCATCTCAAGGTCCTAGAGACCTGAACCCAGTAGAAAATCTTTGGAGGGAGCTGAAAGTCTCTATTGCCCAGAGACAGCCCTGAAACCTGAAGGAACTGGAGAAACTCTGTGTGGAGTGGGCCAAAATCCTTGCTTCAGTGTGTGCAAACCTGGTCAAGAACTACAGGAAATGTATTATCTCTGTAATTACAAACCAAGGTTTCTGTACCAAATATTAAGTTCTGCTTTTCTGATGTATCAAATACTTAGCAATAAAATGCAAATTAATTACTTACAAATCAAATAATGTGATTTTCTGGATTTTTGATAAAATGTGATAAAAATTACAGACCTCTACATGCTTTGTAAGTAAGAAAACTTGCAAAATCGTCAGTGTATCAAATACTTGTTCTCCCCACTGTATATACAGCAAGTACAAACAAAGATAAAACAGGGAGCACAACAATTTCCTGCCGTCAGCTAAAGGAGATGGTTGTCCCAATAAGTACTCCAAAGTCAAAATTTGGAGTGTTGTGTGTAGTCCAGGAAGGCTATTTCTTTGCTTCCATTAATTAATCCTATAATCCACTCTGTTACGGGATTATATAACGTGCAATGTGTGGGGGGCGCTCACATGGTGCACCGGATCTCTCCCGGTTATCAACACTGGACTTCCAGCTCCAGTACATCAATGGCTCTAATCAGGGGCGGACTGACCATTGGGACTTTCGGGCACTGCCCGAGGGCCCCATTCCACTAGGGGGCCCCATCAGGGTTGCCAGGCTCAATAAAACCAGGGACAGTATGTAAAAATCTGTGTTTTTTTTTTACATCTGTCCCTGATATGTCTGAAACTCCGGAGATTTTAGCTGCCCCGCCTCTGCACTTCCTCCTGGCGTGGTGGCCATCTGTAAGCCCAGGGGCCCCATAATCTTATATTGCCCGGGGGCCCCATGGGTTGTGAGTCCACCTCTGGCTCTAATGTTTATTCAGTCTAATCTGTCTGAGTGTATTGTAGTTTGATAAAAAAAAAACCTGGCTATGGCTGGTTTGCCTAGAAGTTGCTTTGCTTATTTGCTATATCTAAGCCTCTTGTTGGTAGCACAAGTCTCAATATTTAACCATACAATGGGCAAATGGATCGATTTTTTCATCCCAAGAAATTACCTCATTTCAAAGCTAGACAATGTCTTAAAATATAGATTATTTCATAGATAACGAATTAGAATAGCTTTTCATGCAACCTCCTTCCTTCTACTTACCAGGTCTACATGCCATGGCCTAGGAACTTGGTACAGTGCTTTTTCATCATCTATCGAGTAAGATACTAGCCTCAATGGCTTCCCTTGGGGAATATTACTGTACAATGACTCACTGGCTAGAGTTTCCAAGGCAACACAACAGGCAATAGTAGTTGGCAATCAGCAAATTACAATTTTGTAATGATGGGTAATTCTTTTTTCTTCCAATAATGGTAAGCAGCTTGTGGCAGCTATTTGCTTTATTCAAAAAATAAGACAATTAAGATTTTCTCATCTTAACAGTTAATTTGTAAAGACAGTGTCAGTTTCATGTGCATCTCTTTTTCAGCACTGTAATGAGTTATGTTACTTCATTCTACATAATTTAGGTTCAATAATTATTACTAATACTGACAACAACAATCAGGCAGCAGTGTTGTCAGCCTGCCATGTGTGCTTCTTTAGTTGGCTGTTGGGTTGACTCCAAGCAACCAAGGGACCGGATGAACAACATCGTACAGGAGGCTGAAAACACTGCTGCTTATGAAAAGGCAGTGGCTTTACCACTGTCACCTTGGAACATGAAGTGCTGTTACTGGCAGGATATTCAGGTAGGTAATTTGCAACAACAAAAATTAGCTTAAAGGATACATTTTTCTAAATTCCAGCTTCCCTTTGTACCAATATAACATTGAAGGTGTTGTAAAGGTTAATTTTTTATTTTCTAAATAGGTTTCTTTAAGCTAGTGCATTGTGGGTTCACTTACCTCTTCCTTTGATTTCCCTTCTAAATGTTTTTTTTTGTTTGTCAGAATTTCTCACTTCCTGTTCCTCCTCAGTAAGCTGTTCTGGCTGACTAACCCCCATGAATGATGGGGGCAAGCTTACTGAGGAGAAACAGGAAGTGAGAAATTCAGACACAGAAAAAAAAAACATTTAGGCCGCGTACACACGACCGATTTCCTCTGTAGAATCCAGCAAGAAACTTGTTGGGAGCCGTGTTTTGCCGAGGAAACCGGTCGTGTGTACGTTTTTCATTGAGGAAACTGTCGAGGAACTCGACGAGCCAAAAAGAGAGGATGTTCTCTTTTTTCTCTACGGGAGCCGAATTTGGCTCGTCGAGTTTCTCGTCGGGCTGGTTTCCGACGAGAAACTCGAGTGTGTGTATGCTAAGAAACCCCACCTTCTGTAAAAGTAGCGTTTGTAATGGAAATATCACATTTGTCGTGCTGTAACAGACTGAAAAGTGAAATTGTCTCCAACCAAACTTTTCAGTAACATGAGATTAGCAAAAGCAGCCTCAAGGGTTGCGCCAGTGAAATCGAACTTCCCCTGCTGTCGTATGTGTTGAAGTCACCGCGTTTGAGAACAAGGAGGTTTGGTCTTTAACGTGTGTACGCAAAGCAGGCTTGCCGAGTTCCTCGACAAGCATAACGAGGAACTCGATGAGGAAAACGATGTGTTTCGCCCGTCGAGTTCCTCGGTCGTGTGTACGTGGCCTTAGAAGGGAAATCGAAGGAAAAGGTAAGTAAAGCAACAGTGCACTAGCTTAAAGGAACCTATTTAGAAAAATAAAAAACCTTTACAACCCCTTTAATGTACTTCTGTTGCAGAAAGAAAAAGCTTTCTATGTATTTAGGACAGTATTTCTCAACCTTTTTACATTCAAAGCACCCTTTAAAGTTAAGGACAATCTCAAGGCAGCCATTAAAATGGTGGGCAGTCTTGAGGCACCCAGCTCTAAAATGTAAAAAACAATTCTAATAGTTTTACATAATGCAACACCCACACACATAAAACACCCAATTTCAGAGGTGATTTATTATTCCAAAGCAAATACACTTTTGCACACTGGTACTGATTAGTATTCCAATGTTTCTCTTCCTTCTCAGTTTCTCTCCATCAGTCAGCTAATGTCACCCCCAGTGCTGATGGAGAGGGGTGGGGAAGGATCATGCAAGGATGCTTTGTAGGTGACGGATATCCTCATTACCTACTGATGACATCATTGGCTGTTAGGATGCCGGTGGCTAGAAGGTTGTAATGATGCATAATGAAAACCTGTGTCTTTGTGTAACTAAAATGCAGGCTTGATCCATCTGCTGGCTTGTATACAATTTATGGACAATTTTTAGGCCTTTTGCCAGGGCCCCCCTGGGCCCCCCTGAAGAAACTTCAATGCACCGCATGGTGACTGTGCACCCTGGTTGAAAAAGGCTGCTTTAGGACAAGGCTTTACCCTAGCCTCCAGCTTGTTCCATAGGAAATTCATGACTTTTGCCCTCTCTAGCTTTAGTAAATAAACCCTCTTGTGTCCATTATGAAGGTTGGAAACTAACTGAGTGAACATGACGAAGAAGGTAGAGTTCTATCTATGGACTAAACCAACTAACTTAAACACATACTGTAGGTAAACTAGATTGTGCCACCTAAAGGGGAGGTTCGGCGTTTAACCACTTGACCACTGGACACTTAAACCCCCCTTCCTAACCAGACCAATTTTCAGCTTTCGGTGCTCTCACAATTTGAATGACAATTACTCATAGTCGTACAATATTGTACCCATTTGAATTTTTTGTCCTTTTTTCACACAAATAGAGCTCTTATTTGGTGGTATTTGAATACCTCTGGGTTTTTTATTTTTTGCGCTATAAAAGAAAAACGACTGAAAATTCTGTAAAAAAAAAAAAAAAAAATCTTGTTTCTGTCATATTAGCGGGTTATTTCTCACACACAGCATATGCATACCACAACTTACACCCCAAAACACATTCTGCTATTCCTCCCGAGTATGGCGATACCCCATGTGTGAGACGTTTACACAGCGGGCCACATACAGAGGCCCAACATGCAGGGAACGCCATCAGGCGTTCTGGAACACCCAGACCAATTCTGACATTTCTCTCCTACATGTAAAAATCATCATTTATTTGCTAGAAAATTACATAGAACCCCAAAACATTATATATGCTTTTTTAGCAAAGACCCTAGAGAATACAATGGCGGCAGTTACAACTTTTTATCTCGCATGGTATTTTCGTAGACATTTTTTGAACGCGTGTTTTTAAAAAAAAAACTGTTTTGTGCTAAAAAAAAACAAAACAGTAAAGTTAGCCCAATTTTTTTTCATAATGTAAAAGATGAAGTTACGCCGAGTAAATAGATACTCAACATGTCACACTTCAAAATTGCACACACTCATGGAATGGCGCTACTTAAAAATCCCCATAGGCAACGCTTTAATTACTTTTATTGGTTACATGTTTTTAGTTACAGAGGAGGTCTAGGGCCAAAATGATTGCTCTCGCTCTAACGTTCGCAGAGATACCTCACATGTGTAGCTTGAACACTGTTTTCATATGTGGGCGGGACTTACGTATGCGTTCACTTCTGCATGCGAGCACACGGGGACAGGGGTGCTTTAAAAAAAATGGGTATTGCAGAGTATTTGGGTATTGCAGAGTATTGGGGTATTGCAGAGTATCGCGCAGGGTATTGCAAAGTATTGGGGTATTGCAGAGTATCGCACAGGGTATTGCAGAGTATTGGGGTATTGCAGAGTATCGTGCAGGGTATTGGGGTACTGCAGAGTATTGGGGTACTGCAGAGTATGGCGCAGGGTATTGCAGAGTATTGGGGTATTGCAGAGTATCGCGCAGGGTATTGGGGTACTGCAGAGTATTGGGGTACTGCAGGGTATTGGGGTACTGCAGGGTATTGGGGTACTGCAGAGTATCGCGCAGGGTATTGCACAGTATTGGGGTACTGCAGAGTACTGGGGTACTGCAGGGTACTGGGGTACTGCAGAGTATTGGGGTACTGCAGAGTACTGTGGTATTGCAGATCACTGGGGTATTGCAGGGTACTGGGGTACTGCAGGGTACTGGGGTACTGCAGAGTATTGGGGTACTGCAGAGTATTGGGGTACTGCAGAGTACTGGGGTATTGCAGAGTACTGGGGTACTGCAGGGTATTGCAGAGTACTGGGGTATTGCAGGGTACTGGGGTATTGCAGGGTACTGGGGTACTGCAGAGTACTGGGGTACTGCATAGCTGGGATGGCTGGATCTGTGACTGCATTTGTCATAGATCCAGCCACAGCGCAGCTGCTGACACCCCGCTCCCCCCCGTCTCCTCGCACACTGTACCGAACGGTACAGAGAGGAGAGGGAGGAGAGGGAGGAACCGGCGTCATCAAATGACGCCGGTTTGTTTACAAGTGATTTGACGGCCCGATCACGTAGTAAACGGCCGCTATCAGCGGTAATTTACCGTGATCTGTGAGCACGGACACTTCCGCGAGCGCGTCCCAGGGACGTCGTGTCAAAATAACTCCACCGCGCCGTAGCAGTAAAATGCCTATGGCACGGTGGGAAAGTGGTTAAATATTTTTTTTTAAAGTCAGCAGCTACAAACACTGTAGCTGCTGACTTTGAAAAAGGACACTTACTTGTCCAGGGTGCCCGTGATGTCGGCAGCCGAAGCCAAGCAATCGCTCGGGTCTCTGCTGCCCCTCCGCCATCCTCGGTGAGGGAATCAGGAAGTGAAGAGTTGCGGCTTCACTTCCCGGTTCCCTACTGCGCATGCACACGTGGCGCTATGTGAATGGGCGGATGTCTCCTGGGACAGACACAAGGTCCCATAAGACACCGCTTCCCATTTCCCAGGAGGCAGCATGAGAAGAAAAAAAGACCACTCCGGACGAGGAAGTGGCAGATTCAGACGATCTGCCTAGTAACAGCCACTTCTGGTAAGTATAAAAAAATATATAATTTTTTTTTCTAATTTTTTGTAGCCTTTTTGTCTATTTTTTTTTTTTTTTAGGGTGGACCTCCGCTTTAAGAAATACAATACAAACAAATTGTAGTTACACTGAATGACATTAGATATCAGTGCAAAGGCCTTTTTATACAGTACACTGCATAATGAAGTCCAATGCAAAGTGATGGATAAATAAGAAGTGTTCCAGAACAGTTAAGCCCTGTACACACGATCAGATTTCTGATTAAATCTAATCCGATGGATTTTTTTGTTGGATATCTGATGAAGCTGACTTTCATCAGTCTTGCCTACACACAACCGGTCAAAAATCCGACCGTGCCAAAACGCGGTGATGTAAAACACTAGGACGTGCTGAGAAAAATGAAGTTTAATGCTTCCGAGTATGCTTCGACGCGTCGATTTTTAACCGATGGACTTCCACACAGACGATCATTTTTTTCTATCGGTTTTTTTTATCCAATGGAAAATTTTAAAACGTATTTTTATTTTTTTTCACCGATGGAAAACAAACCGATGGGGCCCACACACGATCAGTTTGTTCGATGAAAACGGTCCATCGGTCCGTTTTCATCAGACAAACCGCTCGTGTGTACAGGGCTTTAGTGTAAAAGTAGCCAGAGGCAATAACACACAAGCTTGGCCTGTCTGATAGAGATAGGTTTGAGGTTAGTGCAGTTAGGGCAACTTGCCATTTTCCAGTGCTTTAAGCTTTAAAAACCCAATACTAAAAACTTCTGCACCAGATACCTCACACTAAAAGGTTAGATGCCATACCGCTTGTTCTTGTTCTTGTTCTCAATGTTCTCAATCCAAATACTAAACTGTTGGGGAAATGTTATTAAAAGAAGTGATGGAAATGTTCTCTAACAGGAACACAGACAAAAATGAAAACACATATTTAGCAAGTAGTCTGTGCCATCCTTTCATGTGACAACTGAATACCCTACGTATTGTTTTGGTAGCATAGGACAGGAAGGGAAGAAGAAACTGTATCCAAAACTAAAAAGTAAAAAAAAAAATCAGGGATTAGGCAGCCCATTCAATTTTCTTTCCTTTCACCACACTTGGTGTTCCTACATCAACACATTTAGTGTTAATGGGGGAATGCCTCCTGCAGAAGTTTTTGTGTTCTGCCGAAAGAGGAGGAGGATACTGCTATGGCCACCAGCAGTAGGGATGACCCGAACACCCCCGCGTTCGGTTCGAACGTTTGAATTCAAAAACGATCATTTTAAAGACCAATATTCAATTTACTGTTGGAAAACGTCTTTGAGAACCCGGGTCTTGCCCCAGGGAACATGTATCAATGGAAAAAAGTTTAAAAAATGGTTGTTTTTTCAGGAGCAGGACTCCTGAAAAAATGACAGTTTTTAAAACTTTTTTTTCCATTGATACATGTTCCCTGGGGCAAGACCCGGGTTCTCAAAGACGTTTTCACAGGCAAACTATAGACACCCAGCAGGTACAATATTTAAAGGAATTTTTCATTTTTTTTTTTAAGTTAATCATCATTAAAATCACTGCTCCAGGAGCAGTGATTTTATTGAAGCTTAAATAAAAAATAAAAAAATCCTTTAAATATTGTACCTGCTGGGTGTCTATACCTCTGATAACGTCTTTAACCACTTCAGACCCGCCCCATAGTCAAAATACGTAATTTTTTTAAAGATGGATATCTCGGTAACGGCAGCAGCTGCTGCCACAACCGAGATATCCATCTCTTCATGGGGCGGATCTGTACACGATAATGGCGGTCTCCACGGCGGATTCGCCGCGAGATCGCCGTTATCGGTGGCGGAAGAGGGTGCGATCAGGTCCGTTCGACTCCTCAGCGGGGATGCGACTGAGGGAAAAATTTCCCTCATCCGTCCCCATAGCTCTGCTGGGTGGAAGTGACGTCAAAACGTCAGTCCCGCCCAGCGTCTTAAAGAAACATTTTTTTTTTCCTGTCATTTGAAAAATTACCTGTCATGCTTTTTTCTATTACAAGGGATGTTTACATTCCTTGTAATAGGAATATAAGTGATCAATTTTTTTTTTATTTCAGTGTAAAAAATGAAAAACTAAATTAAAACAAATAAGAAAACAAAAAAAACATTTTTAAAACGCCCCGTCCCGACCAGCTCGCGCGCAGAAGTGAACGCATATGCGAGTAGCGCCCGCATATGAAAACGGTGTTCAAACCACACAAGTGAGGTATCGCCACGATCGTTAGAGCGATAAACCCTAGACCTTCTCTGTATCTCAAAAAATGCAACCTGTAGAATTTTTTAAATGTCGCCTATCGAGATTTTTAAGGGTAAAAGTTTGACGCCATGCCACGAGCGGGCTCAATTTTTAAGCGTGACATGTTGGGTATCATTTTACTCGACGTAACATTAACTTTCACAATATATAAAAAAATTGGGCCAAATTTATTGTTGTCTTATCTTTTAATTCAAGAAAGTGATTTTTTTTCCAAAAAAAAGTGCACTTGTAAGACCGCTGCGCAAATACGGTGTGAGAAAAAGTATTGTAATGACTGCCATTTTATTCTCTAGGGTGTTAGAAAAAAATATATATAATGTTTCGGGGTTTTAAGTAATTTTCTAGCAAAAAAAAACTGTTTTAGTCTCGTAAACACCGAATCTGAAAAACAGGCTCGGGTCTCAAGTGGTTAAATAGTACAATCACCTGCCTGCCAGGAAAATTAGGAAGAACTGATCTAGCTAAGCTATACAGTGTATAAATATATGTACAACTCCTAGGGGTGTATATATATTCTCTACACACTGTAATTAAAGCTAAACTGACTAGCCTGCCTACTCTATCTAGCTATTTAAAAAGACTATCTCTCTGTCTCTCTGACTGCTTTCATGAACAAGCCGGAACACACTACACGAGGCCGCCCAGCAGGCGGCCTTATATAGTGTGGGACGTGTGCTAAAGCCCTGAGCCATAATTGGCCAAAGCCACCCAGGCTTTGGCCAACGATGGCTCTTCGTTTTTTGCGTGCTGTGATTTGCCAAGCATGCGGGACATACAGCATGCTTGGCCAGTCATCAGTGCGCAATGCCGCAGTGAATTATGGGCCGTTTTGCGTCACTCGAATTTGGCGCGAACGACCGCTTTTGTTCAAATTTCGTCGAACGTACGAACAGACAATGTTCAATTTGAACATACGTTCGTATCGAACGTGAAGCTCATCCCTAACCAGCAGTAATCATATGCCAAAAATATGACAGGCTGGTTGTATCTAAGGTGATCAATGTATCGACTTGGGTACTATCAGGATTCCCTTAATTTGCCTAGATTTCCTCTCACTTTCTGTTTGGGGCAGAAAGTGGAGGGAAATCTCTGCAATGGGACAGGGATGGTAAAAAATAAACTGAAAGGGGCTATAAACCCTCCCTTACTCTATCCAAAATGTCCCAGATGACCAACGCAGTGCAGGATGACCAGCCTGGGGGAGGTGCAGGCTGATCTTAGCCACCTCACTGCAGCCGTCCAGGCCAACACTGCTGCCATCCGGGACCAGGGGAGGCAGAGGCAGCGGGCCCAACATTATCAAGTCACCCGGCAGCTGAGGATGCAGGCCCACACCAATTCCTACCTCGGCCGGAGAAGTAACTTTTGCTGTGCGATGGCTGCTCCGGTTCCCCGCAAAGAAAGGAGAAACCTCAACTTTAATGCCCAGGAGCTGTCTGTAGTCATCTCGGCGATGGAGACCTACAATGATTTCCTCCATGGCGGGAAAAGCCGCAAGACAACCCGGTATAGGAAGCAGGCCATCCTGGAGAGCATTGCTGGCAGGGTCAACATTTTGGGCTATTCCACCCGGACTGCTGCGGACAAAAAAATAAACGATTTGAGGCGCAAAGTCCGGGGCAAGGTGGCCACTATCAGGAGGCATGAGAGGGGCACGGGGGGTGGACCCCCATGTGCGGTCAGCCTGACCACGGAGGAGGAGGTGATCGCCCGCTTCCTGGAGAGGGAGCAGTTGGAGGGGGTACCGGGATATGATTCCATGGAGGAAGGCTCCAGGACAGGTAAGTGTTTTTTATCCCCTATTTGGTGTGTTGCATGTGGGGGGGGGGAGGGTACATGTGCCAAGTGTGTGGGACCACCAACATGTGTCTACTTTGTGTCATCCACAGATGACGGAGCTGGGCCATCATCTGCCGGCGGCCAGTCCACCCCATCCCCACAACTGCATCCTGAGCCCGAACCCCTGGGTGGTGAAGACACCGAGGTGGAGGGGAGTGCCCACACCTCACCTGCTGAGGTGGTTGAGGAGGAGCCTGTTGTTTCTGAGCAGGAGTTTGTTCTATTTTTGGAGGAGTCCTCCCCTTCAGCAGGGCCCTCTCAAATCCCCTCCCCCATCCTAGGAATCCCCTCAAGGGCGACTCCATCCCCCCGGGGACTACCATCTCCTGGCCCCAGGAAGGCGACCCGGAAGACCAGGGGGGTGTCTGATGTGGTCCACGACCAGATGGCGAGGGACCAGGCCAGGCAGACCCAGCAGATGGGGGAGATAGCTGGGCACCTGGACCGGGTAGCTGACAGCCTGGAGTGTTGCCTAGAGTTCTAGTTTAAGCACAAATTTATGATAATTTTAAGGAGAGGACTAATAAGACATAACCATGCCAATGGTGTAGCAGAAAACATACAGCACAGTGAGGAAGGTTTGTGGTCCAGGATGATAGGACAGTCAAAATTAGAAGCAGCTTGCGTTACACTAACAGTGTAGTGCAAGCCGCGGGGGTCTCTTTCCGTGTTGCCCCCCTGCAAAGTGCTGCCCTAGGCCTGGGCCTTGTTGGCTTAGGCCAGGATACAGTGTTGACCAGCTGGCCCATAAATGGATCGAAACTCGACCAGTCCCTGCTGAACTGTCCAAATTTTGTTCAGCTTAAGACTTTCAGAGGCTTCAGAAAAAAAAAGTGAACAACAACTGTTTCTATTGTGCAGAGATATAATATTATTTGGAATTCTGAGCATGTTTTTGCTCATTCTGTTTCCTCATTTGCCTACTTCTATAAGGCAAATATGTATGTATGCTCTTTTCTCTCACATTTAGGTGACACACATTATTCCTGCTTTCCTTTCTTGTTTCTCTGTGTGAAGCCATTATATTATTCACTCTTAGTGGATTTCACCCTCCTACTTCTGTACTTTCGTCTGCTTTTAATTTTGTTGTGGTATGCTTGCACACAGCTATTTTTAAAACAGCTTTGATGAAAGAAACTAAAATCTTAAGGGAAAAAAAGTTGAATTAACCTTAGATACAGGCTCACAGTTTTGGTAAATGAATGTTAAAATACGCAATGACATTTAATAAAAAATCATATTTTTGCTAAAAATAAAAGTGACGCAGATGCTAATAACAAGTTAGTGAGACATATAATTACATTGTAGCCTTGGCTATTGTACATCCTGCACAGAAATGACACTGCATGTGTCATTTCTGGTCTTTCAAGCACATGTGTCACTTCCAATTATATTCTTTGAGCCGAATGTAGATGTAGGCAGTATTTTCCCACTGCAGCTTATTTGAATATGTGCCTTAGCTGATAGATGCCATTGAGGGTATATATTTGGGCAAACTACAGTACACCCTTCAAACAAGTAAACATTCTTTAGGTCCCTGGAAAATATCCATACTAGCTGGGTTTACCATCTGGCTCATTTGGCATACCCTGGATCGCTCTGCTAACAATTACATTTTTTATTAACTTCAAACTCAAGGTTCAACAAATATTGTCTAAATACAAGAGGTATGCATATTCTTACTAAAAGGAGTTGTAAATAAAACATTTTTTGGGCAGAAACGACTGTTTACAGGGTATAGAGACATAATAGTTAACTTTTAAAAATGATTTAAAATAGATAAAAATCAATCATATAATGTACCTCCAGTTTCTAGTTTCGTTTTTGCATGTTGTTTCCTGCCTGTGCTGTACAGAGCCAATACAGGGCAGTGATGGTTTGGAAAACAAAACTGATTGGTGCTGTGGGGTTTTAGACACACATTAATCACACCTCCTTGATTAGTAACCACAGAGAGAAAGCTCCCAGCACTGTGGTTATCAGGAAACAGAAAACCAGGAAGTGTGGAGATCAGAGAAGAATTACAGCAACATCAAAGCAAAAATGAACAATGAGGACATGAAAACAGCACTGCATTAAGGTAAAGGAAGCTATTAGGATAAAAAAAAAATCCTTTACAAACGCTCCTATCCATCCTATCCTTTTTTTTTCACATATGTTATTAAATGAACACTCACATTTTAGATGATCATCATAGGAATATCAAGCTACAAGAGCGATGTATATAGGTGGGTCCACCCGATGCGTTTCAACTAAAAAGTCATCACCTGGGGTGGAGCTGGAGCAACAATTGTATGTAGAAAATAATTAGAGAACAATAGAGAAAAAAACATTGTTTTAAAAAATGAGATGATAGCATTATTAAATTAGTGCAGTGTTTCTCAATTCCAGTCCTCACGTCCCCCACAACAGGTCAGGTTTTCAGGATTTCCATTATTTTGCACAGGTGATTTGATCAGTTTCACTGCCTTAGTAATTCCCACAGCCTTTTCATCTGAGGGAAATCCTGAAAACATGACCTGTTGGGGGGGTGTCAGGACTGGAATTGAGAATTAGTGGAATGTATAGGGGGCTGTGTAATGTAAAGGGGACTGTTTAATTTGTACGTGGGCTATGTCATTTAGTATTTACTGTTCTAAATCAATACTGTTGTGTTCAGACTTTGCTACGTGCAGGGAAGTGTCCTTTTTTTCTTAATGAAAACCATTGGATAGATTGGATAGATTGATATTATTGCAGCCATTGGCTCCTCCTGCTGTCAATCAAATCAAATGACACTAGTGTCGGAGGGCGGGGCAGAGTCCAGCATTCATGTCTATGGATGCAATTGTTGGGCTCGGGAGCGTGCCCGCAAGGTAACCCCCGGGAGAGCACTTATCCTAGGGGGGGTTTTCTGATGCGGGGAGGAGCCTCGGGAGCCACTGAGGGACCCTAGAACAGGAGGATCGGGACCACTCTGTGCAAAAACTAGTTGCACAGTGGAGGTAAGTATGACATGTTTGTTATTTAAAATAAATTGAAGCTTTACAATCACTTTAAATCTCAGTTTTTGCTGACGATACCAAATTAAGCAGGTCAATAATGTTGCAATAAGATATACAAACTTTACAAGAACACCTAGTTACAATAGAGAGGTGGGCGGTAACAAAGCAGATGAGGTTCAATGTAGGAAAATGTAAAGTAATGCACTCGGGAGCTAAAAATATGAACGCAATTTACATGCTAAGGGGAGAACCTCTGGGGGGATCCAGGATGGAAAAGGATCTGGGGGTCCTAGTAGATGACAGACTAAGCAATAGCATGCAATACTAAGCTGCAGTAAGCAAGGACAGCAGACTATTAGTATATTTTAAAAAGAGCACTTACCCAAGAGATAAAGCTATAATGCTACAGCTTTACACAACTCTGGTTCAGCCGCATGTTGAGTATGCTGTGCACTTAAGATCACCACCAGTCCTCAGGGAAGGAGTTCCTTGAACTGGACAGAGTCCATAAAAGGCCATTAAAGCTTAAAGGACCTCAGTTATGAGGAATTAATGCAAACAATATACTTATTCTCCCTGGAGTAGTGACACTCAAGAGGGAAAATGATAACCATATACAAATCCTTGAATGGTGACTTTTATTCTTTGGTCTCTAAAAAAAAGACATGTGACCAAGCAATGCAGTTGGATAAGAAAGAGCTTTTTTCACTGCGTAAGAGTTTTTTACTGGTAAGGCTGTAAGGATGTCAGCATAGAGTGTAGATACGTTTTATATGTGTTTTGGGGTTTAGATGTGTATAGGGATATGGAAAACAGTAGCCACACACATGCACACTTTAGGTTAAACTGGATGGACTGGTGTCTATATTTAACTTTACCAACTATGTAATTATGTAAGTCTGTTACTTTTGCCAAAATCACATTATATTTCTAAAGCCAACCCCTCATCCAATGCCACTGTTTATACCATAAACTTCATTCGCCATGGAGCTTACAGAGGGTTATGACCATTAAGGAATGTAATGATAAAGGAACACGTTGAAGATAGTATAAATGGTGGTGGGTCACTTTGTCCTGAATCAATGGAGATTGATGAGAGGTCTTTAGGCTAGTCATACACAGTTCAGTTCACAGAAGGGATGAGCCAAACACCCTCGCGTTCGGTTCGCACCAGAACGTTCGAACAGACCTCCCGTTCGTGCGAACATTTAGAACCCCATTGAAGTCTATGGGACTCGAACGTTCGAATTCAAAAGTGCTCATTTTAAAGCCCAATAATCAAGTTATTGTTGGAAAACGTCTTTGAGAACCCGGGTCTTGCCCCAGGGAACATGTATCAATGGAAAAAAGTTTTAAAAATGGTCATTTTTTCAGGAGCAGGACTCCTGAAAAAATTACCGTTTTTAAAACTTTTTTCCATTGATACATGTTCCTTGGGGCAAGACCCGGGTTCTCAAAGACGTTTTCACAGGCAAACTATAGACAACCAGCAGGTACAATATTTAACCTCTTTCCCACCGCGCCATAGGCATTTTACTGCTACGACACGGTGGAGTTATTTTGGGACGACGTCCCTGGGACGTCGTCCTTAACTTCCGCGATCGCGCGTCCCCTGGGACGCTTTCGTGGAAGTGTCCGTGCTCGCCGGGTCTAGAAGACCCGGCGCATCACGGATCACGGTAAATTGCCGCTGATAGCGGCCGTTTACCACGTGATCACGCCGTCAAATGACGGCACGATCACTTGTAAACAAACCGGCGTCATTTGATTACGCTGGTTCCTCCCTCTCCTGAGTCTCCTCTCTGTACCGTTCGGTACAGTGTGCGAGGAGAGGGGGGGAGCAGGGTGTCAGCAGCTGCACTGTGGCTGGATCTGTGACAAATACAGTCACAGATCCAGCCATCCCTCTATCCATCCCAGCTCTGCAATACCCCAGTACTCTGCAATACCCCAGTACCCTGCAGTACCCCAGTACTCTGCAATACCCCAGTACTCTTCAGTACCCCAGTACTCTGCAATACCCCAATACTCTGCAGTACCCCAGTACTCTGCAGTACCCCAGTACCTGCAGTGCCCCAGTACTCTGCAGTACCCCAATACTCTGCAGTACCCCAATACTGTGCAATACCCTGCGCAATACTCTGCAATACGCCAATACCCAGCGCGATACTCTGCAATACCTCAATACCCTGCAGTACCCCAATACTCTGCAGTACCCCAATACTCTGCAGTACCCCAATACCCTGCGCGATACTCTGCAGTACCCCAATACTCTGCAGTACCCCAATACTCTGCAGTACCCCAATACCCTGCGTGATACTCTGCAATACCCTAATACTCTGAAATACCCTGCACAATACTCTGCAATACCCCAATACCCTGCGCGATACTCTGCAATACCCCAATACTTTGCAATACCTTGCGCGATACTCTGCAATACCCCAATACTCTGCAATACCCAAATACTCTGCAATACCCATTTTTTTAAAGCATCCCTGTCCCCGTGTGCTCGCATGCAGAAGCGAACGCATACGTAAGTCCCGACAACATATGAAAACGGTGTTCAAGCTACACATGTGAGGTATCTCTGCGAACGTTAGAGCGAGAGCAATCATTTTGGCCCTAGACCTCCTCTGTAACTAAAAACATGTAACCAATAAAAGTAATTAAAGCGTCGCCTAAGGGAATTTTTAAGTAGCGAAGTTTGGCGCCATTCCACGGGTGTGCGCAATTTTGAAGGGTGACATGTTGGGTATCTATTTACTCGGCGCAACGTCATCTTTCACATTATGAAAAAAAATTGGGCTAACTTTACTGTTTTGTTTTTTTTTAGCACAAAACTGTTTTTTTTAAAAAAACACGCGTTCAAAAAATTTCGACGAAAATATCATGCGAGATAAAAAGTTATAACTGCCGCCATTGTATTCTCTAGGGTCTTTACTAAAAAAGCATATATAATGTTTTGGGGTTCTATGTAATTGTCTAGCAAATAAATTATGATTTTTACATGTAGGAGAGGAATGTCCGAATTGGCCTGGGTGCTCCAGAACGCCTGATGGCGTTCCCTGCATGTACAGAGGTATGTGGCCACGCTGTGTAAAAGTCTCACACATGTGGTATCGCCATACTCGGGATAAATAGCAGAATGTGTTTTGGGGTGTAATTTGTGGTATGCATATGCTGTGTGTGAGAAATAACCCGCTAATATGACAGAAACAATATTTTTTTAGTTTTTTTTTTTACAGAATCTTCAGTCGTTTTTCTTTTATAGCGCAAAAAAAACCCCAGAGGTGATCAAATACCACCAAAAGAAAGCTCTATTTGTGTGAAAAAAAGGACAGAAAATTCAAATGGGTACAATGTTGTATGACTGAGTAATTGTCATTCAAATTGTGAGAGCACCGAAAGCTGAAAATTGGTCTGGTTAGGAAGTGCCCAGTGGTCAAGTGGTTAAAGGAATTTTTTTTTTATTTATTTAAGCATCATTAAAATCACTGCTCCAGGAGCAGTGATTTTAATGATGCTTAAATAAAAAAATGTCTATACGTGTGATAACGTCTTTAAATAGCACAATCACCTGCCTGCCTAAATTAGGAATAACTGATCTAGCTAAGCTATACAGTGTATAAATATATGTACAACTCCTAGGGATGTATATATATCCTCTACACACTGTAAATTAAACTAAACTGACTAGCCTGCCTGCTCTATCTAGCTATATAAAAAGACTATCTCTCTGTCTCTCTGACTGATCTCTGTTCAGCGCTGGAACACACTACACGAGGCCGCCCAGCAGGCGGCCTTGTATAGTGTGGGGCGTGTGCTAAAGCCCTGAGCCATAATTGTCCAAAGTCACCCTGCGTTTTTTGCACGCTGTGATTGGCCAAGCATGCAGGGTCATAGTGCATGTTTGGCCAATCATCAACGTGTCTCAGTGAATTATGGGCCGTTGCGCGTCACTCGAATTTGGCGCGAATGACCCGTTTTGTTCGAATTTAGACGAACGTACGAAACGAACGCGGAGCTCATCCCTAGTTCACAGTTCATTTGTGTGGATGAAACAATCTATTAGCTTGCATTCATATTTAATACCTCCTGTTGGAACATTGTATTGTGACAGAGGAACCCGCTGATATCAGAATACATCGAATCAGAATATCAGAATACAGTGGCTGCAACTGATTCACCGCAACCACTGATCATTGCAAAATTTGTCTCTTCAGAAGTCAATTCAATTTTCATCTTCAGTCAACTTTAGTTTCTATTCAGAGCATTGGGTTATAAGAGGCTGCACAGAGTTGGAGTGTGGCTGGTTGCACATGGTTCTTGGAGTGTATACTTTAAAGTTTTGTTTGGAGCCTCATGATCTGTAGTTACAGTATGCCCCTACTTGTGATTTTATCCTGACTGGAATACTCCACGTACACTATATTACAAAAAGTATTGGGACGCCTGCCTTTACATGCACATGAACTTTAATGTCCATTTCCATAAAGACATGGATGAGCAAGTTTGGGGTGGAGGAACTTGACTGGCATGCAACTCAAACCGATAGAATACCTTATGGATGAATTAGAGCAGAGACTGCGAGGCAGTCCAACATCAGTGCCTGACCTCACAAATGGGCTTCTGGAAGAATGGTCAAACATTCCCATAGACACTCCTAAACCTTGTGCACAGCTACTCCAGAAGAGTTGAAGTTGTTAAAGCTGCAAAGGGTGGGTGGACCTTACGGACTGATGCCGCGTACACACGATCATTTTTTGTGATGAAAAAAAACAACGTTTTCTGTGAAGTAAAAAACGATGTTTTTGAAACGTCACTTTTCAAAGACGATGTTGCCTACACACCATCGTTTTTGAACAAAAAGCGAGGTTACGTTCACCACTCTTTTCCATTGAAGCTCGCTTCATAACTAGCTTCTGGGCATGCGCGGGTTGAAAAACGTTGTTTTAAACTACGTTTTTGCTACACACAGTGACTTTTTGTGAAACAAAAAACGACGTTTTGAAAAACGACACAAAAAATTCAAGCATGTTGGAATTTTTTTTTTGGTCGTTTTTTTTAAGACAAAAAACAAAGTTTTGCCCACACATGATCAATTTAAATGACGTTTTAAAAAACAATGTTTTTTTTCATCGCAAAAAACGACCGTGTGTACGCGGCATAAGACTGGGGTGCCATTAAAGTTCAAGTGTGTGTAAAGGCAGGCGTCCCAATACTTTTGGTAATATAGTGTATGTTCTATTGAGGTGAAAAATGACTATCAGTTAAAAAATATTTTATAACTGCCAACTAGGGTCTCTTTATCCAGTAAATATAAGTCTTGTCCTTATAACTAGCAATATATCTCTATTGCGTGGTGTGAATAATGTGCTTATTTGGCATTGAATAATGGCTGTAAATATATCTTACATTGTTAGCTTGTTTTATTTTTGGTTTTGTTTTTAAGAGCGCTAGGTAAATCTGAACAAATCCACAATCTTTTCCTTTCACAATCTGAAAACTCACATAATCTCAACAAAGGCAGCATCAGATTGTGTTCGTTAAACTGCAGAGATCAGTGCAATTTTCCCATAAAAGCTCTGTTACATTGTTGAGTTTATTTACACTTCTTGGAGTGAAAGCTCCCCAGAGTTCAATTGCTCCAAGTTGATGATGTATTGTGTTGACTCTATAGCATTGTTGCAGCTGCTCAGATACAGTTCAATCAATATTGGGTATTTTAGAGGTTCCCGTTATTACGGTGAGACTAGAGAGTTCAGAAATGTCAGCTTATTAAATTGTTCCTGGTATAATGCGGAACTCCTGGTAGATATTTAACAATGTTTTGTGTTCATTAAAATGCTTTTTAAATATGACTAATTTAAGTGCCTGAATGTATCTTTATATCAGCCTTCTGTACAGCAGAAAACAGACTGGAAAAGGGAGGGCAGCAGTATGAGTCAAGAAGGCTCTGATATATGCACATGTGCTGACAAAGGAACTTACTGACAGGAGGAGAGAGGTGAGCTCATCAGTCTGTTGATGCTCCTTCATTATTAAATCCAGTGGTGGCTGGTGCTCAATTATCTTGGGGGGGGGCAGCCCACAGCCTCCCCAGCCAGCCAGTCAGTCCATTGATTATCAGCTCAGCCCCATCAGCTGCCAACTAGGTGCCTATCAGCTGCCAGTCAGTGCCCCATCAGTAACAGTTGTAGGTGTCCATCACAGTGCCAATCAGTGCCCATATCAGTGCCAATTAGTGCCCACCACAGTCCCAATCAGTGCCCATCACCGTGCCAGTGCCCTACAGTAACACCTGTCAGAACCTCATCAGTACCTCATATTCAGTGCTGGCCATCAGTGCCACCTGTCAGTGCCAATCAGTACCTCCAAATACCACCAAAAGAAAGCTCTATTTGTTAGAAGAAAATGATAAAAAATTTAGTTTGAGTACAGTGTTGCATGACCACGCAATTGTCATTCAAAATGCAACAGGACTGAAAGCTGAAAATTGTCCTGGGCAGGAAGGGGCAAAGTGCCTGGTATTGAAGTGGTTAACCACTTAAGGACCTGTGGCAGGCGCAGCAATATGAAGGGCCTCATGCGCTGTGGCATTAGAAGAATTGTGATATCTCTGACTTTTCAGTCCAACAAGACTGTCTATTACTCTGAAATTCCTCTAGCGCCGTTCTATGGAAGCAGTAGGTTTAAAGAGCACACCAAATGATTAAAATTGGTGTGACTGACACTCGGCACCACACCGCCACCACACCAGCAGCACCTAGTTGGGGGAGAGAGGAGGAGACTCAGACCTCCATGCTGCCACCAGGCACCAATGCCATCACCATTGTTGCCTCCATTCGCATGTGAACAAATGTACATGCAGTTTTCCAGGTAGCTCCGAACATTTTTTTATAAATTGCCCCTTAAAGTTGCTGCTGCAAAAAATATAAAAATAAAATAAAAAAAGGCCCAAATCTCAGTGCACAACAAGCAAGTTTCAGGGTCATATGATATTTCTATTCCATTCCTGCTAGAAATATCATATGACCCTGAAAACTTGGATTCAGACTGATAACTGCTATGCTATTTGTGAATGACTGAATCATTCAGTCATTCACAAATAGCATAGCAGTTATCTACACGGAGGAGTAGTAGTACCATCATCATCTAGAAGTCAAGTAAATCTTGTTGTCATTACCTGGCTCATCTAGACAAGGGCACTGCACATCCGCGGCGCTCAGGGCCCAGGGCAGGCGATGTCAGACAGTGTCAGCCAGGGACTGGGAGGGAGATTCTTCCTTCTCAGTCTGTCAGGAGTCAGGACTCAGGAGGAGAAGAAGATTCCTGGCGCCGCGGCGGTATCCCTCTGGAGAAGCGCGGGCGGGACTCCTCTAGGCCAGGGCGGCCTTTGCGCATGCGCCCGGCGCCAGTGGCGTAACTAGAACCTTCAGGGCCCCGATGCAAGAAACCAGGAAGGCCCCCCCCCTGACCCCCAGATAGGGCTCTTTTCTCCGAGCCCGGTGGCGTTACAGGACCCGGTCGCAAGTAGGCGGCTGCATATAAATGAACCGATTTCTCCAGTTCCCCTTCCTTTTTTTCCTCTCCCTCCCGCAGGCATTCAGCGGCTGCAGGAGGAAAATGGAGAGATCGATTCTTCTATGTCGGTGTTTCGCAATCTTTTTCCAGTCAGGGCACCCTTGAAGTATACCCCTAGGTGAATGTGGCTACACTGCAACCCCCTTGCAACTGTGTGCATTGCATGCAGTTGCAGCATAGTGATGATGTATTTAAGGGGTTAAAACAGGCAGTCAGTAAGCAACATGTTGCCTCTTCACCGGCTGTCAAATGTCTCTGAAAAACGATCCAAGCATGGATCGCTTTTCGGAGGCATAGCATTTTTTTAAGATACTATGAACAAGCAAAAAAAATAAACAAATAGGTTCTGATTGTACACAAATAGGGGGATCGGGATTAAAAGTGCATACATAAAATGTGCATACATACATGTAAACACACATATAAAAACACACACACATATAGATATATAAATGCACATATGCACACACAACTAAACCAGTGGCAGCTGGTACTCAAAAATTTTAGGGGGGCGCAAGCAAACGGAAAAATGCTTAAAAAAAACATAATTTGCAGTGCAAATCAAAAGCTCTCACTGTGCCCATCAAACGCCACCACTGTTCCCATCAAATGTCGCCACTGTGCCCAGCAAATGCTGCCACTGTGCCCAAACTCTGCCACTGTGCCAAACGCTGCCACTGTTTCCATCAAATGCTGCTACTGTGCCAAAACGCTGCTTCTGTGCCCATTTAAACACTGCGCCATCAAATGCCGCCACGGTGCCCATCAAACTCTGCCACTGTGCCCATCAAACTCTGCCACTGTGCCCATCAAACTCTGTCACTGTGCCCATCAAATGCCGCCAGTGTGCCCAGAAAATACTGGTGTGCCCATTAAATGCTGCCAGTGTGCCATCAAATGCTGCAACTGTGCCATCGAATGCCACCACTGTGATTCCCCCCTCGCCCGTCCAACTCTTACCCTGTCTCGTGGCTGCGCGGGTGACTGCCAGGGTCCTCCATGCATCTCCTGCAGTCCTCATCTCCCGTCCTCTCCTCCTGATAAGTGTCCAATAGCCGCTCCTATTGTTTCAGCCAATCAGGTGATGGGTAACAGACCCGCACACCTGATTGGTGGAGAGGTGGTTCAGTGTTAGCAAAGTGAATATTAATTCGCCTTTCTAACACACCTGGGTGGACTGTGAGCGCCCAGCATGGCGCTCGCGGTTCACCTATTTTGAAGCCTATTAGAGACTATGGCTCTAATCAGGTGCTTCAACACCCCCCCCCCCCTGTGATTCAGGCGCCCGAAAAGGAGCCGGACACCTAAATATGGGGGTGGCAGCGGTGGCATAGAGGGAGTGACTGGGGAGAGGGATCGGCACACATGCGCCCTTATGGACGCACTGCCACTGATAAACACATGCACATACATGCACACTCACACACATACAGTACATACATATACAGACACATACAGTACATACAGTACATACATATACACACACATACATGCACACTCACACACATACAGTACATACATATACACACACACATACAGTACATACATATACACACACATAAAGTACATACATATACACACACATACAGTACATACATATACACACACACATACATATGCATACACACATGCATGCATCCATACATACATGCACACACACATACACACAGTATATACATATACACACACACACACACAGTATATACATATACACACACACACAGTATATACATATACACACACAGTATATACACACAGTATATACATATATACACACACACACACAGTATATACATATACACACACACAGTATATACATATACACACACACAGTATATACACACAGTATATACATATATACACACACACAGTATATACATATACACACACACACAGTATATACACACAGTATATACATATACACACACACACACACAGTATATACACACAGTATATACATATACACACACACAGTATATACATATACACACACACACACAGTATATACATATACACACACACAGTATATACATATACACACACAGTATATACATATATACACACACACACAGTATATACATATACACACACAGTATATACATATATACACACACAGTATACACATATACACACACAGTATATACATATATACACACACAGTATATACATATATACACACACAGTATATACATATACACACACACAGTATATACATATACACACACACAGTATATACATATACACACACACACACACACAGTATACACATATATACACACACACACAGTATATACATGTATACACACACATACAGTATATACATATATACACACACACACAGTATATACATATACACAGTATATACATATATACACACACACAGTATATACATATATACACACACACAGTATATACATATACACACACATAGTATATACATATATACACACACAGTATATACATATACACACACACAGTATATACGTATACACATATACACACATATATACACACAGTATATACATATACATATATACATATACACACACACAGTATATACATATATACACACACACACAGTATATACATATATACACACACATATACAGTATATACATATATACACACACACAGTAAATACATATACACATATCACACACAGTATATATACATATACACACACAGTATATACATATACACACATACACAGTAGATAGTAAAAAAAAAAAAAACGGGAGACATTTACCTTGGCACTTCCTGCCACGGGTACTGCACTCTAGGGGGAGACAAAGAGCACAGCATATACTGACTACTTTCACTTTTGACAAGCTCCTTCCCTGCATACACTGTGCAGCTGACGATCGTGAAACTCATGTCAGCCGCCCCTGCCGCCGCTCCTCCTATCAAAGAGTAGAGGGGGCCCTCAAGGGCCCCCTGCAGCAAGGGGCCCGGTCGCCATGGCGATCTCAGCACCCCTATAATTACGCCACTGCCGGCACCCACGATCATTGATTGGCCAGGTCCGGCGCGCTGGCAGTAAGGCTCACTGAGTGAGCACATGACCACATATGCCCAATCACAGGGCGGTGGCCTGGCCGTACTCGCCTCGGGAGTCAGGACATTATGACTCCCACCATATTGATTAAAAAGTGACACGCACCGTGCGCACGGCACGGTCCCGCTCCGGACGCCGGGATTTCGCCCCCCACAATTTTTCGCTCGGTGCGTGAGCCCCCCCTGCCCCCCCCCCCCGCTACGCCAGTGCCTAGGATAGGTTCTACCTGGCCAGCTACAGGACCGCCCCACGTATATTTACTGTGGCAGGATGGCCCTTAAGTGCAAAATCTGACACCATACATGATTATCATGCGCATTTCTGGGGCACACCCCGTCTGAGCCTTGCTCCCGCTGTGATTAGACACAAAAAACGAAGTGCTGGACTGTTTCCTGACTCAAGTGTACCTGTGGAATTTTGGTGTGCTGGCTGTGCAGGGAGGGGGATCCCTTTTCACTCGCGACACCTACATGGGGTGAGCTACACACACTACAGCCCTTGTACAATAGAAACCTAGAGTTCATTCAGATGGGCACTGAGACAGTTCCCCTGAGCTGAGACTTTTGTTTGTGTCTGCATCCACCTTGGAGCTCATAGAAGGCTTCATGGACGCAGTTGAATGTCAACATTTATATGACAAAGTGTCAACATTTTTCAGAAATGATGGGGTCAGGAGTGAGCAATGAATAGTAACTTATTATTATTATTTTACAGGATTTATAAAAAAAAGCCAACAGTTTGCACAGTGCTTTACAATATATATAGTGACACTACAGTTACATTACAATAAAATACAAGCTTGCTCGATCCCCCCCCCCGTTGCTTGCTTGTCCACCCACCAGCCCTGCACTTACCCCTTTCTAGGTCATGGGAAGCTTCGGCTCCTTCCTGCGTCTCCTCTTCCTCTGAGGTTTCACGGCAGCTTCCCTACATCTCCTCCTTCTCTGCAGCTTCTGCCTCGGTGGCTACTACAGTCGCTTCTCCTCTCGACCAAACTGGTCTTAGGACCGCTTCCTGATTGTCCGGGAGGAGAAAAAGGCAATAGCGAATATTATTTTGCTATTATCACTGGTCCTTTGGCTTGGAACGCACGCCAGCTCCCTAGCGAGGAACCCTTATCCGGCTTGGACTACACACCAGTTCCCCAGCGAAGAACTCTCATCACAGCCCATCCTACCATGCTGACTAGCCTCAGTGCCGGGTCCTAGGCACTACTAAAGTAAGAGGCCATTTGGCTATGCTGTTTTATCTGTGACATATTTAAAATAAACTGCACTTCACTATGGTGGTTTCCCCTCTCCCTCCTTCATGTGAGTGTTTGATTCCGGGAAACATAGAGCTGCGCAGCTGAATCATTCAACTGGTTTAGTGACCAACTGCTGTATTTGACCTTTTCTAAAAAATCAGGTCAACACCGTGCGGTAAGGAGCCATCCATTAGTGCACATTTGGGGGATCTTCTTGGTGGAGGTGGACACCTTTTACAATGAATTTTCAACAATTTGCATCTGAGAAAGATTAGCCTTGATTGGACTTTATCTAACACTCTTTGAATGGACTTGAGTTTATTTATTTATTTATTTATTCATTCATAATATTTTTTTTTTTTTTTGCACCTCCTATTTCCATTTCACTATTTTCAGTGTGTTGCTGCTCACCAAATTTGCTATTGTTGGTTCAGACGAACCATTTATTAGATTTCACTTTATTGTTTATTCTTATATTATTCATTATTAGCGCCCCCTCCATATACCATTATTATGACACACTTTAAGCCAAAAAAGTGCTTCCCAAAAACAAAAACCCTGCATTGAAATCCATGCACCCAGCACCCTGTATGTAGGTTAGGGGCCAGGCACATGGTTCAGTGGGGGAGGTGCCCCTGCACCCCTTATGGGCGGGCCGCCACTGATTGAGAGGTAGGCCTATGAGAAGGGAGTTGCAATAGTCAAGGCGAGAGATAACAAGGGAGTGAATGAGTAGCTTGGTGGTTTTATTTAAAAAAGGGGCACATTTTAGAAATGTTATGAAGTACAAGTTTTTGACAGCAAGTGGATTTGGGGTGGAAAGGACAGGTCAGAGTCTAGGAATTCACCTTGTACCCTGGCATTGACGGAAGGACAGATAGTTGCAAACTAAACCAGAATCTTGAAGGAAATGGCATTCTTGTCCTAAGTTTCTTGGAAGTTTGAATTGGGAATGGCTAACCCTATAAGCAAAATAAAAGCCCGTCAGACCCAATTTCACTAATAAATATTTGTTTACATATTAACTTAACTGAAAACTTTATGATGATTTACCTTTTTCTTTTTTTCCTAATTAGCGAGTGTGTTTAGATAAAGTCTCAAAGCCTTGGGTGATGTATGTCTTCAGCAGAAAGGACTGAATAAACAAAGTCTAGTCTTCAACAAAATGTTCCCTTGCCATTATTTGTATGGAAGTGATTAGGATTTTAGCATTTAAATCTCATTATCTGATATGGTATTAATCAAGGATTAAATCCAAAGCCGCATTTGTGGCTCTTGGTAACGATGATATGTCTTCTGTATGTGGAATTAATGAAGATTTTCCTTTTAAAACACACATTTTCCCTCCTGGGAGTAAACATTCTATTAAATATTGATTGTGTTTAGAGACTGGCAACACATGTTTGTGTATCTGATATATCTACAAAAGCAATGTATATTTGATGAGCTGTCAATGGAGGAAAACATGATGGTTTACTTGCGATGACGGTGGTATCATTGTGGGGAATGTTTTAATGAATCTGTAACGTTCCATCTTTAAAAATTCTAAAATAGGGAAAAAGCCTAATAGAACTTGCAAACTTGTCACTAAGGAAATATTGGAGCTTAATGATAATGCCTCAATGATCTGGAACATACACAAATTAGTATCACTACCTTTACTTTAAACATACACCAGCAGGTTCTCCGAGCAGCCAGCAGAGTTTATAACGTGTTATATTATATTTTCCATTAAAGTACTTTATAATATCTGTTCGAAACATCAAACAATACCTCTTGATCCTGCCAGTATTGCAGCCAGTGTGTAACTTCCTATGCACTTAGACCATGTTATTAGTCCTGTATAGTTCTCTTTTGTAAACTACAGAACCTCCATCACCCCTCCCATGTTATTGTAACTGCTCATTCGTAGATAAGGTTCAGTGATACTTAAGAATACATTTAGAGAATTAGGCTGCAAGTTGATGGGACATTAAAGTTAGCCCAATTTTTTTGCATAGTATGAAAGATGATGTTACGCAGAGTAAATAGATACCTAACATGTCACGCTTTTTTTTTTTTAAAGCATGACATCACTATGTTTCACAGTGGGGATGGTGTGTTTAGGGTGATGTGCAGTGTTAGTTTTCCCCCCAAACATTGCGTTTTTCTTTTAGGTCAAAAAAGTTAAATTTTGGTCTCATCTAACCAGAGCACACTCTTCCACATGTTTGCTGTGTCCCCCACATGGCTTCTCGCAAATGGCAAATGGGACTTTTTATGGGTTTCTTTCAACAATGGCTTTCTTTTTCCATAAAGACCAGATTTGTGGAGTGCATAAAATACATGTGGAAATTTCAAGGGGTATGAATACTTTTTCAAGGCCAGTTCACTCACCCGAACTCCCAGCTGCTACAATGTAAACAAAAGCAGCAGAGGATCTCAGGTGAGGTCATTATTCAAATATGGTAATGGCGAAGATGGCGGACTGAGCGGACGTGTTCCCTGAGCTCTCCTGGAGTGTGATCCGATTTTTTCTCCCCTACCTCCTGCCTGGCCCTGCTGCGGGGCTCAGCGGTGCTTTGGATGTCATACAGGGCGTTCGGGAAGCGCAGGAAGGCAAAAAAACTGAAGTTTCCTGCTTCCATCCCAGAGGATCTTACGCCGACTGCTGTCTCCCCGGCACCTACAGCGCGCCGCTGTAACATGGCGTCGCAAACGGACCACGTGGAGGGTGCTGTACCTACTGCTCCTGGTATTCCTGAAGTCATGGCGGCGATCACGATGTGTCAGGCGGCTCTGACCAAAAAGATAGAGGAAGTCCAGCTGGATGTCAGTCTGATCCGGCAGGACTTCGACAAGATCAGATCGAGGGTGTCGGAGGCCGAGCGACGCGTGAGTGAGGTGGAGGACACGGTGTCGGATCACGATGCCTCTATTAGGGCCCTACAGTCGAAGGTCAAGGCGCTTGAATACCGCGCGGAAGATGCCGAAAATAGGAGCCGCCGCAACAATATTAGGATAGTAGGATTGCCTGAAGGGGTGGAGGGTCGTGCCCCAGCCCTTTTCGCTGAAGAGCTCCTCCGTTCCCTGGTACCTGCGGCTCGGCTGTCTTCATACTTCGCTGTGGAGCGCGCTCACCGGGTTCCCCCTAGACCAGGGCCTGAGGGCTCGCCCCCCCGTACGTTCATACTCCGTCTGCTGCATTTTAGGGACCGGGACGAGCTGTTGCGAGCCTCGAGGGCCGCCGGAGACCTGGCATACCGCAATGGGAAGCTGCTGTTATTCCCGGACTACACCATGGAGACCCAGAGGCAGCGGCGCTCCTTTGATGCGGTTAAAGCTACCCTCCGCCGCAAGGGCATTAAGTACAGCGTCCTGTTTCCAGCTAAGCTGCGGGTTGTGGATGGAGAAACGGTACGCTTCTTTACTTCGCCGAGAGATGCCTCTGCTTGGGTGGATACATTACCTTGATCTTCTGCCTTGATGGATGCCTTGTACTGCTCTCCCTAATAGGCTGGCGGGGATACGCACACACTGGGGTCTATATCGGGTAAGCTCCTATGATTCCCCCCCCTGGAGAGACTGTGGGTGTAGGGGCCATGTTCCTGGACTGGGACTGTTCCTTTTTGTGATCTGCCCCGACACGGCTGGTATGGGTCACCTTGTCCATTAGCTGTGTCTGCCCCTGTCTCATACACTGTTTGGACTGTTTGGCGGATGCTGCTGGGGCGGGGTGTGTTCCTTTTGCACACCCGGGCTGTTGTTGGGGGGCCCCTCTACTATTAAGTTTGCCCGCTGTCCCCGCCAGTACTTGTTTGTAACGCGTTAAGACTGTGCCCCCGCTTCGGCGGGAGAAATGGAGGACCTTTGATTTGCACTACATCACTCCAGGGGCCGGCGGGGAGAGACTTGTGCTTGCATTCCCTTTTGCCCTCTGGCTGCTGGAGGATTTTGACACTGGCTACACGCCCCCAGCCTTTGTTTTAGGCTCCTGCAATATGGGTTTTTTGGGGTTTAAGTGCTCCTCATGTTCTCGAGGTGCATGGGGTGGGGGGTGGGGGGAGGGGGGTTGGGGGTTCCTGCCACTGTTCGGCTGGTTGGTTGTTCATGTTTTTTTTGTTAATATTTTTCTGCTGCATGCTCTCTGTTGGTTGGTATGGGTCATCACTGTATTTATGTGCTGCTAGTAGGGACTGGTTGTTGAGGTGCTGTTCTTGGTTGGGCGTCCTGCTCGGTCCTGACGGGTCGGGGGTGACGGAACTCTCCTCCCTCTGTTGTGCTGGGCCCGACTTTGGTGCCGCCGGGGTCGGCTCTGCACTAATGTATAACCCGCCTTATGACTAATTGTCGGGTAGTGTCGTGGAATGTGCGGGGTCTTAACTCAGCGGTGAAACGCTCCTTAGTGCTTAATTATTTGAGAAAACTTCACCCGCAGGTGTGCATCCTGCAGGAGACACACTTGATGGGCTCCCGAGTTCTGAGTCTGAGGAGGGCATGGGTCGGTGCGCACTATCATGCACCCTACTCTAATTATGCCAGGGCGTTAGCATTCTTGTGCATAGGTCCCTTCCCTTCCAGCTTCTGGATGTGAAGCTGGACCCGGGAGGCAGATATGTGCTCCTGCATGCTTTGATTGCTGCGATTCCTTTTGTGCTGGTGGGGGTGTATCTGCCCCCCCCCCGGCGGATCTGGACATCCTTCATTCCCTTATGCAACTGGTTACTATGTATAATGTGGACAATGTGCTTATCATGGGGGACTTTAACTTGGTTGTGTCCAGGGATCTGGACAGGCTTCGTGCCTCTGGCCCTCGGCAGCATGGACTTGCTGACTGGGCATCTGCCTTTCATATGACGGATGTCTGGCGTCAGGTGCATCCTTCCACCAGGGGGTATACTTGCCTCTCGAGCACTTACCGGACCATGTCTCGTATTGATCTGGCGTTTGCCTCGCCTGCTCTGCTACGCAGGGTGGTCGATGCCGAGATACTCTCTAGGGGTATATCGGATCATGCCCCGTTGTCTGTCACTATCCAGCTTTCACGAGAGGTGGGGGTGCGGCTCCTGAGGCTGTCCAAATATTGGATAATGGACCCGGACATTCAGGAGGAGATGCCTGAAGCCTTGTGTACATACTGGTTGGACAATGAGGGCTCTGTGGGACCCCTGGTCAGGTGGGATGCCTTCAAGGCCTGGTTAAGGGGTGATTTTATGGCTCGGGTTGCGGTGCGTAAGCGAGGATCTATGCAGTCTCTGAGGGAGCTCGAGGAACGGGCTAGGATCCGGGAAGCCGAATATGTTCGCTTTCCTGATTCTGACCATTATGTGCCCTGGCAAGTTGCCCTTAGGGACCTGTCCCTGCTTAGGGTGGACCTTACCAAGAAATCCTTGCTAGAAAGTGCCCAAAGAGTTTTTGAGTATGGGGATAAGAACGGCAGGTTGCTGGCTTGGCTTGCCAAGGGGCAGAGGCCGATGACACATGTTAGCAGGCTGAGGGACGGTGCTGGAGGGATGCTTACGTCCCCTATGGATATTGGAGCCCGGTTTCTGGAGTTCTACCGGGATCTATACTCCTCTAGAGTACGGTACGTTAACTCTGAACTGCTCCGGTATCTTGACCGGGTCTCTCTCCCTTCCTTGACCGCTGCACCTACGTTGGAGGAAGTGCAGGTGGCTCTGAGTTCCATGCAATCCGGGAAGACCCCTGGACCTGATGGTATTCCTGTCGAGTTCTACTCGGTGTTCCAGGAGCTTATTGCTCCTAGACTTACCTCTATGCTGCAGAGCTCCTTCTCTGCGGCGTCCTTGCCGGATTCGATGTCAGAGGCCGTAATTGTGCTGGTGCCCAAACCTGGCAAGGACCCTGAGGAGTGTGGCTCTTACAGGCCTATCTCCCTGATTAATGCGGATGCGAAACTCCTCGCAAAAATCTTAGCTAATAGGTTAGTGACAGTGATTGAGTCGCTGGTTCAGGTGGACCAGACAGGATTTATACCGGGGAAGGGCACCGACATTAACATCCGTCGGTTGTTCCTGAACCTGTCTGCGTCTCATAGCAATGGGGGGGACTAGAGTGGTGGCCTCTCTCGATGCTGAGAAGGCCTTCGACTCCGTGGAGTGGGGGTACTTGTGGGAGGTTTTGAGGAGGTTTGGGGTGGGACCTAAATTTCTACAGTGGCTCGCAATGTTGTATAAATCTCCCAGGGCTAGGATTCGAGTGAATGACTCTCTTTCGGACTATTTTCTCCTCCGGAGGGGGACCCGTCAGGGGTGCCCCTTGTCACCCAGCTTGTTCGCCCTGGCCTTAGAACCCTTGGCGGTGTTGGTCCGGGAATCGGAGCGTATAGTTGGTCTGGGGGTTGGCCCTCTGGAGGAGAAGATATCTTTATATGCAGATGACACTCTCCTTTACCTCCATGACCCTGGTGATTCCTTGGCGGCTGCCTTGGAGATCTTTGACGAATTTGGTAAGTATTCTGGGATTCGTATTAACTGGTCCAAGTCAGCCCTGTTCCCGATTGATGTTAGGGCTAGGGAGGTGGTCCCGTCGACAGCGCTTCAGTGGGTGGAGGAGTTTACGTATTTAGGAATTAGGGTCTCCCGCGACCTTCGGTCCTTTGACAGGCTCAACTTGAGACCGGTGACTGATCAACTCAGGGAACGCTGTTCTCGCTGGCGGAACCTCCCGTTGAACCTTCTAGGTAGAATCAACGTCTTGAAAATGATCTATTTGCCTAAACTTAATTATATTTTCAGAAATTGTCCTGTGTGGATTCCCACTTCCTTCTTTCGAAACTTGGATGGCTACATTGGATCCTTTCTGTGGCGGGGCTCCCCACCTCGGTTGGCGAGATCCACCCTTCAGCTACCTGTTAGCTTGGGGGGGCTGGCTCTCCCCAATCTGCTGGTCTACTACTGGGCGGCCGTACTGGTTACGGCACGATGGTGGTTTGAGCAGTCCAGGGCTAATGCGGCTGTGTGCCTCGAGGCGGCGATTGTAGGGTCCCTTACTGAACTGAGTAATCTGCTCTATAGAGGACCCTCTCCATACCCCGCGCTGCCTGGCCCGTCGAGAACTACGCTTCGGGTGTGGGGCGTGGCCAGGCGTCGCTTTTTGTCCCCGGGTCACTGGTCCCCCTTTGCCCCGTTGTGGGGGAATCCTGCGCTCGCTCACTTTCGCTCCTTGCCGGACCCACAATTGTGGGCCCGCTGGGGAGTTAGGGTGCTACGAGACATTGTGGAGGGGGGATCTTTGCTGTCCTTTCAGGATTTGTCGGGCCGCTTTGGCTTGCCGCCCTGGATGTTCTTCGGGTACCTCCAGCTGCGGCATGCCTTCAGGGCTCAGTTCCCCGTCCCGCCTGTGCTTCGTGCGGACGCTGTGGAGGACCTCCTGGCTCAGAGCAATTTGTCAAAGATCTTATCCTCCTTGTACCTGACACTCCTTACCAAAGACTCCCCTAAGATGGACTCCCTTTGGAGGAAGTGGGTGGGAGATGTTCCGTCCTTGGATAGGGAGACCTGGGATGATTGCTTTGAGGATAGTTATAAATTGGTGATCTCGTCTAGGGATAAGTTAATACAAACTAAGTTCTTGCACAGGGTATACTTTACACCTCAGAGACTGCATGGGATATATCCGCAACGTTCCCCGAGCTGCCCTAGATGTTTTACCTCCGAGGGTACATATATTCACATGTTCTGGTCCTGCCCCAGGCTGACGGACTTTTGGTCCGCAGTTTTTGAAACTGTTAATGTCCGCCTCCATCTTACTCTTCCGGTTTCCCCAGAGCTGGCTCTGCTGGGGGTGCAGGATGATGAGCAGAGGCCTAGGTTCACCAAGCTGTTACTGTCGCTACTGTTTTTTTACGCCAAGAAGGCTATTCTGGTCAAATGGACATCTAGGAATCCCCCCACTTTGGGAATGTGGATGGATGCGGTCAACGCTACCCTTCCTTTATATAAAATGACATACCTAAACAGGGGCTGTCCTTTGAAGTTTGAACGGGTGTGGGGGCCATGGATTGATCCTCTATGATAGAATTGACCCCATGTCTTGTCCTGTTGCTGGGCTCCCCGGCCTCGCCCTGCCCCCTCCCTTTCCCTCTCCCCCCCTGCCCCCTCTCTGCTCCCCTTCCTCCCCTTCTCCTCCCCTTTCCCCTCTTTCCCCCCTCTCCCTTCTCCCCTCTCCTCCTTTTTCTCTCACTGGGAAGTATGTCCTGTAGATGAGTTGTTTCCACCCTGCTGTGACATGTTCTAGATGGATCTTAATTCGACCAGTAATGTCTCTCATATGTATTTTATCTGTCCTACCATGCATGCACTGTATTTGGATGTCTTGTATAACTCCTGCATTTTCTCTTTTGACTCAATAAAGTCCAACCTTGTTGTTAAAAAAAAAAAAAAATATGTTAATGGCAAGTTTGGTTAATAACGTTGCCCTGGATCCCAGGAATTTTGTTTACATTACAGCAATGACAGTGATTCTGTCATTTGGCGATGGTAGCATGGCAACATGATCATCAGGCAGCAGATCTTCGTGATTGACGATGGATCACTTCGCTGGAGGATGTATTTGACAATAAATGTACTTCTTTCTGAGAATTGAAGCTAATGGTTCTCATCCCCTAATGGGACATAAGTCTGGAGACCCCCTAACTTCTAGATTCCTGTAAATCCCCCCGCCCTAACCCCCACATCCTCTTGCGGCATCAAATGTGGGAATAAGGCCTTTGTCCCTCAGTCACTTGCAAGGGAGGAGGCTTTGCCACCCACTATTGGATATTACCCCAATATTGGATAATAGTCAGGGCCGGATTTCCTCTCCCTGCCACCCCAAGATAAGGTTTTTCCGCAATGCTCCCCTTTCCTGCCAACCGAACCACCCCAACCCCCTCCCCTCTAAATCAACGGAGAATGGCAACCGAATGACAGGGGTGGCACGGTTAGTTCAAATATTTTTTGTTCCTATTTACTTTTTTTTTTATTTGTAGCTTTATTGTAGCTTAATTTTCTTATTTTTATTTAAGGATGGTAAGTTACTATAATAAATGTTTTCTCCTGTGTAATAGCAATAAAGTCAAGTGGAAAAAAAACTGATAAAAACATAAAAAATAATAGGAAATAATAATTAAAAATTGATAAAATAAATAATAAGAAGAAATAATAATTACATTTATAAAATAAAAAAGTAATTAAAACATAAAAAAATAAGAAAAATATTTTTTTCTTTCTTATTCTTTACTTTTTAATTACTTTTTTATTTGATTAATTTAATTATTATTTTGTATTATTTTCTATTTTTATTTTATTTTTTTATTAAAAAAAATGTCACTTAACTTCATTGCTATTACACAGGAGAAAACAATTCCCTGTGTGATAGCAATTGGAGATGACATGTTCTCTTTTTTGACCCTGTCACCTCCAAAACAGGAGTCCTAGCACTGTGCTAGAACTCCTGTCACACCTGAGATGGGAAGAGCACAGCTCACCCCTTTCACTGTGTACATTGGCCGCAGGAACAGGAGACAGACTTGGTGGATGGGGGGAGGACGGAGTCCCGAAGACAGAGCCAGCAGAGAGGTATGTGGGGGGGGAGGGGAGGACGGACGGCAGCACACATTTAACAAGTGATTTTGGTGACATCACGAGCGAGCAGATTCCCCTAAACTACATTTAGTCCTGCTAGAAAGCAACTTACCGTCCTGAACTGTATGTTTTAGGCGTCGGGGGACTCTGTGCCCCAAGGCACCCTGCCGCCCTGAGGCCTGGCCTCAGTGGCCTTGTGGGAAATCCGGGCCTGATAATAGTCTTGTTGGAATTTTAAGGTACGGTAATCTCCACATTGATGTTTTACTATTTACATGTATTGTTACTTAAAGCGGATGTCCGCTGAAAAAAAATATTAAAAGCCAGAAGCTACAAATACTGCAGCTGCTGATATTTAATATTAGGACACTTACCTGTCCTGGAGTCCAGCGCCATCTGCAGCAGAGGACGAGCGATTGCTGCCCCCCCGCCATCCTCGGTGAGGGAATCAGGAAGTGAAGCGCACCGGCTTCACTGCCCTGTTCCCTACGGCGCATGCGCGAGTCGCGGTACGCCTGCCGATTGGCTCCCACTCTGTACTGGGAGCCGAGTGTTCCTAGAACACAACAGGGGGGCGGGACGGGAGGTGACGTCATGCCCGCAGTCTGTCTTTAGACAGGTAACTGCACCCCCCTCCCCCTGAAAGGTGTCAAATTTGACACCAGAGTGGGATTTCCACTTTAGGGTGGAGCTCCGCTTTAAAATAGTTTGTAAATATAACATAACCTTAAAATTACAACTGGATCCTTAGCACATAGCCAGGAAAGAGGGAGCAGAGAACATGCACCCCCTTACTGTACTATACTAGGCCACATATCTTTCAATATTGAGGAGGGGAGTACGTACCTTGCAGGGGAAGAGGAGTGTGCAACAGCTGTCTCCCTTGCATAGCATTTTGTTCCAATGTTGAGAAACAAGGACCTCTTCCAAACATCCAATGCCCCAAGAGGATATTTACAGGACCCCCCCCCCCCCCTTAGATATAATTCCCCCGGAGGGTAAACAATGTCCCCTGATGTGACTCCAATGTCAATTACTTTGTCCAGCAATGTAGATGTAATGACGATGCCTCAGCTGCACCTGAGGTGCCTACCCCCACTGCCACAATGACCCACCACCCGATGATGTTGTCTTGCTGTACTACTGCCACAAAATTACAGAACTAATTGCACTTCTGTAATGTAAACAAAAGCCCGGGAGGTCCTAGGTAACATCATTGATGGTCAATAATGTAACCTAGGTTTCCTATGAGACAGGGATCTGTTGTTGTAAGGCAGAAAACATTATTGGGTGGCAGGTCATTGTGGCAGCAGGGAAACTTTCAAGTACTTACAACTGCTGGTATTAAAAAAGAATACATTTCAAATGATATTACTGATTACAAAGTTGTATTATCTGTGTCTTGCATTTTTGCCCAGAATTCAGTATTAAAGTGGTTCTAAAGGCTAAAGTTTTTTTACCTTCATACATTCTATACATGAAGGTGAAAAACTCTCTGCATGCAGCTTCCCCCTCACCCTCCCCCCCCCCCCAATACTTACCTGAACATGATACCGATCCCGCGATGTGCACAACAGCAAATGCTCACACTGGCCTCTCCCTTCTCATTAGCTGAGCCACAACCAGTGAAGAGAGAGCGGGGGGCTGGGCCGAGTCGGCTCTGTTTGTTACAAAGACACATAGAGGTGGCTTGGGATAAAGCTTGTACGAGTGCCCCCATAGCAAGCAGCAATGATTAAGCACTTTCTGTGAAACGCGTCTGCTGAACCGTGTGGATCCCTTGTGTGTCAGGTTTTTTAAACCTTTGACTCTACGATAAACCAACACATTTTTTTCATCTCTGGTTGTGCCCCTTTTCTCTTTGTTGCATGCATTTTCCAGGTTTTGGACCTCGGGTACCCAGTCTTGTTGTCTAGTAGTATCAAGAGATCTTTAATTTGTAGACAGCCTTGGAGCGGTGTATACTCTACTTCCCTTTAGCTTGCTATGGGGACACTCAGCAGAGGGGGAGAGTCAGGAGCACTGGCATGGGACCTGAGAAGAGGAGGGCTTGAGGCTGCTCTGTGCAAAACCACTGCACAGAGCAGGTAAGTATAACATGTTTGTTTTTTCTAAGACAAAAAAAAATAAAAAAACAAGGCTTTATAAACACTTAAACTAGGGGTTGTAAAGGCTTGTTTTGTATTTTCTAAATAGGTTCCTTTAAGCTAATGCATTGTTAGTTCACTTACCTTTTCCTTGGATTTCCCTTCTATTTTTTTTTCTTTGTTCGAATTTCTCACTTCCTGTTTCTCCTCAGTAAGCTTGTTCCCATCATCAGGCTGGGGGTTAGTCAGCCACAACAGCTTACTGAAATTCAGATAAAGTAAACAAAAAAAAAAACATTTAAAAGGGAAATCGAAGGAAAAGGTAAGTGAACCAACAATTGACTAGCCGAACCGATTTAGAAAATAAAAAACAAACCTTTACAACCCCTTTAAGAATTGCCTCCAGTAGTAAAGTATATGATAGGCATGACGTTCTGCAGGCACTATCTTTCATTCTACCAGTCCTTTTCAAAGGTAATTGACAAGGGTACATGCTCTGGGGCTGTCAGCCTCATCCTTCCATTACTACTTATACAGGTAGGTCAATGACTTTAAACAAGCATGCATCCAATGACATGTCAGGTGCTTAATATATTCATGCCTCCGGATTATGTAGTAAAGCTGGGGTTAGAATAACAAGCCCTGGAAACTGTGCCTTACAAACAAGTCAGCATGTTTCTAGCTTGATGGGTATATATTAAATTCAGCATAGCCCTGTACAATTTCCTTATTGCAGAAAGAACATATATGAAAAAAAAATAGCATAGTCTGTGCATTTGTTATACAATATGTTACATGGAACAGATTTGGCAAGTCACAATATCTGGTTAGCGCTTCTATATTTGTCCTCAGCTAGTATAGTCAGGTGATTATGCACTTAAATACTTAATCTGTCTGGATTCATTTAAAAGTTCATCAAGCAAGTTTTCCTGATCTCTTCTACCTCATTCCACATTCACAGGTGTTCGGCGTCTTCCTATGTTACTTGCGCGCAATGCACAAACATCAATTTTATCCCTCATACTTTTGGAAATTGAATTTAAACTAAGCCTGTCTACAGTTAGAGATTACCTTTTTTTGAAGGAAACCAACATTCAGTAGAAATATTTACCTTGAGTTACTGACAGCCTTCCTTAAAGATACTGCCATGCAAAAAGCATATTTAAACACAATGGCCCGGTTTCACAAACGTTTTACGCCAGCGTATCTATAGATACGCCGTCGTAGGTACAAATGTGCGCCGTCGTATTGTTACGCCGATTCGCAAAGCTAGATATGCCGTAAAACAAGGCTTCAGCCGTCTGACGTAACTTGTCTACGCCGGCGTATCGTGGGCGCATAGTTATGCTGAACGCATTCGGCGTTACTATGTTAAATATGCAAATGAGTAAGATAGCAGGTGCAGGTAATGCAAAGGTATGGGCCAGGGAATGACGCCGTTTACGTAGTACTACGTGAATAGGGCTGTGCGTAGGTTACGTTCACGGCATAGGCAGTGTTCGACGTATCTTAGGCAGCTATTTCGACGTAACTGTGAGCATGCGCACTGGGATGCGTCCAAGAGACGACGCATGCGCAGTTCGTTTTTTTGAAGCTGTGGCTATCATTTGCATGGGGTCACACTTCATTTAAATATATCATGCCAACTTCCAGCCCACTTCCACCTACTTTGACTTACATCGGCTTACGCTGACAACTATACGCTACACCGGCGCAACGTGGAGCGCATATTCTTCGTGAATAGCATGCTTGCTTCTCTACGTGGTGCCGGTGTAACGTAAAGAGGATACGCTACGCCGGAATAAATATACACTACTCTACGTGAATCCGGGCCCATAACTAGAATCTTATTCACACGTTAACATTTTATTGTAATTTTAAAAGCAATTTTCGATATTTCTAGATCTGTAGCTTTTAATTAAACAATGTCTGATAATTCTAGGCAATAAAAAGCTCCTGAAACTCTTTTCTTCTTGATGAAGCAAGCATAAAATGTCAACACTTGAAATGAAACCTTTACAATGCAATAGAAAGGTATTGCGGCTTCATGCACCAGGCCGTCTAGAGCAGAAGAGGGCGACTGCACATGACAGAGTCACGTGACAAGAAGTTGAAGCCCAGCAAAGGCAGATGAATTTGATAATATAAAAACTCACATTGAAGGTAATCCGAGTTGAATTTCTTACCTTTTGTTTCCCATAAATCATTAGCGGTACTCTGTATGATTACATATTATCTGGAGATACATGCAAAAGCAATAATAAGAATTTGGTATCAAAACAATCAAACCACTCCAAGTTAATTTGCTCCATAAAAAAAGAAAGATCTAATTTTTGAGTACTAAAATGACACAGCTTCATATTTATAAAATATTGTGATTAATTAAATCAAAGTGTTTTAGAAACCTGGTAAGAGGATTATTGGAAAGTCATTGCCGACGACAAAGAGCTGTAATTATCTCTGAAACAAAAGTTCATTTGTTAGAATCACAATGACAAAAAAGATCCACCATATAATTATAGCATGACTCAGTAGGAGGCAGCTCCTTAACTTCATGTTAAATGTGTATTTGACAGCTATTTTAACAGCATAAATTATACATCTTCATAATCCAAACATGAGGACGTCCTCAGTATGCAGGAATAATATATTATTTTATCACCATGTCTCAGCAAGAAAAACAGGCAGAATGGTTTCTGGGTTTAACTTTTTTAAATATTTATGTTTTAGATATGAAAAAGTATTTTATGCAGTCCATTACTGCCTAATAACTCTCTGCCCCGGAATTCTTCCTGCAATTTGCATGCTGCTGGAATAGGCAATCTTATGACTAATGGTATTAGGTTCTAAACCTAGCCACAAAGTGTCTATTTGCAAAAGAAAGGTCTTTAAACCTTGGCTTTGGCATTATACTGTCGATCTTTGGTATTAAAAGGTAGAAAGTGTGGTAACTGCTATAGAAGGGCTTCTGGGAACCTTGGTGAGCTGCATACTTTATTAAAAGGGCAGGCACTGGAATTTCAACGTTGGTTATGGAAAAGAGCAACCAAGGATATTAAAACAAAATTGTACTCAAATATAAAAAAAAAAATCCCATTTAGACATATACTGTAATAAAAATACAGATTTTGCTGCGATACTAACCCTCAATCCAAAACAGCAAGTTGCATTATTTCTTTTCTGCCAGTAGATGCTCTCAGTCTTCTGGATTGAATGATGACCTACATCAGGGGTGCCCAACCTTTTGAAGAGTGAGGGCCACTTAAGCAATTTTGTAACCAATCTCGGGCCACAATGAGTGGAGCGGGCAGATGACAGGTCACGGCTACTCTATAGGCCCTCTGATCTGCCCTGATGGAAGGCGAAAAATTCCCTTCTGTTTTTCGGATTGGATGTAGGCGGGCGTGAGCGAACATTGGTCACTCTATAGAGGTGAATTGAGGGTCCCATTTGGTCGGGGTGGTCGTGAGAAAAGGGCCCAAGACTGCTTTCACTGATGTGCTGCGGTTTAACCACACTGCGGATGCAGCGTAGTGCACCTGTGTCTATCCTGTGGGTTAGCTGAATGACTCCAAATGTGGCAAAAGCCAGCGCTGTAGAGGAAGCATCGGCTTATGGGGCTCTACCACCAGCTTCATTCACAACACTGATGCTGTGGTATAGCAATCTGTGCTTGCCAACCCACCATTCCAGAGCAGGAGGTCGCGGGCCACATCAGAGGGCTCCGTGGGCCACATCTGGCCTCCGGGCCACTGGTTGGCCACCCCTGACCTACATCATTTAACCCACTTCGTCTGATCACAGGCTATCATGAACTCGCTTGTGGGTATGTGCAGCATGGTACAGTAGAAGAGAACAGAGTCCATATGTAGGAAACAGAAATGTATTGAAATTGAAGCTCAGAAATACACAATAAGCCCGGGGGGAAGGCAACCCAGCCATGAGCACTTACAGGATGTAACAGCGAAGAGTAGTAGCAGAAGGTCTCAGATAGGGTGACCACGTGTCCCGGATCGCCTGGGACAGTCCTGCATTTTTAAGGTCTGTCCCAGGTCCCGGGCACCTTCATTCCAGGACAATACAGTGTCCCGGAATGAAGCTGACACATCCACCCCCCCCCCCCCCTCCATCTGTTGCCACCAAAAAAGGCCACCACGTCGCCGCTTTACTCACTGACAGCACTTGTCCTGGCCGGGAATGCCTAGAGGAGCACAATCCCCGTCCCCTGCTTGTAAACGAAGAAATCATAAATCCCGCCTCTTGTGTCTAATCACAGCAGGGTGGTGTAAAGCCAGCGTTTGAACAAGGTAAAATGGGTCTCGGACAATCAGGACGAGTGCTGTTAGTGAGTAAGTTGGCGATGCGGCTGCCTTTTTTGGGGGTGTGATCAGTGCTTCTGGGTAAAGCGCACATCCGCCGCCACAGCTGTGATTCATTACAGCACAAGCTGATTTTTGGGAAGGGGGTCCCTAAATGGCCGTTTGGAAATGTGGTCACCCTAGTCTCAGGTGTGCTGATAGCTTCGGTCTCGAGGGATGTAATGCAGCCTGCCCAGTCTGTACCTAAGTGAGGAGGCTTCCAGGAAGGATGGTGTGTCTCTGCACTTCCCCTATTTGTCTGGAACCTCTCCCTGATGCTAAGCACTGTTCCTGACAGGCGGGACAGTGCTGATCAGCTTGTTCTTCCTTGTTTTCTGCTGGCCCACTAATGACATTTGCACCTCATCTTGCATATCCTGTAACACACTAGACTCATCTGCTGAAAAAAATAAAACATCTTTCCCTCGGGATCTCACGAAGTACTGAATCTCACAAGATCTCTGGGGTAAAAAATTTTTTGTTTTTCAACAGATGAAAAGACGTACAGTAGGTGACTGGGATATTGTGTCAATCTCGCTCCCTTTCTCGGCGAGATTGACCACCTACGAGCCCCATCGCGGGAGCCAGCGCCGAGCTGGCTTGCCGCGATGGAGACAAAGCCGTCATAGAAGCGACGGGGATCCGACGCGGATTCCCGCCAATTCTACACGTGGGCGGAGTTTGTTATGAATCCTGAAGGAGAAATCCCCGCCGGATTTTTAAAGAAAAATCCGGCATGGGTTCCCCCCTCAGGAGCATAACGGGCCCTTAGGTCTGTTATGGGTTGTAAGGAGACCCCCCTACGCCGAAAAAAACGGCGTGGGGGTCCCCCCACAATCCATACCAGACCCGTATCCAAAGCACGCCGGCCGGCCGGTCAGGAAGGGAGTGGGGGCGAGCGAGCGCCCCCCCCCTCCTGAGCCGTACCGGGCAGCATGCCCTCAACATGGGGGGGTCAGGTGCTCTGGGGTAGGGGGCGCACTGCGGCCCCCCACCCCAGAGCACCCTGTCCCCATGTTGATGAGGACAGGGCCCCTTCCCGACAACCCTGGCCGTTGGTTGTCGGGGTATGCGGGCGGGAGGCTTATCGGAATCTGGAAGCCCCCTTTAATAAGGGGGCCCCCAGATACCGGCCCCCCACCCTAAGTGAATGAGTATGGGGTACATTGTACCCCTACCCATTCACCTGCAAAACAAAAGTTTAAACACAAATAAACCACACAGTGTATTGAAATATTTTATTAGTTGGCCGCCGGGGGGGGTGTGTATGATCGCTTTTAGAAAAGCGCCCCCCTCCGGCGGGCTTCTGTGGGGGGTGGGTGCCGCCGTCTGGTTCTTTTCCGCCGCCGGGGGGGGCGCTTTGATAAAAGCGCCCACCACCCGGCGGGCTTCTTTCTACGTCTTCGGCGGCGGGGGGGGTCTTCTCCCACTCTCCGGGGTCTTCTCCCACTCTCCGGGGTCTTCTCCCGCTCTCCGGGGGTCTTCTCCCGCTCTCCGGGGGTCTTCTCCCACTCTCCGGGGGTCTTCTCCGCTCTCCGGGGGTCTTCTTCTTCTTCAGGACTCGCCGCCGCTATCTTCGTGTGTTAGCTCAATTACTAGCGGCGGCGGTCCCCTCTTCTGCGACGTCGGCGTCTTCTTCTTCTTCTTCTGCTCTCCAGATGTTGACGCGACGCTTCCTCCCGCTGTTATGCCCGGCGCGCGGCTCGCAGCGAAATATATAGGCCTGTCTTGTGACGTCGCAGTCCCATCATGCTCCGGTAGGTAGCACGTGGTACCTACCGGAGCATGTGTCACGATCCCTATCGTGTCAGGCAGACGGCGAGGCGTGGCCGTGCTCAAGGTGGCTTAGGGTGGAATTGAACCTGGGACCTCTTTGTTACCAGCCCAAACCCTTACCTCTCAGCCACTGTTGAATTAGAAATTCATGTTGCTTTCCAGCTATGGTGGTGCTGAATGGAATGTTCACCTTAGCTGGATTTCATTACCTTCCACACCTGAGATTCTTGCTACAGCTGACACAGCTTAACCAGTTAGCCAACCTATAAAGCCCTACCTCACTTAGAGAGCAGGGTCAGTTCATTTTGGTTTGATCTCCCTGTCTGTGCTAAAGCAAACTGCTTATATATTAAGCTCCTTGACTGACCCCGGCTTTTGACCCTTGGCTTTGCTTTCTGGACTGCTGTTTGCCTGAACCCTTGACCCGGCTTGGACTTCGGATACCTGTGACTTCTCCAACACCTGACCACGGCTTGTGACCCGGATTTATCTCTTGCTTTCCCTATTGCGAAAGGACGCCTGCTGTCCTGAGAACCCCTTTCACGCCACCTTGCTGTACCCGCTCTGAACCTCAGTGGACACCACAGTTCGCTCTACACCCCCTCCGGGACCACCAGCATACCAGGCTTTACTCTCCTAACCGCAAGTACCACATACTATAGTCTGTGCTTGTAGATTTGTAGTACTACCTTGTGTGTATCAGAGATACAACCCTGTTTTCCCCTGAGGTAGTTGGTTATAGGGGAATAAACTACTGCAGTCTCTCAGTTGGTTATTCACTAGAGGTTGTGATGAATTAACCCCAATCTCTCTGATTACTCTGAGTGAGAAGTGGTGGTTGTATCTGAGAGACCTCTATAGTTTAAAAACCAACTGTATACTGTAGTTGCGTAGCAGGGATGTTACATAATGAACTGACCCAAAACATGGAGCCTGCAGAGTTTAATAAAATGCTCAGCTCCCTGACTCTGCAAGTCTCCAGCCTGCACCATACTATTATGGAACTTCAACAAGAAGTTCATTTACTTAAAGGGGCAGCACGCCCAGCCCCGGAACCAGCATGTCCGGAACCATATGTTATAATGCCAGAGAGATTTGATGGTAGTCGTGCAGCCTTCTCATGTTTCAAAATAGATTGTGAGCTGTTGTTTGCTCTTAAACCTAGGACCTATGCCAAGGACTATGTTAAGGTTCGCGCTACCATAAACTTGCTTACAGGGAAAATTAAAACATGGGCTCATCAGTTGTTGCAGGAAAATAATCCAGTCTTGGACACCTGGAAAACTTTCATGTCTGCTCTGGACTCCCATATTTCTGGTTCTAAGAGAACCAGTGTTCCCAAGTCCACTTTCGGTTCACGTGGCCTACGGGTTCCCAGAGAGAAGAATTCCCAATACAGAGATGACACCAAGTCATACCAGTATGTGCCAAGACAGCAAATCCAGTACATGCCCAGCCATGAAGCTCCAACACCACAGAGCTTTGACGTCCCTGTGGATGCCCACAGCCCAACCCAGGATGATGAGGAACCCATGCAGATCGGAACCATCCGGTCCGCATTATCTAAGATAGAGAGAGACCGGAGGAGAGATTATGGACTCTGCTTTTACTGTGGGTTAAGCGGGCACTTTATATCTTTTTGCCCAACTCGCCCACCTCGGCCAAAGATTTTACAGGTGGCTACTATTGGGAGTCTTTTTCCTGCTCCAGTGTCCCAGATTCCGGCTCCAGTGTCCCAGATTCCGGCTCCAGTGTCCCAGATTCCGGCTCCAGTGTTCCCGAATCCTGTGTCTCCAGTCCCACTTCCTGTGTCTCCAGTCCCACTTCCTGTGTCTCCAGTCCCACTTCCTGTGTCTCCAGTCCCACTTCCTGTGTCTCCAGTCCCACTTCCTGTGTCTCCAGTCCCACTTCCTGTGTCTCCCGTTTCAGAGTCTCCCGTTTCAGAGTCTCCCGTTTCAGAGTCTCCCGTTTCAGAGTCTCCCGTTTCAGAGTCTCCCGTTTCAGAGTCTCCCGTTTCAGAGTCTCCCGCTCCTGTCTCACCAGTTTCAGAGTCTCCCGCTCCTGTCTCACCAGTTTCAGAGTCTCCCGCTCCTGTCTCACCAGTTTCAGAGTCTCCCGCTCCTGTCTCACCAGTTTCAGAGTCTCCCGCTCCTGTCTCACCAGTTTCAGAGTCTCCAGGTCTTGTCTCACCAGTTTCAGTGTCTCCAGGTCTTGTCTCACCAGTTTCAGTGTCTCCAGGTCTTGTCTCACCAGTTTCAGTGTCTCCAGGTCTTGTCTCACCAGTGTCCCCAAATGAAATTCTTCCACCTGACTGCACATATGCCTCAAATGGTAATATCGTCCGTAAACAGGATTTACAGATGTTTGAGCGAGCTTTACAAGCAGTAAGTGCACCCCCTACCAGAACTTCAAAAATTTCAAAGACCAAGAGGAAAAAGAAAAAATCTTCAGACCCCGTTGTTGGAACTTTGTTTCCCCATGGATTAGATGAGAACTGTCTGTATGGCATGGATGCCTATGGCAACATATCTCTCCTGACGGATGATGTGCCTGACTACTCTAGTGAAGAGGGTAGTTTGCACATTGATGACTACACTTATGAGGTAGCTCCTTCCAACACCCGGAGGGCGTCTTTGAGGAGGGGGATATGTCACGATCCCTATCGTGTCAGGCAGACGGCGAGGCGTGGCCGTGCTCAAGGTGGCTTAGGGTGGAATTGAACCTGGGACCTCTTTGTTACCAGCCCAAACCCTTACCTCTCAGCCACTGTTGAATTAGAAATTCATGTTGCTTTCCAGCTATGGTGGTGCTGAATGGAATGTTCACCTTAGCTGGATTTCATTACCTTCCACACCTGAGATTCTTGCTACAGCTGACACAGCTTAACCAGTTAGCCAACCTATAAAGCCCTACCTCACTTAGAGAGCAGGGTCAGTTCATTTTGGTTTGATCTCCCTGTCTGTGCTAAAGCAAACTGCTTATATATTAAGCTCCTTGACTGACCCCGGCTTTTGACCCTTGGCTTTGCTTTCTGGACTGCTGTTTGCCTGAACCCTTGACCCGGCTTGGACTTCGGATACCTGTGACTTCTCCAACACCTGACCACGGCTTGTGACCCGGATTTATCTCTTGCTTTCCCTATTGCGAAAGGACGCCTGCTGTCCTGAGAACCCCTTTCACGCCACCTTGCTGTACCCGCTCTGAACCTCAGTGGACACCACAGTTCGCTCTACACCCCCTCCGGGACCACCAGCATACCAGGCTTTACTCTCCTAACCGCAAGTACCACATACTATAGTCTGTGCTTGTAGATTTGTAGTACTACCTTGTGTGTATCAGAGATACAACCCTGTTTTCCCCTGAGGTAGTTGGTTATAGGGGAATAAACTACTGCAGTCTCTCAGTTGGTTATTCACTAGAGGTTGTGATGAATTAACCCCAATCTCTCTGATTACTCTGAGTGAGAAGTGGTGGTTGTATCTGAGAGACCTCTATAGTTTAAAAACCAACTGTATACTGTAGTTGCGTAGCAGGGATGTTACAGCATGATGGGACTGCGACGTCACAAGACAGGCCTATATATTTCGCTGCGAGCCGCGCGCCGGGCATAACAGCGGGAGGAAGCGTCGCGTCAACATCTGGAGAGCAGAAGAAGAAGAAGAAGAAGACGCCGACGTCGCAGAAGAGGGGACCGCCGCCGCTAGTAATTGAGCTAACACACGAAGATATCGGCGGCGAGTCCTGAAGAAGAAGAAGACCCCCGGAGAGCGGAGAAGACCCCCGGAGAGTGGGAGAAGACCCCCGGAGAGTGGGAGAAGACCCCGGAGAGTGGGAGAAGACCCCCCCCGCCGCCGAAGACGTCGAAAGAAGCCCGCCGGGTGGTGGGCGCTTTTATCAAAGCGCCCCCCGGCGGCGGAAGAGAACCAGACGGCGGCACCCACCCCCCCACAGAAGCCCGCCGGAGGGGGGCGCTTTTATAAAAGCGATCATACACACACCCCCCCCGGCGGCCAACTAATAAAATATTTCAATACCCTGTGTGTTTTATTTGTGTTTACACTTTGTATTTGCAGGTGAATGGGTAGGGGTACAATGTACCCCATACTCATTCACTTAGGGTGGGGGGCCGGTATCTGGGGGCCCCCTTATTAAAGGGGGCTTCCAGATTCCGATAAGCTTCCCGCCCGCATACCCCGACAACCAACGGCCAGGGTTGTCGGGAAGGGGCCCTGTCCTCATCAACATGGGGACAGGGTGCTCTGGGGTGGGGGGCCGCAGTGCGCCCCCTGCCCCAGAGCACCTAACCCCCCCATGTTGAGGGCATGCTGCCCGGTACGGCTCAGGAGGGGGGGGCGCTCGCTCGCCCCCACTCCCTTCCTGACCGGCCGGCCGGCGTGCTTTGGATACGGGTCTGTTATGGATTGTGGGGGGACCCCCATGCCGTTTTTTCGGCGTAGGGGGTCTCCTTACAACCCATAACCGACCTAAGGGCCCGTTATGCTCCTGAGGGGGGAACCCATGCCGGATTTTTCTTTAAAAATCCGGCGGGGATTTCTCCTTCAGGATTCATAAACTCCGCCCACGTGTAGAATTGGCGGGAATCCGCGTCGGATCCCCGTCGCTTCTATGACGCGCTCGCTGGAATGTACTTTTACTATTCCAGCGAGTGCGAGATGTCGGCAGCCTGTCGCCGAGATTCAGCGCGATGCTGGCGTGCTGAAAACACATTCTCGGCGGCAGGCACTGTATGGTGCATTCGTGACATAAGGTGCAAACACCATGCATCTGATCTTACGCATGCAATGTACGACATTACCCTCATCTGTTGACAAAAAAAAAAATTGAAGGCACTGGTGATGTAGCCTTCCCAGGGGGCATTGATGACAGCAGTACCTCACTATACCAGAAAGTGGAAATATTTTCAGTGTATTTATACAAATAAAGCTTTATTTTTTATGTCACAAGGATGCTTATAGAGCTTTTTAGATCTGGAGGAGAAAAGTCCACTTTAACCCTTTGCAGATTAATGTGCTAACAACCTCAACATTTAGGTGAAGGTGTACTACATGTCACAATGTTGTCAAAGACTTTTCTGATGGTCCATACATTTCAGGTATTATTGCCTCAGTATTGGCAAAATACTGCTGTGACTGCATGCATAGTCTAAAGCAGGGATCCTCAAACTACGGCCCTCCAGCTGTTGTGGAACTACACATCCCATGAGGCATTGTAAAACTCTGACATTCACAGACATGACTAGGCATGATGGGAATTGTAGTTCCTGAACAACTGGAGGGCCGTAGTTTGAAGACCCATGGTCTAAAGGGCCATACACACGATCGGATTTTACGACAATAATTGTCTGATGGACGTGTTGTGTATGATAATCCGACCATGTGTATGCTCCATCAGACAATTGTTGGCGGAATTAACGAGAACAAATGTTGTCTTTTTATGCTCACCAACTGTCTGACTAAATGTGTTCCCGTCGGATTATCCGACCGTGTGTACACAAATCGATCTGACTAAAATTCAAAGTACAAACACGCATGCTCAGAAGCAATGCTAACCATCAAGCCCCGTACACATGGCCGAGGTTCTCGGCAGAAACCAGCAAGAACCTCGCTGGGAGCCGCATTCTGCCGAGAACCGTGTGTACGCTCTCGGCGAGCCCCGCTCGTCGGGAAACCCGTCGAGCAAATAGAGAGCAGGTTCTCTATTTGCTCGACGGCCCGTCGGGATGAATGGCTGGTTGCCTTTCCCGACGGGCGGGTCGCCGATTCTGACGGCCGGCAGAGAACCTCGACGGGCGGAACGATGTGTTCCGCCCGTCGAGGTTCTCTGCCGTGTGTACGGGGCCTAAGACAACATTAGCAGAAGTTGCCCAAAGGATGGTGCTAAATAGCTGAAAAAACACATAGTACTTCTATTATGTCTCTACGTTCGTGTTTGTTGGCTGAAAATGTTTTGCTGTGTGTATGCATACCAAGTTCACTGACAACACCTTTCACTCCAAACACTCCATGCACTCTGTGCAAATCTCCCTTCAGGAAATCCTCACTGGTCCTTGGTAACCTCTATTGGACTCTCAAGGAACAGGTAATGATCTATATATGATATGAGTTCCTTCCACTGTGCTACTTCAGACTTGAATCCACATTAGCTGCCTGTAGGTTTAAAAATACATGGAAAAAACAGAAAGTGCCTCCAATAGTGCAGTTTTAAAATCATTGATAATACATCAGAAAGGTCTCAATCAAATTGCGACAAGGTTCCAACCGCTGGGCTCCACCTCCACTAGTTTCACCACCTCACACGTGGCTTCATCTGGAGGAAGGAGCCAAGTGACTATGGTGGGGGTCAATTTATAATATACATCATGAAGAAATTAAAGGGGTTGTAAAGGTTCGTTTTTTTATTTTCTAAATAGGTTCAGTTAAGCTAGTGCATTGTTGGTTCACTTACCCTTTCCTTTGTTTTCCCTTCTAAATGTTTTTTTTTCTTTGTCTGAATTCCTCACTTCCTGTTTCTCCTCAGTAAGCTTGCCCCCATCATCTGGCTGGGAGTTAGTCAGCCAGAACAGCTTAGTGAGAAGGAACAGGAAGTGAGAAATTTCGACAAAGAAAAAAAACAGCATTTTCGCTTGCACATGATTGGATAATAAAATCAGCAGAGCTTCCCCTCATGTTAGATCTACCCCTATAGATTTACAGCGACTATACTTCCAAGTGCACTTTCAGTGCAATTTCAAGTGTACTTCAGCGTTATTTCCATGTCCGATTGCTTTATATTCACCATTTCGTGGACTTTTATCCTCATTATTGTGACTTTCCATTTTACTTAATATTTACACTCAATATATATATATATATATATATATGTGTGCGTGTAGCGCCCCTGTACTTCCAAGTACGGATGCTGTTTAAATTTAGAGGGGGGATGAGAGAATTATCCAGCTCTCATCCATGTGATTTATGTTAGTTTAGTGCTGTGCTGCGCTGTCGTTTAATTCTGTGTTCCAAAGATACCTAACCATCTTGGAACGACAGGTGGCAGCAGTGGAGGCCAGCGAGAGCAGCCAATCAGAGGAGGTTTTTCCTCGCGGGGCATGCTGGGGGAGGATGCTTCTTTAGGGCATCATCTTGGCGTCGAGAGTTCAAGGTTGGATTCGGGTGCGGCACCCACCTTCAGGGTGTGCGCACATCACGGGCGCACGTGCTACGCGGAGTTCCTGACTCTGGGCCCTCATGGAACAGAGCAACTAAAGCTGCAGAGGGGCCCCAGTGACTTACTGGGTCCCCACCTCTATAAGAAGATCCCAAGTGAGTTGTGCTGTTCAGTGGGGAGTCAGTCTGAGGAGAGCCCGGAGGCAGGCGATCCAATAAGGCCTAGACAAGCCATAAGGGATCAAGGTAACTGGACACTGGGAGTTTGTTTTATGGCAACCTGTCAGTAGATCACCCAAAGTCAAGACCTACCTGAAGACAATTCAGGCAATTACTTTACTGAGTGGGAATCGCTCCACCAAGTTACATTCCAGAGAAAGGGCCTGTAGCAAAGGTACCTCTCCTATTACATTGAGCCAAGTCTGTGGCAGAGGCTTGGTTTCCTTCTCAGGGTTCCGAGTGATACTCCGGCTGCCAGTTCTGTGAGAGAGACTGTCCAGGTACACTATCCCCACTCCGGCTGGAGTGGCGACGAAGCAAAGGTATCGTAGAAGCAGGACTGTTTCTGTATGGTTAAGGCCTGAATCTGCAATTCTTCTTTCACCTTCTTTCCTCTACTCACCTGAAGTTACCTGTTGCCGCGTTGGGAACAAGAATAAAAGCACAGAAAACGACACCTTGCTGTTTGGACATTCTATCATTACTCACACCATCTACTTTCATCATACCCCTAGACATGCTACAGAGGTAACACGCCAATCCCAAATCTAACCAGCGGCTCCTTCAGGGGTAGCGCTATATATATATATATATATATATATATATATATATATATATATATATATATATTCACTTCTTTATATCATTTAGTACCTAACACATTTAATTGATCATGTGTGTTTAATTATCAATTTGTCTCACAAGATTTTTTAATTTTAGCGCGACCTCTTTTTTCTTTTTTACATACATTTTTTATACATGAGTATCGCATGTTTTTAGGTGTCGCAGCTTTGTTTTCACTAATACTTTTCACTCAATTTTACCTTTAGCGCAGTATAGTTCTCTCTTGTGAATACATTTTAAAGCATCGCCTATGGAGATTTTTAAGTGTCCAAATTTGTCGCCATTCCACGAGCAGGTGCAATTTTGAAGCTTGACATGTTGAGTATCAATTTACTCTGCGTAACATTATCTTTCACAATATAGAAAACAATTGGACTAACTTTACTGTTTTCTTATTTTTAAATAAAAAAAATTACATTTATAAGCCCACTGCACAAATACGGTGTGGCAAAGAATTGCAACGACCTCCATTTTATTCTCTAGCCTTTAAGTGGTATTTTTGTCCACTATTTTACTTAACAAAAGGAGCAGAATGTAGCTGGATAATTATTTTGTTAAGAAGAGATTGTAAAGCTTACTGGCTGTAACAGGGTTACCAGGGAATTGGAAAGGTACATTTTTCTCGGTTTTTCAAGTATTTACAGAATACGAACCTGAATATTTTTTTTTTTTTTTATGGCTGTATAGCTATCAGGGAGCTGTGAAGATAGGCATAAAATGCCTTTTTTCTGCCTCTCGCTGAACTTTCTATATTATGTGTCTTCTTTAGAATGGTGATACTGTAAAGAGTAAAAATCCAATTTTCCTATATTTTTGTTACAGTTCTTTTTACGCTGTAATTTTTTTTGAAATGACTACACTGACCCCTGGTGTTTAAAATTGTTTATTACTGGGCTAAGTTCTGGAGGGGAATGTAGTTTTACCAGGAGTTTTTTTATTTTATTTTTGTGGGGGGTTTTTTTATGCACATTATGTAAATTCAAAACATAATTGACTTACATGACCTTTTTCAACAAAGAATTCCTAATTCTTAAGTGCTAATTCTTAAATACAATGACCCATAGCAGCTAACTAGACACTGTCCCATACTTATCTGAATTCAGCAAATAAACTACTATACTGTAGCTTTCAAATAAAAAAGATTGCTGGTGGGGGCTTCTACTACGCCAGTATAGTACACACTCAGCGCTAAAGGTGATGCTCTGTTTCAATGCTCTTCTCTCTTCTTCCTTTCTACTCACTCTCAGAGGTTCAATGATTAAGATAACAGGTAGTATCTAAGCATTCCTTAATTTTATTATGTTCTGAAGTTCAAGATCAGGTATATACCCCTTCCCGGACAAGTTGGTCTGGAACAATGGGAGGGTCTGGGATCTCCTCTAGGTTTGCCACCTGTTCGGGATTCACCCGGACAGTTCGGAGTTTGGAATCATGCGTCCGGGTTTCACACTGTCTGAGACCCGGACACATTATTCACACTGGACTAAGTCTCCCCCTCCTCTCTCCTACCTCTAAGTAAGTAGGCCAAGGTAAATCAGGGTCCTTGGAGCACTCATTACATCAGAGCTCCCCATTTTCACCAGAGGCCACAGTGCTCCCCTTACATCAGAGTCCTTGCCGTACACCAGAGAATCCCTTATGTTAGAGTCCCCAGAGTTCTCCCTTACATCAGAGTCCCCAGAGTTCTCCCTTACATCAGAGTTCTCCCCTACAGTGAAAGGGTAACTCTGGGGATTTAGATATAAAGGGGGTAACTCTGTGGACTCTGATGTAAAGGGGTAACTCTGTGGACTCTGATGTAAAGGGGTAACTCTGTGGACTCTGATGTAACAGGGTAACTCTGTGGACTCTGATGTAACAGGGTAACTCCGTGGACTCTGATGTAAAGGGGGAACTCTGTGACCTCTGATGTAAAGGGATAACTCTGTGGACTCTGATGTAAAGGGGTAACTCTGTGGACTCTGATGTAACAGGGTAACTCTGTGGACTCTGATGTAACAGGGTAACTCCGTGGACTCTGATGTAAAGGGGGAACTCTGTGACCTCTGATGTAAAGGGATAACTCTGTGGACTCTGATGTAAAGGGGTAACTCTGTGGACTCTGATGTAAAGGGGTAACTCTGTGGACTCTGATGTAACGGGGTAACTCCGTGGACTCTGATGTAACGGGGTAACTCTGTGGACTCTGATGTAAAGGGGGAACTCTGTGGACTCTGATGTAAAGGGGGACTCTTGTGATTAACTTCATATGATTAGAAATATTATTTAATAGCAACATCTATGCATAGTTTCTGCATACTAGGAAAACAAAATTGTTGTGCAACGCTGAAGTGTTCGGGTTTGGCCTGAAGAAAAGGTGGCAACCCTAATCTCCTCTGCAGCAGTTAGATCCCATTGGGGTCCTGAAGGGTGAGGAACCGCCTCCAGTATGATTTAGTTCTTCTCAATACATACCGCCAGTTGGTTTTCTTAAATGATCTGGAATGGCTCAGAGGCTTTCGTTCCTGATTCTATGTGTTGAAGCTATAAAAAGTTTGCATTCCTCTGCATATATACTATTATTCACTTATGTATGACTTAGGCTTTTTGTATAAATTATAAATATATATATATATTTTTTTTAAATATATATATATATAAAAAAATTGAAAGTAAAAAAAATAAAAAGATTGCTGGCAGACAAGATAACAGAACATTGTATACTTATCTTTCTGTAATTTTCATTTCCAGGTGCATTTTCATGGCAGCATACACTGGGTTGTGGCTCCCACACCACAACCTGATAGGACTGGTTAACTATAAGTTTTTAGCTAGACGGAAAGGTGAGTACAGTTTTCAGTTTTTCTGGCACATCAATGCAGCATACAATGGAAAATAGCTCACCAGTCAGGTGGGTGCAAGAAAAAACTACAAAATGTATTAACTGGGACCGGCTTGGTCTGCTTGGATAACGGATCTGCCAAAAACTCTACTGCCGTAAGGTGTGCGGGATCCACACGGGAGTGCGAAATTAACATATTCCTGGGGGCCATGTTGCCACCTTGAAGATAGTTTCCACTGCCCAGGAGGTTGCAAGTGCCCCCTCGTGAAAACTGGCAAAGGAGGTTTCTGCTTTGTCACTTTCTGCCAGGATGCTCAGAAGCCCCTGAAGCATGTGCGCCATCTTGAAAAAAGGGCAGAGGAACACAGGATGATTACAGGGCTCAGGGAAACAACAGCAGAAACATAAAAAAGGAAGGAAGTAAAGGAGAATCACTGCAGAGAACCAGGCTTTTTTAAGAGAGCAAGAGAGAGAATAGGGTGAAGTGCATGTTGGTAATTAGTCTACACTGTACCCATATTCAATTTTTATCTTTTGTTTCACACAAATAGAGATTTATTTTGGTGTTTTTTTAATCATTATAGGTTTTTATAAAAAAAAAATTGCTACATAAAACAGAAAAAAAATTAAAATTTTGAAACATATAAAGTTTTTCATAATTTGTTATACAATTTGGGGAACAGGTAATTTTTTTCTCGCCGCTGATAAGGCTGCACTTATGGTCATTTATATGCTGCACTGATGGGCACTGATGAGGGGGCACTAATTGGCACTGATAGACGGCACTGATGGACACTAATGGGCAGTGCTTAGCATCACTGGTGGCCACTGATAGGCAGCACTGGTGGGCATTGTTGGGGCTGTACTGATAATCAGGACACTGTCCTGATTATCGGTTTGGAGGTCCCTTTCATACAAGCCCATTACTGACTCTCCTCTCCTCATGCTGTCAGTGTGAGGAAAGGAATGACACTAACTGGCTTGTGTTTACATCATGATCAGCTGTGATTGGACACAGCTGATGATGTGGTAAAGGGCTGCTGTGATTGGCCCTTTAGCCTGATCTGTGATCAGCTGTGTATGCAAGTGTTTAGCAGAATTGATACTGATTTGAAGTCAAAGGGTGGTCATACCAATTATTGATTTGATTTGGATTTCTCTTCTGTTCATCGACTTTTCATTTTGTTAATTGATAAAAAATAAAAAAATATTCTTAACAATTCTATATCTGAAAGCATTCTTAATTTACAGCATTTTTACACACCTGCCTAAAACTTTTGCACAGATATATATATATACTTATTTGTAATATCTATTTTGTTTTTTATTTTGAATATAACATCTAATAGCATTTCAATTTTGAATTTAGGAGGCCAGAATTATTAAGAAAACTTGCAATACTTTCTTCCCCTAGATATCCTCAGTGTTCTAGGATGAATGGCTGCCTGCATCATTAACCCACTTCCTGTGTGCCTAGGCTGTCATTAATTAAGCAGCCAGGGCTCCGAGCATAACTATACACAAGTAATATTGTATGTCTCATTCAGCAATAAGGACCTCCCCATCCCTGCTTCTGTTGGGGAAGATGAGGAGGTACCCCTCACATCATCAAACCAGGCAGTTAAATAAAATATACAGTATATACAGTGCCTTGAAAAAGTATTCATACCCCTTGAAATTTTCCAAATTTTGTCATGTTACAACCAAAAATTTAAATATTTTATTGGGGTTTATGTGATGAATGAGATAAAAAAAAGTGCAGCGCCAAAAAAAATGAATATTAACATATCAACATAATAAAGTGCACTGTGCAAACATGTGACTTCCATGCACAACCAAATATATATATTTTTGTCTTAAGTGACCTGAACAATGTCAACTGAATATTGACGTATCAACATAATAAAGTGCAGTGTGCGAAAGTATACTTTCATATATATAGAAATAAAAAAATTTGAGTGGCATGACCAACATCAACTGTATAGCCCAATTGGTTATTCAAAACACTAGTTCATGTTAGCATACAAGGTTTGTATTATATGAGCAACAACCATTATATGTCATTGCTGTGTGCCTACTACATTGTATGATCACTAGATGTCAGTGTTACGTTTGCTAGTTCATGTTTTGTCTATGCCTCAGAAAGCAATAAAGTTCCCGTTTTTCTGTCTTCTTCTTCCGTGACCAACAGACTGTCTGCCTGTACTTTGTTTAGCTCCAAAAACCTATGTCTAACAGGTTATGGGCCCAGGACATGTTACAGAAGCCCAGGATATAATACAAATTACCCCTGGATATAGCCAGATACAGTGAGCTAGAGCAATTAAGTGCAGAAGACAGCAACAGAAAGAAAAACACCAGTAATGGCGGCTGCCATCCCCTCAGCAAAGTTCTCCATTGCAAATCTGACGAATCAGAACTACCAATCTTGGAAATTCAAGATGAAAATGCTGCTTATAAGAGAAGGTACGTGGAAATGTATAAATGAAAAAAGACCTGCACAGCCCACAGAGGAGTGGTTAGACAGAGATCAAAAGGCGCAAAGCACAATCTCCCTGTGCATAGATGATGATCAAATCATACATATATGTAACTGTCAAACTGCTAAAGACATGTGGGAAGAGTTACAGAAAGCACATGAAAGAGTTAATCTCAGCAATAAACTGTATTTAATCAGAAAGCTCTATCAGACTAAGCTACAGAAAGACCAGGACATGCAGGACTATATAAGACAGACCTTAGAGATGGTGGAGAGACTGCACGGGATTGGAGAAGAGATGAAAGATTTCCATGTTGCAGCGCTATTATTAAGTAGACTTCCTGAAAGTTATGAGACACTTGTCACAGCACTAGATGCACGTCCAGATGATGATCTGACACTGGAATATGTTAAAGGCAAGCTTGTGGATGAATACAAGCGCAAAACTGAAAGCATGAGTACTGTGAGTGTGTGTTCAGAGACGGCTTTAAAGACGAGATACAAAAATAAACACAGTAACGTGCAGCTAGAAAAGCGGGAATGCTTTGTGTGCAAGAAACCAGGACACCTAAAGGCAGATTGTAGAATCTGGAAAGCTAGAATGCAAAAACAAAGTGCATTCCAACAAGCTAAGAATGTCATAGAAACAAAGAAGTATGCATTCGGATCCAAAAATGATATCACCTCTGTGCAAGCATGGTGTGTGGACTCAGGCGCTACAAGTCACATGACAAATGACCAAAGTTTCTTCGCTCAGCTTGATGAAAGCAAAACAGAAGGGATAACTACAGCTAATGGACAACTCATGAAATCAGTGGGAATAGGAGATGGCTTTCTATACTGTCCTATCTCTCCAGATATCACTAAAAAGATCCATATGAGGAATGTCCTGTATGTGCCAGATCTTGAAAGCAACCTTTTGTCAGTAAAGAAACTCACTAACCAAGGCAATGTAGTCACATTTCAGGGTGACAGTTGTATCATAACAAAAGGGGATTGCTTGCTTGCAAAGGCTAATTCATAGATGAACTATATCAGCTGAACTGCAGTGAAACGGTTAAAATAGCCAAAGAGGATAAACATTCAAACTGCATCCACACTTGGCACAGACGATTGGGGCACAGAAATTCTGATACAATAAAGAAAATAGTTGAGAATAACTATGCAAGTGATATTAAGATGAATCCATGTGATCACATAATGATTTGTACCAGCTGTATTAAAGGAAAAATGGCAAGGACACCTTTTCCCAAGCAGACAAACAGCAAAGTTCAAAAAACTCTGGACTTAATACATTCAGATCTTTGTGGTCCAATGAAAACTATGACTCCAGGAAAGAAAAAGTACTTCCTGACCTTCATTGATGATTACTCCAGATATACCACAGTATTTCTACTTCACAATAAGGATGAAGTGCCAGAGAAATTAGAAGAGTATCTCCCTCAAGTAAATAATATTTTTGGCGGAATGCCCAGAGTACTACGAACAGACAATGGCTCAGAATATACAAGTGGTAAAACACAAGCCATTCTCAGGAAGCATGGAATTATGTTCCAGACAACAGTTCCATATAACCCGGAGCAAAATGGAGTTGCAGAAAGAATGAACCGCACACTGTGTGAAAGTAGGAGGAGTATGCTATTTGATGCTGATATGCCAACTACATTCTGGGGAGAAGCTATCACAACTGCATGTTATCTTCAAAATCGTTTGCCGGGAAAAGCAACAACAAAAACTCCATATGAACTATGGAACAAAAGGAAACCAGATTTAAGACACATCAGAATTTTTGGAAGTAAAGCCTATGTACACATTCCAAAAGAAAAATGTACAAAATGGGATGCATGTGCAAAAGAAGGTGTACTTGTGGGGTACAGTGAATCTCTAAAAGGATACAGGATTTTACATCAAGACACAAACAAGGTAACAGTCAGCAGAAGTGTGATTATTGATGAAACTTCTATGTGCTCAAAGTTTGAACAGCAGACACAAACTATTCAAACTGAGAAAGAATCAACATCAGTCACTCAAGAAAATAAGGAAAGTGATACAGAAATAGAAATTACTGCAGAAATATCAAAAACTGAATCTGAACCAGAAATACCTTCAGTCAGAAGATCAACCAGAATCAATAAAGGTGTTCCAGCTGAACGTTTATCTTACATAGCTCGCAGAGCTGTTCAAACTGAACCAGGTTCATGGAAAGAGATGCAGAAACTGCCAATGCATGAGAAACAAGTATGGAACAAAGCCGCTGATGAAGAAATGACATCACTCGAAGATCTACAGACATGGACACTTTCAGAGCTACCTCAAGGTAAACATGCCATAGGATGTAAATGGGCTTTTAAAACCAAATGTAACTCTGAAGGGAAAGTCTGTCGGTACAAGGCAAGGCTGGTTGCTAAAGGTTATTCACAGAAGTTTGGTAAAGACTATGATGCTACTTTTGCTCCAGTTGCTAAACAAAGTACTTTCAGAACACTAATGGCAGTGGCTGCCATGCGTACAATGATTGTGAAACATCACGATATTAAGACAGCTTTTCTTAATGGTGATATTGAAGAAGAAATTTACATGTCACAGCCAGAAGGATATTTGAAAAAGGGACAATAGCATCTTGTCTGCAAGTTGAATAAATCTCTTTATGGCCTTAAACAATCAGCTCAAGCATGGAACCTGAAGATCAATCAAGTTCTACTAAATGAAGGATTTACAAGAAGCAAAGCTGATCCGTGCCTATACGCTAAACAAGTATACACTGAATTGATGTAACTGCTAATTTATGTAGATGAACTGATCATTGCTCACAAAAATAACAATGAAATTGCAAAATTAACAGGAGTACTTAACAAGCACTTTGAAACTAAAGACCTAGGTGAAGTGACATATTATCTTGGAATTGACATCCAGCGTGAGAAAGATGGAAGTTTCATGTTGAATCAGAGCGTAAAAATTGAATCTATTTTTCAGCAATTCAACATGACAGAGGCGAAAGGAGCAAGCACACCTATGGTTACAGCCTATCCAAAGTTAGAAGGAGAAGATGATCTTCTCACATCCAATGAACAATACAGACAAGCAGTGTGGGCACTTCTCTACATTGCAACCACTACACGTCCAGACATTGCAGCCAGCATGTCTCTTCTTTGCAGGCGAGTTGATAAACCACGTCTAAGAGATTGGAATGCGATCAAAAGAGTTATGAGATATCTGAAACAGACAAAAGACTTAAATTTGAAACTGTCAGCAAGTGGTGATTTAAACCTCGTGGGATATGCGGACTCCGATTGAGCAGGTGATCACAGCACACGCAAATCCACAAGTGGTTACTTATTAAAATTGGGAGATAGTCCTATATCATGGTCCAGCAAGAAACAGATGTCAGTGGCATTGTCCTCTACAGAAGCTGAATACATATCTGCAGCTTATGCCAGTCAAGAAGTTGTGTGGTTACAACAATTACTCAAGGATCTTGGAGAAGCAACATCAGAACCTACCGTCTTATTTGAGGATAATCAGGGTTGCATTAAGCTTGCAACAAGTGAGAAGATTAATGGAAGAACCAAGCACATCGATGTCAGACATCATTATATTCATGACTTAGTTGATCAGAAAGTGATTGAACTTGTGTATTGTGAATCGGAAAAAAATGATTGCTGATGCTTTGACAAAACCACTAGCTAGAAACAGATTTGTTGATCTTAGATCAGAAATGGGATTGACATAGATAGTAGTTGTTGAGTGGGGGTGTTAGCATACAAGGTTTGTATTATATGAGCAACAACCATTATATGTCATTGCTGTGTGCCTACTACATTGTATGATCACTAGATGGCAGTGTTACGTTTGCTAGTTCATGTTTTGTCTATGCCTCAGAAAGCAATAAAGTTCCAGTTTTTCTGTCTTCTTCTTCCGTGACCAACAGACTGTCTGCCTGTACTTTGTTTAGCTCCAAAAACTTATGTCTAACAGTTCATTCACATAAATTTGTGAGAAGAGTATTGACTTGCAGAGTCACCACGATATGTGCATCCAGCACCCAGGAGAGGAGATTGAATCCACTTACCATGAGGCATCATCAACCAAGCGTGTAGTACTAACGATCAAGATGGTAGCCATAAAGCTGGTATCCAAAAGTAGAGAACTAGCATAAATCCCGGGATATTAAGCATCAATAAAATATCTCCTTATTGTGATCACAAAGGCGTGAGAAAATAGGCGCAATGGCATGGGAAGCACTCATCAAACCCGATGTGTTTCGTCCACAAATACTTTAACTGGGGTATGAATCTGAATCCACACACTGTGCAATAATATACACACAGTAATCAATAATAATTGGGCAAATCTGTATAAAACACTGTTTACCAACGACCATCCGGAAGGAGGGGCGGAATGTGAAAGCCGTCCGGCTACACTATTTTATACACGCTACTTTATTCAACCGCCATGTGAGTGATTTTCTTTAATGTAATAAATTGTTTTATCTTACAATACTACTCCATGTCCGCATTTCTGTTTTTACTCCTGGGCTGAATCTGTGCGGGGAGTCCTGCTGGTTATCGATCTGTGAAACCAAATGTGGAGGAGTACACCTAAGAAGTCTCAGGAAACTGCAGGGCTAATGTGCCACACACGCTTATGATCTCAGTTCATAGAGATCTGTGTTAGTTGTTAAGCAGATTTGATATAAGAGGTAGAGGTGTCTTCTATTCTGCTTTCTGACACGGCTTCCTGGACCATTCTTGGCACTCTTTTGTTTTATTTGTGATTCACATGGGAACTCCACACTTAATGAACTCTTGATTGTCACAACATCTATTATTGGACTTTTTTTGTTTTTTATAGATGTTATTATTGTTGCACCGGTTTCTTTGATATTTCATGTATATTTATTGATACACTCTTGGTATCACATAGGTTGCACTTTAATTTTAGACTAGCCCATTGCCATATCAGTCAGATGGTTAATGTGCACATGTTTATATTATTTTACCAATTCACGTAGCGCAGCTTACCTATAGTTATGTCCATCATGATGTCCGGCCTGCGTTCCACGCCTCTATGTAAGATTGAATGGCGATAGGAACAAATCCAGAGTGGAGCCTAGACAGAGCCAAGATCTGGTCAATGAAACATCTTTCAGTCACGCAGCTGTGTCCATCATGACATCCAGCATGTGCTCCACGCAATAGGTTCCCCTGCGAATCAAGCCTCAACATGGTCATCAGCTAATAACTCTGTAGCAACTCGTCAAATAACTTGGGAGCTGCACAAAGAAATGATAGCTAGCCAAACCGAAACCGGTAAATAGAGCGCACTTCAAGCCTTTATAAAATCTGACCCGAGTGGGTCCCTGGAACGCAAACCTAGCCTCATTTGGGACTGGCCATCAAGATATTAACCCAATGAAAAATAACTTGCCACCAGGATAATGAAACACAGGAGATGCAAATATAAATTAAAATAAAATAAATAAACATTCCAAAAAGGATATGACAAAAAAGATTTTACAAAACATGATAATGAAAAATGTATTGATAAAAGCATTAATGTCCCAGTCAACAGCCATGCCATGTGGCCAATAAGATTTGAGTTCATATATCCAAAAATGTTCTAACCGTGATCCACCCCTTAAACTGACCCCCCACCCCCCGCCATGGAGATATATATTTATCAATAATAAGAAATTGGGTACCCTTTATGCCCCATACACACGATCGGTTTTCCCGTTGATAAAGTCAGACGAGAGCTTTTGGTCGGGAATCCCGACCGTGTGTATGCTCCATCAGACTTTTTCCAACGGAAAAGCTACTAGAAAAAGATAGAAAGCAGGTTCTCATTTTTCCCATCAGGAAAAAATCCAATCGGAATTTCCTATCGTGTGTACAAATTCTGACACATGCTCGGAAACAAACCGACGCATGCTCAGAAGCAAAGAACTTAATTTTCTTGGCTCGTCGTAGTCTTTTACGTCATCGCGTTCTTGGCAGCCAAAAGTTAATCAAACTTTTGTGTGACCGTGTGTATGCAAGGCAGGCTTGAGTGTAATTCCATTAGAAAAACCCTCCATTTTTTTCCAATGGGAAAATCGCTCGTGTGTACGGGGCATAAGGGTCTTTGTTGTGGGTGTCAAAGTGTAAAGGCTCTGGGGATTGGAAGTGAACCATAACTGCGGTAGCAAGGATTTTAATGCTCTTCTCTATGTGAGAATTCAGCATTAGACACTCCAAACTAACAGGAGTTTGGGGGTTCTCTACATCATATCTCTCTTAAATAAGGATAGGTGTTGAGCTAATGAGCTTGGACGCATTACAACATGCAACCGGAGCTTAGCGTTTAAAATTATAGTATGCACTAAAAGATTCCAATGCAGTATGCAAGCTATTATCAGTATTACATAGCGTCGTGCATTAGGCCACTAAGGGAGAAGCTATGAAATATGTCAACCCTTAGCATAGAAAGTTTTAGGTGAACATGTTTCGCAACTTAGGGCATAGGCCCATAAACAAGTAGCACTTATGTCAGGCACGTAGTAAATAGGTGTTGTTGAGACAACTAATAGTTGTAAATATAGCTCAGGTAATAATAGTTGCATATGAGAAGCAATTATAGCTCAGGTACTTTGAGAGTACACGTAGTAATATAGGAGTTGTAGCGACAACTAATAGTTGCATAAGAGTTGCAAATATAGCTCAGATAATAATAGTTGCATATGAGAGGCAAACTATAGCTGAGGTAATTTGAGAGTATATGTCCCTTTAAGATATTCCTTAGCAAAGAGCCATAGGCACAACAGTCTATCCCAAGTAGTATGTTAATAGCCACAAGCCATAATAAATAACAGCAATTGTTTTAGGTGAAAAGTATGCAGGAGATCTTTCTATAGAACTACAAGTGACACAAATGCTACTTATCTGTTTGCAGGACTTCAGTGTAGAAACAAGGGATTCCATAGTATAGGGTTCCAAGAAGGAAGGTCTCTTTAGGGGGTGCAGCGTAGATGCAGGAGAGGATGGTTTCCAGCCTGGGATTAATGGTTGCAGGGGATGCCATCCAGTCCACGGATTGCTGGTACCTGTAGTTCTTCTGTAGCCTAGCCAGCTACGGCCGACAATAATAGAACAACGCTAGTATTTTAAATGAATGGCTTTATAGGCATGGTCCAGGTGCAGTGCATCAACACTGAGACGAGAGACCGCCGATTCACAGTGCACTTCCGCGTTCCACGCTGGAACGCCTGCGGCACCGTGCGATGACGTCATTGCGCGGTCACCGTAGTGCGTTCCAGCATGGAATGCGCTATAAGGAAGTAACAGGCGCGAGGAGCGCCTGTTACACAAAGGTAGTGTTTAGGGACACTATGATTGGTTACTCCTTTTTTTATGTTTGCTATATGTTCATTGACTCTAATGGGCGTGTGGTTCATTATTTTTATTTAGGTACTTATATAGCGCCATCAATTTACGCAGCGCTTTACATATACAATGTACATTCACATCAGTCCCTACCCTCAAGGAGCTTACAATCTAAGGTCCCTAACTCATATTCATATACTAGGGCCAATTTAGGCAGAATCCAATTAACCTACCATGCAACATATTGTTTTTTACATGGACATGTGAGTAGATATACAATACATTTTGGCGCACAAGTGGTGAAGTGCTTAATCTGATATATGCGGTTTGTGACAATGGACTCAAACATATCCAACTTTCTCCTAGTGCACACATTATGATGTCATACATTATACCTGTGACATGGATAGTAGCCCTTTAAATTGTGAAAAAATGTGGGCCTACTCGGAGGGTCAATGACATTTGGAGCTATTCTATTACATAATAATGGAGCTCCTTTGTGTACAACTTTGTCGAATTCTGGAAGGACTGGTCCCAAAATCCAGTAATTTTGAAGGACATCCCAATGTTTATTATGGATGCCCTTAATCTGTTTGTGCTGAATGCAATATGAGGTAAAAAAAAACGGAAAATTGTATCATACTTACCAGTCATTTTCCTTTCCTGGTGCCTATCCATGGCAGCATACCTGTGATAGAGCTCCGCCTCTACTCCTCCTTCAGGACTAGTGAATAGCATAAATTAAAGGCATAGCCCCTCCCCCGACATTCTCCGTAATATAGAATACAGAATACCGAGGGTGGGAGCGTATGCTGCCATGGATAGGCACCAGGAAAGGAAAATTACTGGTAAGTATGATACAATTTTTGGTTTTCCTGGTGCCTCCATGGCAGCATACCTGTGATAAATAACTAGCTGACACGGGTGTGATAATGTTTAAACAAATAATATTTTAATTAGAAGAGGATATGGCAGCCTGGACTGCCCTTCTTCCAAATTCAACTGTAGTAAGCGCTCCTGGGTCGATATGGTAGTGCCTGAGGAACGTGTTATGAGAAGACCAAGTGGCGGCCCTGCACACCGTCTCCAGTAGGGATGAGCTTCGTGTTCGATGCCAACACACGTTCGCATTGAACATCGGCCGTTCGATTGTTCGTCGAAAACGAACAAATCGGGTTATTCGCACCAAATTCGAATGACGCGCAACGGCCCATAATTCACTGCGGCGTTGCGCGCTGATGATTGGCCAAGCATGCACCATGACCCTGCATGCTTGGCCAATCACAGCGCCCAAAAAACGAAGAGACCTAATTAGCCAAAGCCTGGGTGCTTTGGCCAATTAGGGCTCAGGGCTTTAGCACACGCCCCACACTATAAAAGACCGCCTCCCGGGCGGCCTTGTGTAGTGTGTTCCGGCTTACTTTCAGAGAGAGAAGTCAGACAGACAGAGAGAGAGAGAGAGAGAGAGATAGATAGATAGATAGATAGATAGATAGATAGATAGATAGATAGATAGATAGATAGAGACACAGGCCCAGATTCACAGAGCGATTACGCGTGCGCAACTGCTGTTGCACGTGCGTAAGTCTAAATGTGCGCGTGCGTATAGTTGGACGCGATTCACAAAACAATATACGCCAGAAATCTACGTTTTTTGGTCCGGCGTAATTGAGTTAGACATTCGCTTCCCTTCGCGCAAAACTGCGCTAGACACACCATTGATTTGCTAGTCAAATATGCTAATGAGGGAGTTACGGGGATCCACAAAAAAACGCAGTTGCTGCGCAGGCTACGCGATGTGCGCAACTGCAAAATGTTCTGTCTAAAGTTAGAGGACCTAAAAGCTGGTCTAAATTTTGAAAAAAAGTCTAATTGTCAGATAAAGCAACACTGTTAGTGAGGAGTTCAGCAGTCACACGTGTTGCCCAACAATCTGTATGCCAACATGCCAGGGGCATCGTCCCGCATAGCTATACTACTGACTTTAGATGAACAAAGAAGGATGAGGGCACGGAGGATGGCACTAAGGAGGGCACGGGAGATGTTTAATTTTTTTTTTTTTTGGCTTATATAAAATTTACAATTTAATCTAATCTAATACAATATTCTTATCTGATACAAGCCCCTCACTCTTCACTTGATATATCACACACGCATAGACATCTTTGGCATGAGAGATTCTGAGGTGTCTCGCATCTTCAGATTCACCCCTCATGCCATCGTGGAATGACCACAACCTTGCAGGAGGACATCAGCAGCCCAACACATGGCACTACCCATGACACCCATGACAGCTACATATACAATCAGAGCCCCATCCCCACAGATTGCGAACAGAACATGTATGGGGACAGCTGGCTGGTTGGTGAGTGACATGGGAGTCAGGCATGACTATCCCCTCCCGTGATGCACACCTCACAAGTGGCACATGCATGACTAACATCCTCCTGTCTTTTCCCTTCAAGGTGACTCTGCATATGCACTGGTACCCCATCTCCTGACCCCATCTCATGCCAGCTCACATTATGCATCTTTGCACGTTAAACACACACATTAATCATGGCACAATGAGAATGCATGCATGCACACCACTATGGTCCCTAGCACACACACCCCACATCCTCATCAAATTGGATTGGCACCAGTCCACCATGCAAGACTGGTGAGCAGTAACGCCACGTCAAGGCTCCAATTATGTCACTGTACATTCATACACCATTCACACGGACCTGGGAATCACTTCTCCCTGGTCCTGGGGAACCCTTCTCCACCCAAATTGAGGATGACACCCCTTTTCCAGCAGGAATGTCACCCCCACATTCAAACATCATTCACAACCCAAAAAATGCCAAAAATGTAAGCAAAAAAAAAAAAAAATGCATAGAAAAAAAAAAAACAGAGAACAAAAATAAAAATGCTTTCAAACCAAAAAAAGGGAAAAAAAATTAATGCCCTCTGCCTGAGCCACGCCTGGGGCGCCCCCGGCCACGGCCCCGGACCCTCAGGGAGACCATGGGGGAGGGGAAAAGCCGGGGAAGGAGGAGCAGCCCCTGAGATCTGCCCACCTGGCGGCCTGCCCTCCAAGGCCACGGCTATTCTGTCCAGGGCAGCACAAGTGTTGCCGTGTTGCCCTGGATAGCCTGGGTAAGGGCCCTCACATCCTGCCCAACGCCTGCTGCTGTAGTTTGCAGGTCATTTAGGCAGGTTGTGGAGGCCCGGGAGTGGGAGTCCAGGTTACCCAGCCTATCGTTAATGGAGGACAGGCTCTGATCCACCCGCCCCATAGTCTGGCAGAGCTGTCTCAGAAGGCGGGTCTGGGTGGCCAGGTTCCTTCTCAGACAGGCGGGCATGAGATTGGGCGCCCCCCTGGTGCTTTGGGATGACCTCCTGGCTCCAGCTGATGGTTGTGGCCGGGGAGAAGGGGAGGCCCTTGTGAGGGGAGCCATGTTGGGGGAGGAGGGGGGGGGGCTGACCCTTAGGGAGGGCAGGCTTCTTGCAGCCAGAGGGGAAGAGTCTGCAGAAACCAATTGTCCAGTGCCTGCCATGGACTCCTCCTCCTCATGATTCTGCTCCTCCTCATGATCGTCCTCCGCATGATCCTCCCCCTCCTCTTGTTCCTCTCTGCGGACTCTGGCCTTGTTGGGGGGGCCTCATTAGGCTGCTGTCCTGGGGTTGGAGCGGTCAGTCCAGATGGCCCTGCACCCTCCTGCACAGCTGTGGATGACACAAAACATTCACAGGTTGGAGGATCCACACACTTGCCACATATTCCCTTTCACCCCCTCCCCCACACATGCTACACACCTGAGAGAAATAAAAACCTTACCTGGCACCGCGGGGACCGGACTTGTGTCAAAGCCTGGCAGGCCCTCCACTTCATGCCGGTGAAAGGTCAGGGCCACCACACGCTCCGTCTCTGAAAATCTAACCCGGCATGGTGGGCCCCCTCCTGTGCCCCTGGCATGGGCATTTATTGCGGCCAGTTTTTTTTTCACCTCACGCCGGAGGTCATTTATTTTCTTTTCTATCCCAGAGCGGGTCCGTGTCTCCCCCTCCCCCGATGAATTGACCTGCTCTGTGATCATATCCAAGATCTCCCTCCTCCTGGCCGGGGTGGTGGTGGCACTCTGCGGGCCGTGGAGAAAACGCCCATAGTCGGTAATGGCCCGGGCAAGAATTCTTTTTTCCCCCACAGTAAAATTGAGCTTTCTTTTTCTCTCAGTCATACTTCCAAACAAACTCACTAGCAGTCACCAAAAATCTGTCACAAATACAAGCACAACCAATCAGACAAGAACACACACAAAGAGAAAAAGAACAGCCAAAAATCACACTAGCACTCAGCAAGAAACACACACAAAAAAATCAGATAAAAAAATAAAGCAAGAAAACAAACGCTCAGAAATATATCAATCAAACAAACAGTCTCAAACACTTATCAAAATACACTTTCACAAAACTACCAACAAGCACAAGATCACACAGAACACTAATCTCACAACTACAAAACACACTCTAACGAACAACAGAGCAAAAGCACTTGATTCAATGGGAAGGGACACAAAGGGATGTACTTTTGCAATGGAAGGGCGTTTGTGTGTGTCTATTTATGCTGTCTGCGTAGTTCACAACGTTGCCCTAGTCCATTTCCAATTTCAATGATTGCGCCGCTCCTGAGTTGTGAGCATGCGCACAACGGAGCTGACATGGTTTCCTTCACGCGCGCATGCGCGAGTCGGCCGGCCCTTCATTTGCATGGGGTCACGGCTCATTTCAATGTAACACGCCCACGTCCCTCCCAATTTGTATTACTCCTCCTTACGCCTCCGGAAAAAACCTTACGTTTGCGCAAGCTCTTGCGTAAAAGCTACGTGAATCGCCGGATTACGCGGCTAGATTGCGCAAGTCTAACGGAAAAGTGGTGCGCTACGCCGGAATGATAATGCGCCGATCTACGTGAATCTGCCCCACAGTGTCTTTTTAGATAGGTAGATAGATAGATAGATAGATAGATAGATAGATAGATAGATAGATAGATAGATAGATAGATAGATAGATAGATAGATAGATAGTTCAGGGAGGCTACTAGTTAGTATAGTTAAATGTACAGTTTGTAGAGAATATATTGACATCCCTAGGAGTTGTCAATATATTTATAAACTGTATAGCTTAGCTAGTTCTGCTATTAGTATCTGTCAGGCAGGAGATTGTGCTTGATGCTCTAACGTGTTAGTGTACACGTGTTAGTTCATTGCACATAGACGCATTAACTGTTACTGCACGTGTGCTATTTATTTGCACAGAAAGGCAGTTGCTGTTAATGCAAGTGGGCTATTGAATTGCACAGAAACGCAGTCGCTCTGACTGTGCGTGTGCTGTTTAATACCACCTGAGCGCATTTGGGGTCACCGTACATGTGCTGTGACATACCACCTGAGCGCATTTGGGCTCACCGTACGTGTGCTGTGACATACCACCTGAGCGCATTTGGGGTCACCGTACGGGTGCTGTGACATACCACCTGAGCGCATTTGGGGTCACCGTACGTGTGCTGTGACATACCACCTGAGCGCATTTGGGGTCACCGTACGTGTGCTGTGACATACCACCTGAGCGCATTTGGGGTCACCTTACGCGTGCTGTGACATACCACCTGAGCGCATTTGGGGTCACCGTACGTGTGCTGGTATATACCACCTGAGCGCAGTTAGTGCCACTGTACGTGTGCTCCTATATACCACCTGAGCACAGATAGTGCCACTGTACGTGGGCTCCTATATACCACCTGAGCGCAGTTAGTGCCACTGTACGTGTGCTGGTATATACCACCTGAGCACAGATAGTGCCACTGTATGTGTGCTCCTATATACCACCTGAGCGCAGTTACTGCCACTGTACGTGTGCTGGTATATACCACCTGAGCACAGATAGTGCCACTGTACGTGTGCTCCTATATACCACCTGAGCACAGATAGTGCCACTGTACGCGTGCTCCTATATACCACCTGAGCACAGATAGTGCCACTGTACGTATGCTCCTATATACCACCTGAGCACAGATAGTGCCACTGTACGTGTGCTCCTATATACCACCTGAGCACAGATAGTGCCACTGTACGTGTGCTGCTATATACCACCTGAGCGCATTTGGTGTCACTCCGCTTTTGCTGTTACATACCACCTGAGCACTTCAATATGTCTGGAAGGAGAACAAAGAGAGGCAGAGAGTCAGGAGGGCAAGCAGGCTCTGCATGTAGAGGTAACGCTGGTAGTGGATGTGGTGCATCCTCTTCAGCCAGTGGCCGTGGCCGTGGCCGCTCGTCATTCTTTTCGGTAGCTGGCCGTGTTGAACCTCAACAGGCAGAGGAATTAGTAGAGTGGATGACCAAGCCGTCATCCTCCTCATCCTCTCTCACACAGACAGATCAAAGTTTATCTGGCAAAGCAGCTGCCAAGGCGTCCTCTTCCCTCTGCACAATGGCTTCACACAATACTTCCCTAGTACCACGATGTCCTCCTGAGGAGTCCCCCGAACTGTTTCAACACAGTGTGGGGTACATGCTGCAGGAAGATGCGCAGCGTTTTGAAGACTCCGATGACGGAACACTGATAGAGGAAGGCATTGATGTGAGCCCAGGGAGAGGGGGTGGCCGAGAGGGACAGCAATTTGTCAGTGATGATGTTCCCCCAGCTGGAGCATACTGCCAGGTTGTTGACAGTGATGAGGAGGGAGGGGATGATGAGGTCATTGACTCTACCTGGGTGCCTGATAGGAGAGAGGAGGAGGAGGAGGACGACGAGGCATAGGCACATCTCCAAAGAGGCAGGATGCCCTCCAGGGGTCAGCTTAAGGTCACACCCACTGCATTACAGCGCACATCTACGGCGCTTGTGCATGGCGCTGCTGTGTCTGACCGGTACAGCAAAAGTTCTTTGGTGTGGGCCTTTTTTGAAACATGTCCACAAGATCGTAACTTTGCTATTTGCAACTTATGTCGCAAGCGTATCTCGCGTGGCCAAAACATCAACCGCCTGGGTACCACATGCTTGTCCAGACACCAAAGACAGAAGCGTACCCCCCCTTGCCCTTCTGGGACCTCCAACCCCAGTAGACCCCCAGTCCTTTCTGAAGCCTGCAGTGAAGGTGTAGAAATAGGTGTGTCACAAGCTAGTAGTAGCGGTCAATCTACTGATAGTACCAGGCAAATTTCCCTGCCCCAGCTGCTGCAGCGCCAAAAGAAGTACAATCCCAGCCATCCACATGCCCAGCAGTTGAATGCTAGCTTAGCGAAATTGCTAGCACTTCAACTGCTACCTTTTCAGTTGGTAGATTCTGCCGCCTTCCGTGAGTTTGTGCAATGTGCAGTACCTCAGTGGCAAGTACCAAAACGCCACTTTTTCTCATGGAAGGCTATTCCGGCTCTCTACCAGCATGTGGAAGGCAATGTCCATGCCTCGCTGGACAGGGCGGTCAGTGGTAAGGTGCATATTACCGCTGACTCATGGTCCAGCAGGCATGGACAGGGACGTTACCTGTCTTTTACGGCGCATTGGGTGACTCTGCTGGCAGCTGGGAAGGACGCAGGGCAAGGTCCAGTAGTTTTGGAGGTTGTTCCGCCACCACGCCTCCAAAAAAATACTACTGCTTGTGACACACCTCTTTCCTCCACCCCCTCCTCTTCTTCTTCCTCTGTGGCCTCTTCCTGTGGGGATGTTTTCTCCGTGCTCCGTAGGCGTATGAGGGGAAACGCAGGAATGCAGGCCAAGAGATGCCATGCGGTGCTAGAGCTGGTGTGCTTGGGAGACAGGAGCCACATTGGGGAAGAGATTTTCTCAGCTCTGCAGGGTCAGGCTGAGAGGTGGTTGACGCCACGCCAGCTGAAGCCTGGAATGGTGGTCAGCGATAATGGCACCAACCTCCTCTCTGCCCTGCGACAGGGAAAACTCACCCACGTGCCCTGTTTTGCGCATGTCCTCAATTTGGTGGTGCAGAGGTTCTTAAGCAGGTACCTGGGCTTGCAGGATGTCCTGAAGCAGGCCAGGAAAGTCTGTGTGCATTTTCCGAGGTCATATAATGCCACTGCTCGGCTGACTTACCTCCAAAGGGAATACAACCTGCCCAAGAACCGCCTAATTTGTGACATGCCCACCAGATGGAACTCAACGTTGGCCATGCTGCAGCGGCTGCACACGCAGCAGCGGGCCATCAATGAGTACCTGTGCCAATATGGCAGCAGAACTGGGTCAGGGCAGCTAGGTTTTTTTTCACCACGCCAGTGGGCTTTGATCAGGGATGCATGCACTGTCCTGTCACGATTACCAAAACCTGGCTCTGGACAACGTCTTGCTGAGGCTTCGGTGAGTCACAGGAGGGGCGGTGGAGAAGGTGGTCGTCTGACCGATGCGTTCAGGCAGTTTTTTAGTCCGCAGCCCCAAGGTCTGACCGGTTCCAGCAACCATCGCCAGCGTCTGCTTTACATGGTCCAGGAATACCTAGGGGCAAGATCCGACTTGGACACCTTCCCCACCGAAAATCCTCTGGCTTACTGGGTCTTGAGGATGGATCACTGGCCAGAGCTTGCCCAGTACGCAATTGAGCTACTGGCTTGCCCTGCATCCAGTGTTCTTTCAGAACGGACATTAAGTGCTGCTGGAAGCTTTGTCACTGATCACAGGGTGCGCCTCTCCATCCAGCTCTGTTGATCAACTGACCTTCATCAAAATGAATCAGGCTTGGATCAACACCAGCTACCAAGCACCTGATGCTGATATTAATGAATAATATATTTTTTGTTGAAATGTCGGATCCCTTTTAGACTGCTGATGCTGAGTGACTGTCCTCTTATGCTGCTGATGGAATATCCTTCTCCTCCTCACTTTTCTTGCTGATAGCTAGTAAGAAATGTTGTGTTTCTGGGCTCCGCCACCAGTGCCTAAGGCACAATTTTTCAGCCCCTGTTTAACAGAGGCGCCTAATAACAATTTTTGTTGCAATAATTTGCACGTGGCTCCTTGTTGCGCTCCAATTGGAGTTATTGGGAGGGGTTGCAAGTGTTGTGTTGTGCCCAAGGCACAATTTTCCAGCCCCTGTTTAACAGGGGCGCTTAATAACTATTTTTGATGCAATAATTTGCACGTGGCTCCTTGTTGCGCTCCAATTGGAGTTATTGGGAGGGGTTGCAAGTGTTGTGTTGTGCCCAAGGCACAATTTTTCAGCCCCTGTTTAACAGGGGCGCCTAATAACAATTTTTGATGCAATAATTTGCACGTGGCTCCTTGTTGCTCTCCAATTACAGTATGTTTGATGGGTGCCCTTTTTTCTAAAACATTTCTTTCACACAACAATAATGGCCCCCCACCACCGCTAAAATATTCGACATAATGTTGCCACACAGAACTTGCGCAAGTAGCATTAATTACTTTTTTTTTTGGTCCTTTCATGTTGTGCAGGGACATTTTTAAACACATGGCACTACTATAGACACCCAGCAGGTGTAATATTTAAAGGAATTTTTTTTTTTTCACTTTAAGCATCATTAAAATGGCTGCTCCGCAAAAAACGTCAGTTTTAAAAAAAAAAAAATTCCATTGATACATGTTCCCTGGGGCAAGACCCGGGTTCTGAATGACGTTTTCCAACATTTAATTTAATTTTGGTCTTTAAAATGACCGTTTTTGAATTCCAACGTTCGGGTCCCATAGACTTCGGGACATAGGGTTCGAAATGTTCGCGCGAACCCGCGGTCTGTTCGAACGTTCTGGTGCGAACCGAACCCGGGGGTGTTCGGCTCATCCCTAGTCTCCAGCGACACATTAGCCCGCGCTGCCCAAGAAGCTGAGACTGCCCTTGTGGAGTGAGCATTCACTCGGGATGGAGGCTCCAACTTCTTCACCTTGTAGGTTTGTTGGATCAACTTCACAACCCAGGATGCTAGAGTTCTGATGGAGGCTTCCTTGCCTCTGTATTTGCCAAATGGTATGATGAAGAGTCTCTTAGAAATCCTGAAGGGACCTGTTGCTTGTAGATAGGCCTTAAGTGTTCTGGATACGTCCAGTTCGTGACAGGTCTCTGAATCTGTAACTGTAAATACTGGAAGAGCCCAAGGTTCCGATAGGTGACCTGGGGTAGTAACCTTCGGCGTGAACCCCCGAAGGGGACGCAGTTCCACTCTGTCCGGAAAAAACGAGATGTGTTCGTCCCCTATCCCTAAGGAGTGGAGCTCTGAGATCCTTCTTCCGGATGTAATGACCAGCAGGAAGGCCGTTTTCAGTGTCAGATTCCATAAAGTTATTTGTTCCACCGGAGCAAAGGGATTGATTGACAGGACTTCGAGAACCAGGGATAAATCCCATTTAGGAAAGGAACGTCTGGCAGGTGGGCGAATTTTAAGAACGCCTTTGAGGAAAGTGATTAGCAAAGGATCCTCTGCCCATCTTTTGTTTGTTGCGGCTGAGATTGCTGCCACCTGCACCTTGAGGGAACTCAAACTAAGACCCAGTTCAAGACCCGTCTGAAGGAATCCTAGGACATGGTTTGTAGAGGGAAGAATTGGATCAAAATTATTATCAGCGGCAAAAGATAGGAACTTGTCCCAGATTTTCGAATATATGGAATTCGTTGTAGGCTTCCTTGCCTTCAGGAGGGTTGAGATGACTCCCGGGGAGCAGCCTAGGGACTCAAACCTTCGCCTTTCAACTTCCAGACTCGAAGGTCCAATCTTTGAGGGTTCTGATGCAGAAGACTGCCCTGTAGCAGTAGTTGAGGGAAAGGAGGGATCTTGACTGGAGGATCCACACTGAGGCGCATAGCTAGTGGAAACCAGGGTCTCCTCAGCCAGTACGGCAGTACCGCCACCACCTGAACTGGCTCCCTGAGTAGCCTTAGGAGGAACTTGAATATCAGTGACCGGGGAGGGAAGGCATATGCCGTGGTGAACCTCCAGGGGCATGACAGGGCATCCACTGCTTCGGCCCGGGGATGTGGAAATCGGGAGAAGAACCTGTCCAGCTTGAAGTTCTTCGGGGAGGCGAACAGGTCTACCTGTGGGGGATCCCAAATGGTGATGATCTGGCGGAATGCCCGAGGGTGGAGAGCCCACTCGTTGTTGTCTGAGAAGTTTCTGGACAATGTGTCTGCTTCCAAGTTTATTCTGCCTGGCAGATACATTGCTCGGAGATCCAGGAGGTTCTCTTCTGCCCAGAGCATGAGTGGTTCTACCTCCTTGAGGAGTGACCTGCTGCGCGTGCCCCCTTGTTTCTGTATATAGGCAACCGCTGCCCTGTTGTCTAGCCGTCGAAGTATCTTCTGGCCTTTGATCTGGTATGCCAGGGAAGTCAGTGCCAGAAAGGCTGCCCTCATCTCTATGATGTTGGAAACCAACCCTTGGGTGGGGAATGACCACTTCCCTTGCATTTTGATTTCCCCACGATGGGCCCCCCAGCCCTGTCCGCTTGCATCGGACGTAATTGTGGTCCACTGAAGGGAACCCAGGTGACGGGGCTTGGAGAGATTCTCTGGGCATGTCCAACAATGAAGGCTCCTGCGCATCACTACTGTCAGTAGGATTGTCTGGGACAGATGTTGTTTCTTCCATTGCGCCAAGAAACCAGTCTGAAAATACCTCAGGTGCCAGTGGGTCCATGGGACCATGGGTATGCATTAAGACATCGAGCCAATAAGGCTCAGGCACTGTGAAGCTGTTAAAAATGGGCTTCGGATGACTTTGGTCACTTTCTGGATGAGAGCTGTCATTTTTGGTAGTGGTAGGGACACTGTCCCCTCCTGGGTGTCGAACGCTGCATCCAGGTAAGTAATTTGTTGCGTCGGTATAAGTTGGCTCTTGACTGAATTGATCAGCCATCCTAGTTCTTTTAGTGTTTTCAGAAGAATATCTCGATGACAAATTAGCTGAGCCGGACTGCCTGCTAGGAGTAGGATGTCGTCCAGATAGTGGTAAACCCTTAAGCCCTTCTCCTGCAAGGGGGCCAGGGCAGATATTAGAATCTTTGTAAACACCCTGGGAGAGGTGCATAACCCGAAAGGTAGGGCTTGGAATTGTAGGTGAGTCTGTCCCACTGCGAATCTCAGGTATTTTTGAAACGTAGGCTGGATTGGGACGTGTAGATACGCGTCCTGCAGATCTACTGACACCATCCAATCCGACGGCTGGACTGCCTGGACTATTGTCTGCAAGGATTCCACCCTGAAGCTTTCAATGCAAATGTATTGGTTGAGTCTTTTCAGATCTATCACAGGCCTCCATCCCCCTGTCCTCTTGGGGACTAGGAATAGGGTGGAGTAGAAACCTGTGCCTCGCTCCGCCGAGGGGACTGGAATGGCCGCACCTTGAAGTTGAAGTGACACTAAGAAACTCTTCAGGGCCTGAGCCTTCAGTGGAGACGATGGAATTTCTGTCCCCTTGAAGGAGCTTCGAGGCGGGGTTCGAGAAAAATTCCAAAAGTGCCCGTGTTGAACTGGACAAAACCCAGGAGTCCTGGCAGTAGGCGGACCAGACTGGAGCAAAAAATATTAGTCTGGCTCCCACCGGGAGTGCCTGGGGAACTCTGGCGTCAAAAGGACTGCTTTGGCTCTTGGGGAGCCGGAAGGCCCTTCGTCTTCCTGTTCAGGAAGGAATGCTGGGTACCCCTCCAGGGTCTCTTGGTATCTCTGAATTGACCCGACTGCTGAAAACCCCTCGGATCCGAGCGGCGGAATCTAGAGAGGCCACCTCTGAATCTTCAAATCTTCCTATCTTGTTGAAGCATACCCGATCTGCCTCCTGACAACCTGGAGATTGCTGTATCCATTTTAACTCCGAAGAGAGCCTTCCCATCAAAGGGGATCCTGCAACAGTTGTGCTTGGAGGAAGGATCCGCCGTCCAAGGTTTCAGCCACAGGGCTCTTTTGGCCATCACTGAGTGCAGCATGAATCTCGCCGAACATCGGATCGCGTCGATGGCTGCAACCCCCACAAAGTCTGCCGACAGCCTAAGTTCTTCCAAGGCTTTTATTACGTCATCCGTGGGAACATCCTGCCGCAAGGCAGTCTCAATGTTATCCGTCCAAGACCTAATGGCATTAGAGACAGACGTGAGGGCGATGGCTGGTTTACATGCTGCCCCTGCCGCTAAGTAACTCCTCTTTAACTCCAGATCAATTCGCCTGTCTAACGGGTCCTTAAAGGACGTAGAATCCTACATCGGTAACGTAACATTTTTGGCAAGTCGTACCACCGAAGCGTCCACTACTGGAATGTTGTTTAGCGCCTGCGTCTCAGACTCTGGCAGGGGATACAACCTGTTGAAACATCCCAATGATAGCTTTTTATCGGGCTTTGCCCATTCGTTCAGGATGACCCGGTTAATTTCACCCATCAACGGGAAGAGAACTTGTTTCCGTCTGAGAAAAGGGAAGTAGTTTGTTTCCTCTTGGGGAGGATCCTCCACCTCCTTCCAGGCGATTGCCGACTTTACTGCCTGGATAAATGGTCTTACCAGGGAAAGGTTAAAGCCAGAGGGCTCTGATTCCTCTGAGGAATCCTCTGAGTCATCCTCGGGTGTTAGATTTGTGACCGGGCAATCAATTGGTGCCGGTGGCGTGCTGACTGCTGATGGACCCGGCAGGTTAGGATCCATCTGTTGGACCTGTGGTATCTGCTGAACTGGCTGAGTCTGGAGCGAAGCCAGAAGTCTGGAAAAGTAGTCCGTCATTTTTTTATCAAGCAGTTCTATTGCACGCTGATTTTCTTGCTCCCGGTTGGACGCATAGTCCGCGAAGCAGTCCTTACAAACTACCCTATCTGGTAGTGGCGTAGCCCCGCATGTCCAACACTTCTTTTCCCTGTAGTTCCTAGAAGATGGGGACCGATCACGTTCTCTGGATCTTGACCTCCGTGACCTATGACGTGAGGACTTGGACCGATGTCGTGATGAATGCGACCTGCGATCTGGACTGTCATTGTCTCTGCTTCTTGATGATTTTCTGGTCCTCTTGCAGTGGGCAGGGCTACGATGTAAGGGACTCACATTAGAGAACAGTGAGCGCACTTTTTTTTTTTTTTTATACTCACGTATCGTTGGTCCATACCTATCAGAAGTGTGAGGATCTTTGTTACGTGGTGAATGACTCATTGCGAGCTTGTGGGCAGGAGGATCAGCTGGGAAAAGCGAGAGAGAGACTAAGAATTTTTTTAATAAAACACCTAACTGCGAACCCACAGAGAGGTGCAGGTACACTGGCTCTCTACTTCCCCCTTTTTTTTTTTTTTTTTTAAACTTACCAAGGGCTGACGCTGGGGTGTCCTTTAGCAGGGCAAAAGGCTCCAGACTCACTCCGGCAGCCATGAAACCTGCTTGTCTGCTCCTTAAATAAGCACCAGGGGCGGGTTTAAGGCGGGAGCCCACCCCTGGGCGAATACTGTAGTAAGGAAGGGCAAAAACAGCGCCTTTCCTTAAACCAAGATGGCCGCCGCAACCTCAGCAAGCGTCCGCGCATGCAAGAGAACAACGATCGGAGCGGCTGTAGTAACGCCGCGCCGTGCCGCTCCCCCCAAGGACAGGAAGCCATATGCTTACCATCGCCCCGCCATACCCCCCCCCCCCCCGCTCTGCTAGAGAGGAGCCCAAGACCCGGCTCCAAATGGAGAAAGTTTTAGGGGGAGGGGAACCCAGAGAGGAGGTACCTAAAGGAAAAATTAGTTCAAACATATATAACAGAGGCAAAAAGCATCACCAAAGATACTGCAGAGGAAAGAAAAAAATAAAGGGAAAAGGAAAGATTACTGGCCTGAGAAGCCGTTCCGTAAAGGAAACTCTGCAAGGTGACCCAGCCAGATCCACAGAGGGGTTCCCCGTCTTCTTAGCGCTTTGAGCGGCCCAAGACGAGGACTTCGCACGGGAAAGGCTAAACCCGCCGGCTGCTGCCGACTGCAGAGGTATGGATGTCCATCTTGCTCTTTCACCAGCACAAGAAGGTATGAGGTAAAAAAAGGAGAATGTCGGGGGAGGGGCTATGCCTTTAATTTATGCTATTCACTAGTCCTGAAGGAGGAGTAGAGGCAGAGCTCTATCACAGGTATGCTGCCATGGAGGCACCAGGAAATACCATTTAAAGACCACTTAGACGCGAGTTTCACAACTTGCATTCGGCGCTCTATAAGTATTTATTCCAATCCAATCCAAATGTATTATTATTATCCTCAACGTGATGGGGTTTATCCAACAGTAAAGAGTTTCTATCTAAGTTATGCGCTTTGTTTATTTCAACATCAGTCCTGCATTGTAGCCTTTTTCAACAAACCTCTATTTTAAAATCTGAGCTTGTTGTTTTTTTTTTTAAAAGGTAACTTATCTAAATCCTTCAAGACACCGAAGGGTTGAAAAGAGAAGGGTAAGGCCACGTACACACGATCGGTCAAAACCGATGAAAACGGAATGAAGGATCGTTTCATCGGTCCAAACCGATCGTGTGTGGGCCCCATCGGTCAGTTATCCTTCGGTCAAAAAAAGAGAACTTGCTTTAAAATTTGACCGATGGACTCCTGACCTATGGGTCAAAACCGATCGTTAGTATGCAAAAGCATCAGGTTAAAAGGCCGTGCATGCTCAGAATCAAGTCGACGCATGCCTGGAAGCATTGAACCTTTGTTTTTTTTCAGCACGTCGTTGTGTCAAAACATGTAAACGTCACCACATTCTAACACGATCGTTTTTTTTTAACCGATGGTGTGTAGGCACATCAGACCATCAGTCAGCTTCATCGGACAACTGTCCTTCGGACCGTTCTCATCGGATGGACTGATCGTGTGTACGCAGCCTTAGAGAAAACTGAATGAACGGCTCCTCCTTGAGCTGTGATTGGCCATTGTCTTGTAGGGTTGGAAATTAGGTATCTTTGTATGTTTCATTTACAATTATACTTATGCACACCTATAAATGTATTATATTTAAATTTCTTAGGGGGAGCGAATTTGAGCCCTGTCAAGGATCAGAATCAGTCAGTGTGACTTGACTGAGGTTGAAAATTCCCTGACCAACTAGGTTCTTTTTCTTTTTCCTTTGGGCTCTGGAACCTCTCTTAGATGATAATCCTGTGTGGTTTTGTGTTTCCCTGGGAAAACCCCAACTCTTATGTTGGTCTGGATTATTCTGGTTATAATTGTATGGAGATCTATAATAGTCTTCCACATCTCTGTTCATGTAGGAATAAGGTTTGCGGAAAATCATCCCTTAAGAGTGTGAAACGATTATATGGGAGATCTGTCAGAATAATAACCATCATGTTGATATGTATTATAGTAGGTATTCCTCTCATGTGAGTGGAGTGGAAATCTCCTATATTTATCCCTAGAATGATAATTCGGGCCTTCAATAGGTACGTTGTATCCTCTACCTCTCCCTCTGCTGACCTCTCCACGGATTAGTATAGGGATATGTACTCCTATGGCAATGGTAATTACTCTGAGTCCTATGACTAGGGTGTCTATTTCTAGGGACCCAAGGAGTATTCCCTTGTCTGGGTGGTTGTCCTTATATGGGAGTAAAAGATTGATTTACTGGGTTGGAACTATTCTGAGAGTTTGAGATTTTGGTTGGAGGGATAGTTTCACCACCAACAAATGTTACACTATCCTTTCTTTGCCAGCTAAAAATGACTCCAATTTTATAATCGTTTGTATCCCAAGCATATTTCTTATGTTTTTTGTTTTTTGATCACGCTTCAAGGTGATTTCAAGGTGGTTCTTTAACCACTTCCATACAGGGCATTTTCACCCCCTTCCTGCCCAGACCAATTTTTAGTTTTTAGCGCTGTTGTAATTTGAATGACAATTGCGTGGTCATACAACACTGTACCCAAATGAAATCTTTACGTTTTTCCCCCCACAAACACAGCTTTCGTTTGGGGGTATTTGATCATCTCTGCGGTTTTTATCTTTTGCGCTATAAGCAAAAGAAGAGCAACACTTTTTAAAAAACACAATATTTCTTACTTTTTGATTTAATAAATGTAAAAAAAAAAAAAAAAATCATCAGTTTAGACCGATACGTATTCTTCTACATATTTTTGGTAAAAAAAAATTAAGTAAAATCACAGTAAGCGTATATTGATTGGTTTGCGCAAAAGTTATAGCGTCTACAAAATAGGGGATAGATTTTGAAGAGGTAAACAGGTAATACGGCCACCTGGTGTACTTCAATTAATGAAAGAAGAGCTTCAATAACCCACGGATCCTGAGAGAAAAAATGACACAGAGACAGATGTGCTGTTCATTAGATCTCTAAAGTGTATTCTCTCAGAGTGACTTATATACAGAAGAAAGATAGGAGGGGCTGCATATTATTACATATGTCTGTAAATATTACACAAACTCAGTATATTCTTATCATGATTTAAACCAGCTGAATTTAGTTTTAACAATGGCTAAAAGATGACTTTGCTTATACAATCAGGCTGTTCCATGAATTTAACCACAATGACTTAGCAGTAGCAGGGTGTGACTCTATGCAAACTGTTAGCTAAGCTAATTATGTCAAAACACATATAGAAAAGTTAATTTCTACTTAAAATGGAGTTGAAAATTAATACATTCTATTACAGATTTATGGCATTTTTATTTATTATTATTTTTTTACTAGTAATGGTGGCGATCTGCGATTTTTATTATGACCGTGACATTGCGGCGGACACATCGGACACTTTTGACACATTTTTGGGACCATTTACATTTATACAGCGATTAGTGCTATAAAATGGCACTGATTACTGTGTAAATGTGACTGGCAGGGAAGGGGTTAACACTAGGGGGCGCTGAAATATGTTCCCTAAAGTGTGTTCTAACTGTAGGGGGAGGGGGACTGACAAGGGGAGGAGACCGATCTGTGTTCCTCTGTACTGGGAACACACATTGGTCTCCTCACCTCTGACAGGAGGTGGATTTGTGTGTTTACACACACAGATTCACACTCCTGCCGTGATTGCTGGAAATCGCGGGTGCCTGGCGGACATTGCGGCCACCGGGGATGCGCACCGGGTCGCAAGCGATGCCGCGAGCGCGCGCGTGCCCCCTAGCGGCCGCAATGCAAATGACGCCATATGACGTCCAGTCTGAAAGACGGACAGTTCCTGCCGACGTCATATTACTATGGCTCGGTAGGGAACTGGTTAAATTCGCTGATAGGGAAGTATATTCAGCTGAACCTAAATATGGGGAAAGTTTTTCTTTTAGTTCCTTAATTGCCTTGTCTATGGTAGTCAATCTAAGCCATTTATCGACAAGGAATCCCAGGAATTTAATCCCTGCTTCATTAAAATACCAGGTCTCAAGTTCTGGGTCCCCCTGTTGAGGGTGCACATCCCACTGTAGACCTCTAGGAACCATATGTTCTTTGGTATATTATTCTAGAAACGCTATATCCCATTCTAAATGCAACTCTGATGTCATAAGATTTGTTTAAATGGAGGAATAAACCCCAATTTCTGTGTCAATACCCGTAACAACAAAAACACCATCTGTGTTGAAGGTACGGGTGGTTCTGTATTCAAATACTTCCATCTCTCAACAGGTGGAAAGATGGATTTGAACACTATACAATAGTGCAAAAATGCTGTTAAAAAATATAGGAAAATGATGTGATCGACCAACACAGTGGCACATAATTGTGAAGTAGAAGGAATATGATAAATGGTTTTCCAACATTTTTACAAACATGTGAAAAGTGTGGAGTGCATTTGTATTACTTTGTAGAACCCCTTTTTTCTGCAATTACAGCTGTAAATCTTTATGTCTCTACCAGCTTTGCACATCCAGAGAGTGAAATTTGACTGGACTTTGATCTAAACCATTCCATTGTAGCTCTAGCTGTATGTTTAGGGTCATTGTCCTCCTGCAAGGTCTCCGCCCCAGTCTCAAGTCTTTTGCAGGTTTTCTTCTAAGAATTCCCTGTATTTGCCTCCATCCATCTTCCTATCAACTCTAAGGCCGCGTACACATGATCGGTCCAACCCGATGAGAATGGTCCGAAGGACGTTTTCATCGGTTCACAGACTGAGGGTACACACCATCAGTCCAAAAACCGATCGTGTCAGAACGCAGTGACGTAAAACACAACGACGTGCTGAAAAAAATGAAGTTTAATGCTTCCAAGCATGCGTTGACTTGATTCTGAGCATGCGCGGGTTTTTGGACCGATGCTTTTGCATACTAACCATTGGTTTGGACCGATGGTCAGGCGTCCATCGGTCCGATTTTAAAGCAAATTTTAAAACTTTGGTCCGATGGACGACGGACCGTACACGCGGTCGGTTTGGACCGATGAAACTGGACTTAAGTTCCATTTTCGTCGGTTTGGACCGATGAAACTGGACTTAAGTCCATTTTCATCGGTTTGGACCGATCGTGTGTATGCGGCCTGACAAGCTTCCCTGAAGAAAAGCATCCCCAGAACCTGATACTGCCACCTCAAAAAATAGGGAGGGGGGAACGAACAAGCACTCACATTTAGCCAACATCCGAAATATTGAATCAAAGAACAAGGCAGACTTTTTCAGGCAATCACAGGGACATAGGGATTTAGAAAAATCTAAATTTAATTACAAAAAGTATCATACAATAAAATCCATAGAAAAAAATTAAAATAATATATAAACACAATATACATTCACAAGCAATATTTTCTTTCGTCTCGCCTGTGCGTTTCGCCTAGCGGCTTCTTCAGGACGAGTTTGAGAGAGAGTTTTGACAATAGAGTATTGCTAATTTCATAAATCTGAAATGAGATATGAAAAGTTGTAACGTATAGAAGACATTAACAAAAGTTAAAACACTCAGGCCCCATACACACGATCGGATATATCCGATGAAAACGGTCCGCGGACCATTTCCATCGGATATGTCCGATCGGGAGTTTGATCCGATGGCGTGTACACACCATCGGATCAAATTCCCCGCCGCCGGACGGCGCGGTGACGTGGCGATGACGCGGCGGTGACGTTGACGCCGCCGCGTCACCGCTACGTCACCGCACCAGGAAGTAAAACACTTCCGCGCATGCGCCGAATCCATTCGGCAGCGGCGCGGCGGCGGTGGGAGCCGACATGTCTGCTGGTAAGTGTACTAACCAGCAGACATGTCGGGCGGACAGATTCCCACCGGATAGATTTCAAAGCTTGCTTTGAAATCTGTCGGGTGGACAAATCTGTCCGCTAGCCCATACACACGAGCGGAGATGTCTGCTGAAACGGTCCATCGGACCGTTTTCAGCGGACATATCCCCTCGTGTGTACGCGGCCTGAGAGTCAATATGCAGTAAGGAATCCCTGAGAATACCAAATAAGTTGCCAGCCATCCAAGTGCACGAGGAACACACTGGTCACAAATGTATAGATAGTATATAGCTTGTAAGAAAAGCTCAATGCAGCTGTAACAGGGAGAAAAAATAGAAAGAAAAAATATATAAGTAATAAAGGAAAAAATCGTATGCACTCACATTTAACTGCAAGCCTATAGATCAAAAAAATGTTTAAAAAAGTTTAAGTATATAACATAAAGCCTACCCCAAAAGGAAGATGAGATTTCTTATAGTTGACAATCGATCAGTGGATACATCACTGGAAAAAAGCTCTCGTTCCCACCCCACCCCCCCCCCAGGTACAGGTTCGCATAGTTCCGCCACACATAGCATTTTGCTTTTAGGCCAAAAAGTTCAATTTTTGGTCTCAACTGACCAGATGACCTTCTCCCACATGTTTGCTGTGTCCCCCACATGGCTTCTTGCAAACTGCAGTCTGGACTGCTTATGGCTTTCTTTCAAAGATGGCTTTCTTCTTGGCACTCTTCCATAATGGCCAGATTTGTGGAGTGAACGACTAATAGCTTTCCTATGGACAGATTCTCCCACCTAAGCTGTGCATCTCTGCAGCTCCTCCAGAGTTACCATGAGTGTGGCTGTTTCGAGATGCACAATTAGGAGGCACTTGAAGAAAGATGAGCTGCATGGTCGTGTCGCCAGAAGAAAGCCATTACTAAGCAAATGCCACAAAGTTTCCCCATTACAATACGCCAAACAGCACAGAGACAAGCCTCAAATCTTTTGGTACAAAGTCATTTGGAGCGATGAGACCAAAATTGAGCTTTTTGGCCACAACCATAAATGCTACATTTGGAGAGCAATCAACAAGGCCAATGATGAAATGTAGACCAATCCTACTGTGAAACACGGAGGTGAGAACTGGGGTATGTAAACTTTTGATCAGGGTCATTTGGCTAGTTTCTGTTGTCATTATGATTTAAAAAGAGTAAACACAGTAAACTACCAGTCCAGTCAAGGGTCTGTGCTATACCAGTGTAAGCTATAGTAAAAAATGTATTGCGCAAAAGAAGTTAGGATTGAAATAAATGTAAAGGCTGCCAACACTACAAGTGGATGTTGTGAAATAAATGTGTGAAATAAAATGTAGCGCCAATCATGAACCCTCCCAAACAGAGAGTTCAATTGGGGTCAGATAACCACCTTATATGGTGTGTAAGAACACCATAAAAAATATTGGACCTTCCTGGTTGGAAAAGTCCACCTAAATGCAAGTGATCTGTGACCAAACAAAAAATGTGAAAGGAGGGGAAGGGAAAATAAAACCTTCCTCCAAACTGCTTAATAACCAGTGACGGTAGGAAAACAAAATAACCTTAAATCCTGTGAAGGAATAAAACACATATGAAAATTCAAATAAGTGAATACTCAAACAATTAATCAAAATTGCTTAGTAACCAGTGACGGTAAAAAACAAATAACCTAAATCCTGTGAAGCAATATATCATATATGAAAATTCAAATAAGTGAATATTGAAAATAAACATATAAAGGAGTCCATCACATAAAAGATATCAGTCCATACATCTTGAACATACAGACGTATTCTTAATGTTCCTGGGGTGTTGATTGATCAGAATAAAACAATCTTCTAATATCACAACAGAAGATAGATGGGTACCCTTACCAGAAGCGGTGGACCCCAATTTACCATATAGTGTGGGGGTCTTTAGAGCTTTTTGTGGCCGATTGCCCTTTCCAGAATGCTGTCCAGTGATGGTTCCAGGACATCCAGCAGTTGTCTGGGAGTTGATATCCAGAAATTCCAACCACAAATCAATATGGTGGTAGCAACGCAGTGGTAACTATTCACCTCCGAGAAGGAGGGAAAAAAAGGGAACAAGAAGAGATGGACTCCTCATAGTGTAAAAAACGTAGATTTAATTTAAAAACGGCAAATCACCAACCGTGATCAAAACAAATTTAAAATTAAAAAGTATAAAAAATTTGACATATTCACACGTGAAAAAGCAAAAATTGATATATGCACATCCACTATCCCCCAATGAAGGATGAACAGAGGTGTATGGCAATAAAATGTGCAGTGGGGACTTGGTAAGTCAGCATACCCGACCGGTTTCGTCTCCTAAGACATCAACTGGGGTAAGTAGCTACTTACCCCAGTTGATGTCCTCCATATCCATATGTTGTTGTTCATTTGGTGGACTGCTGTTACGTCCATTTTCCTGCCATTTAAAGACATTTTGGCTTTTATAGTCCTCAACATCTCTTAAGTACTTTTTCCGTTTCTTTATTCTTTGCTCCTCCTCTTCTTATATTAAAATTTCCCTAAGTTCCTTGGTATAGACTTGATATAACCCCTCTTTATTCATAGGGGTTAATTTCTCTTTGATATCATTGATTTCATGTTGTAGCCTTTCTAATTTGGATTTTTTTCTACCTACCAAAAAAAACAAAAAAGATATACCAACGTTGTTAAAATACAAATACCCCAACCCCCAACCCCAACAACCGCCAGGCCACCCTATAGTAAGCGGAATAGATTCCCTTACATGCAGAGTAGGGAAATTTTGTTGACCATTTTTTACAACCAGCAGTAACAGAAACTCCAGCCTTTTTAAGGGATTCAACACAGATCATTAAGGAAATTGCCAATATTAAAGTGGAGGAGAATGTCTTATTAGTAACAGCGGACGTCTCCTCTTTATATACCATAATCCCCCATGATTTAGGATATAAGGCAGCAAAATTCTTCTAAAGAAAAGATCTATCCCTAAAACCTTCTATTCTGGCATTTGTTATGAAACTTTTGATTTTTGCCATGGAACATAACTATTTTTATTACCATGGACAGCTTTATTTACAGTGTACCGGAGTAGCCATGGGGGCTAAATTTGCCCCCAGTCTGGCTGGACTCTTCATGGCCTTATGGGAAAATGATTGTCTGTTTTCGTTGGAAGACCCACGCCTCCTTTTTTGGCGTCGTTACATTGACGACGCCTTCTTTCTGTGGAATGGTGATGTACCCTCACTAAAACAATTTATGACCCGTCTGAATGATAATGACTGGGGCATACAGTTCACTTATGAACACAGCCCCCTTTCAGTTAATTTTTTGGACTTAATTATCTACAAAGAACAGGATTCACTTTTAACCAAAGCTTTTTTCAAGAATACGGATCGTAATGGCTACATCCCTAGGGATAGTGGCCATCACCTGAATTGGCTCAAAGCCATGCCCAAGGGTCAATTTCAGAGGATCCGGAGAAACTGTTCTAAGAACAGTTTATGCGATTATGAAACCCAAGTGCAAGTCCTTAAAAAACTGTTTGTAGAAAAAGGGTATACCACTTCCTGTTTGGAAGAAGATATTAAAACAATAGGATCTTTGGATAGAAATGTACTTTTAGCCCCGAAACTTAAAAATACTGAGGGGAATCAGAGTAATTATGATTTTTCTTTCCTGACCACTTTTTCTTCTCAGCATTGGTGGGTTAGGAGGATTATTGAAAAACATTGGTCATTACTCAAATCTGATAGAATAATGGGATCCCAACTTCCAGATCGTCCAAAAGTTCCGTATAGACGAAATAAGAACCTGAAGGATCTGGTGGCCCCAAGTATGGTAGACCCACCCCCCAGGATTCGCATGTTTCGAGAACCTCAAAGGTTTCTTCCCATGCAGAAGGTGCAAAGTGTGTGCAGGTAGCAAAACTCTTAAGACTACGGTTTTCTCATCTCACACTACATCACAGGTCTATTCTATTGCTGACTTTATAACATGTGACACAGTGGGAGTCATCTACCTTTTGAGGTACCCATGTGGCCTTCAATACATTGGTAGGACCACCCGGGCCCTCAAGGTCAGAATTGGAGAGCATCTCTCCCGCATACGTGGTGGTTATACCAAGCACAGTGTATCACTGCATTTTTTCCGGCACCACAATAGGGATCCTTCCCTGTTGGAGGTTGTGGGAATAGAGAAATATACTCCCCACTGGAGGGGGAGCAATATGACTCGTCAGATATTGCGCAGAGAAACGCGCTGGATATATGACATGCAATGTTACACGCCTCTGGGGCTTAATATTGAGTGGGATATCAATTGTTACATCAATAACAGCTAAGTGTTTATCCATACCATTGCAATTTTTTCTCACCACTCATATAAATCGGAATTTTTCCACATATTCATGATCCCCATCCTCCTCTGGCCCCTCCCCCCCCCCTTTTTGGGTATATATTAAGATTCCCCCCTCTTCCCCCCTCTTTTGATAGAATCAAGGTTTTATAATACAATGATTTATTCATGTATTTTTCCAATTCCTCATTTTATACAAATGTGTCTGTGTTAGATACATTTATTTTTATTTAATTTTAATGTCATTGTACGATGATGTCCATAGGCATCTGTATGGCAAACTTGTGGGACTTTTGTTATATATATAATGTTTTTTTGCATATATGAATATCATGTATATGTGAAATTTTTATTGTTAGTACATTTTTTTGGTATGCTAATTCCATATGTTGTTCCCTTTATTCTTCAGTAATAGCATAGTGTGTGTAGCAAAGAAAAAGGGGGAGACCAACTAGATAGAGACAGCAAAGCTGCTTGACACTAAACTGGTCTAAACTATATCGATCGGTATGGGTTCGGTTGGGATTTTCAAGGTACTTGTAGAGAGACGTATATCATATAAAAATAGGTTTATTACAAAAAGAACAATACATCAATAATAAAAAGATGGGACAGGCCCCACAGTTCTGACACAGTAAGGTGTTTGTTAAGATGACACAAAACAAAGCAAAACCGTATTGGTCAGATGCGTGGAGCCAATCTGTGACCTCGACCGGTTTCGCGGTTGATACCGCTTCTTCAGGAGGATCTACATAAATATATATTATTTATAGAAAAGAACAAGCAGAATTTAAATAAATGTACACATTTTTAGAAACAAAACAGCAAGACCAATGTTAGACTGACTGCGAAGACATACTCACCTGGGATGGCAGATGGCCCGGAATGAGCAGACAACAATCGCGCCCCCCTCAAAAAACAAAGAACACAAATGGCTCGCGCCGGGGAAGCTGACAAAAGCTCTGAAGAGTAAAGATTGTAAAAAATAATAATTTTAGGTATGCAACTACTAGAAGTAGTGAGGGACACCACGGGAAAGAGGGGGGGGGAAGAGAAAGAAAGGGACTATGTAGGAACAGGTAAAAGAAGAGGGGGGAGGGATGACAAGGGATAGAAGGAACAGAGTTAGAAGAGAAGACCAAAGGAGAAGGAAAGGAGGGGGGTACAGAGGAAAAAAACAGATAGAAGATAAGAGGGACATGTGAGGGAGGGCGGCAAAGAAAGGATGGAAAGAAAGGGGGATGAAGAGAAGAAAGGGAGGTGGGGGGAAAAAGCTGAGGACAGGTTGGTGGTGGAAAAAGAAGGGTAGAAGAGGGGAATAAAAGGGAAGAAAAAAATGAGGGGAAGGGAACGGGGATGGGGGAGGGGGAAGAGGGGAAGGAAGAAAGAGAGAAGGACAAGCAGCAAGGAGACAAGGGGGAGGAAAGGGAGGGGAGAAGGGAAAGGAAAAAAAACACAAAGCGTGCAAAGAAAAAGAAAAAAGGGGAATTGATTGGTGAGGAGGTGGGGGAGGGGGATAGGGGGGGGGGTGGAAGAATGGGACCAGAAGAGGAAAGGAAAGGGGGGGAGAATAAGGACAGGGAAGAGGAGGGAAATAGAAGGGGAAAAAAAGAGGTGAAAGGGGATAATGAAGGGGAAGGGGGAGGGGGGGGGGGTTTAGGTGGGGTAACAGGAGAGGCAGAAAGAAGGTGAGATGTGTGTGTGCAAGAAAGACAAGTGGGCGGTGCACGTGTGAGGAACCCAGGATACACCAACAATTATATAAGGGCATAATCTAGTGGTTCTTACCCAAAAAAAAGGTTTAAATGTTAATTACAGTATACTGGGGAAGAAAGGCAGCATCACAAACTAATAGGCGCAGGTAGCAGCCTATGAGGTATGAGGAGAGCCAATAGCGCTGGTAAGCAGACAACTGCAAAATAGGATACAAGGCGAATTAAATTTAAGCTACACCAGCTAGTAACAGACTGGCAAGGCTAAAGATGGTCAGACAAAAAACAATTGATTAGAGAGTATCCTACCTCGTTGTGATGGCCGGTATATATCCCCAGGGAGAGCCTGTCATATCTCACCATAAGCAAGCAGATCACTGTTTATGTGAGATTTCCCCGGATCACATGGGGCGTCAGGTGACGGCGGCGCCCGTATGACGTCGCTGGCACGGCGTGATGTGATCGTCCGTCCCAAAACAAACATCCCACGTGTGTGAGACGTGAGTGTGCGATCTGAGGACCCAATGGCAGAGCCAGGTCGTCAGTCGCAAGGAGGGGGCTAGAACTAGAGCCCCCGCCCCCGGGACGGAGTAACGCGAGCCATAGGTTCAATGGGAGGGGGGGAGGAAGAGAGAGCTGCCCACTGCAGCATAGCTGCCAAAGAACCAGGGGAGTCTTCACAGTTAGGCTGCACTGGGAACGCTGCCGATTTACAAGCAACATGAAAGATATAAAATGAATTAAGTTTACAAGTATAATCAATTTTTAAAACAGACAATGTCATTAAAGAGGAGATTTATTTCATATGTCATTTAACATGGGCAGAAAAAAACAGCCTTAAACGTCTGGACAGTCACAGGGGAGAAGAAAGGGGAGAGGGGAAGGAGAGGGGGGGGAGAGGGGGGAGGGGAAAAGGAAAAAACGGGAGGGGAGAAGGGGGGGGGGAGGGGGGAAAAAAACAGCATAAAAATATACACAACCCATACAGATGACCTAAGTGAATTCATTATATAATAATGTACGCATAAAGAAAATTCAAACATAAAAGAAAACACACAAAATAACAGCAGTCGGTTACAATCAAATAGTATTTCATTGGTATAGTTGATGCCTTCAACAGGGACCCAGTGTGTGTAGCGTTACTGAGTGACTACACCGGAAGTCTTTCAGCTAAAGCTTCCCTGTGTTTCCTGTTTAGTACGGTGTATATAAGAGCGAGGAGCGTGATGTCCGATACAACGCCTCCTTTCCCAGCCGAAGCCCTATTGGACGAAACGCAGCGTCGGGCGGAGCGAGTATTCACAGACGTCACCACGCTCTCAGCCATTCGGCTTAGCAATCGCAAGATTCGATCCGACGGCGAAACACTGAGCATCTGTTTTTTTGATATTCTTTTTGCCATTCAATACCTGGTGCTGTTTTATGTTTTTAAATGCTATTAGTGCCCTGTTCATGGCCATAGCTTGGCCATAGCTTGGATTTGATGTCTATCAGTTTGGAATAAATCCTTAATTTTATAACATACTGCACGATGGAATCCTTTTCTTCTTAATCCACATATGCACATACCACTGGGCTTCCTGCCTTGGATACACCACCCTTCCTGGAGTTCCGGGTGTTGTACCTTTCTTGGATGAGAATTGTTCATCTGAAGTCGCAATTTGGAGGTTTCCATTGGATTATCCAGCCAGGAGAGACGCCACAGTGTGTGTAATGCCCGTAAGACCCGCCAGGGTCCAACTATCTGGTAAGCGGCCATCTGTTTATTAGATCATTGACCAGCTTTATCTTCAGACAAAATTCAATGCCAAAGAAACATGGATGTATCACTTCAGAATTGAACTATCACCGTGTCTTTTTCTTATGTTGGGACTAAAATTTTGTCTTTTTTGTTTGTTAATTTCTATGCAAATCATTTGCTCTTAAATTAGTAGCGCACTTTTTTTCTGTTATACACGCTGTAATTCAGGTGCCTGGTGCCCTGAAAAGGGTCCGGACACCTGAATAGGGGGTGACAGCGGTGACTATAGATCTATGGTGAGAGAGATGTGGCAGGAGAAAGGGGGGGGCGCCCTTGCATCCTTCATGGACACACCACAACTGGTACTAAGGCAAAAAGATTTTTGTGTAGTTGTGATGTTTTTGTGGAGTGATTGCCTACTAGAAACAGAAGACTTTTATGTTTTTAAACTGACTTCCCCTGCAGTGTGCATAAAGCGCTAAGGATCTGTTACATGTACTCTTGTTAGCTTAGTCTGGTATGGATTTCTAAACAGGCAAAGTTTATTACTGAGATTTGATTTCTCTGTAACTCCTCCAATATTTCCTTTACACTTATAGTTACATAAAGAATGTGTACAAAATCATCATCCATGCTGAGCAAGATAGAAGAACTGTAAGCTTTTCATCCCTCTCTATCCTTTCATCTGTAGGTGGGATTGCTCTGGCCTCCTGTACACACTTCCATGTGTTCATTCTCATTAGCAGCATCTTCTTTTCAACTTCCAAGGCTGACTGCTAGTCAGAAGCCATCATATTTTCTATCAGATCTTATTAATATTTTTCTGTAATACTGAGATGTATCAGCAGCAGTGTCTAGTTCTTTGGCCATGGGTGGGCTGTTGGAGGCTGATGTAGACAAGGCTCTGATCATTCAGGGAGATGCTGGAAAATGGCTAATGAACCTTCCGTAATTAAACACAAAACAATGGGGGTTATTTACCAAAGGCAAACACATTTTGCACTACAAGTACAAAATACAAGTGAAAAGTGCACTTGGAAATGCAGTCGCTGTAGATACAAGGGGGGCATGCAAGGAGAATAAAAAACAGCATTTTAGCTTGCACATGATTGTATAAAAAAAATCAGCAGAGATTCCCCTCATTTCAGATCTACCCCTTTCAGTGCAAAGTGGATTTGTCTTTTTGTAAATGACCCCCACTGTGAGAAAAAAAAAAACATCAGATTAAAGCTGAGCTCCAGGCAGCTGACGACAAATGGCACAAATCAATATAGCTGCATATTTATTAAACAGGAACTTCACCCTCGTGATAATTTTTTTTTGTTCCCCTTGCCTGGTGTTCTGGGGCAGCCTCAATTCACATATTCACACACCTGGATAATCCAGCAATGATCTGCTGTGATCCACGGCTTGGCTGCTTCACGCCCGGTCCTGCATCATCTGGAGCTAGCTACTTTTTCCTGGTTCAGGCAGCTGGCCCCCTAATGATGCGACCCAGCTCTGGTCACCCCTGTGATCTTGATCATATGGTGTGACTGTGTTACCTTCCAAGTATCACCTCTTGGCATTGGTGTTAGTTTCCACTGTCTGTTGAATCCGCCCTTTCTGATAGATTTCCCAAGATGGTGGATTGGGACTCGGCGCGCATTTGTGTGACGTCACAACGTTGTGATGCTAGCGCATGTACAATGGGATCATTCGTCTGCAATCTGCCGGTATTCTATCAATTTCTCTAACCAGTCAGAAACTCCAACTACTTAACTTCCGGTTTCTTTAAACTTGCACTAATTAGAGTTCTTGACTAATGGAGTCCGGTGCAGGATATTATGTGCAAAGATAAAGGTGCCCCATAAATACCCTCCCCCAGCATGCACAGCAAGGCCAAACCCTCCTGATTGGCTGCTGGGGAAAAGCACCCAAGCCTTGACTCCAGTGCTGCCACCTACTGCACAGGGGTGGGAAGAAACACCCCAGCACAACAGAATAAGCCCACAGCACAGCCAAGCTGAGACAGAGACCCTTCAAATCAGTATCAATTCTGCTAGACACACTTGCATACACTTTTTGAAGGAATTCAGCAGGTAGGTTGTTTCAAACATCCTGGAGAACTAACCACAGATCTTTTATGGATGTAGACTGTCCCAAATTCTTATGTCTCTTCATATAATCCCAGACAGTCTCCATAATGTTGAGATCAGGGCTCTGTGGAAGCCAAACCATCACTTCAAGGACCTCTTGTTCTTCTTTACACTGATTATCATTTTTAATGACATTGGCTATATGGTTGGGGTCATTGTCCAGCTGCAGAATAAATTAGGGGGTCAGTCACACAGATCCCTGATGGTATGGCATGTGCGTGGTATATGCTTCTTCAAAAGAGCTTGAACAGCACATTATGATATCCCAGTTAGCTTTGAAATCTACCTGGGAGGGAGACATTGATGATGCAGTATAACTTCCTTGTGTCTTGTTTCTGTGCTAAGTCTTGGAATGGTGTATGACCTGTGACATGAAACTGTCTTTCACAACCTCACCATATGCAGGCCATACATGGGTCAAATACCAAACAATTTGTCAATCGAAAAATTAAAATGTTGTGCATTTTGTAATCCGACAGGGCCAATTCAACCAACCAAGTCTTCAATTTCACCTCATGTTGTTATGGAAAAGAACATTTTTCAAAATGTTACAATGTTTTTATAAGTTTACAGAAGCAATACAGTGATATAACATCACTTAACAAAGACTGCCTTAAAGTGTTACTAAACTCATGACCCTACATTCACTATATCTGATCTCCCACAGTTCATAGAACATTATTTATTTAATATAAATTGCTAAATATCTTTTCTCATCAGCAGTATATAGCAGTCTTGTGACGTCTATCAGTGTCTGCTTAAAGTTTGTAGGAGGAGTTTTTATTCTCCTCTGAATACCCTATGAGGCTGCAGGACCCCTGACCCTCTGTCTGGACAGTGTTGATCACATGCACCCTCCCCCAAAAAAACGTCTCTAGCAATATACACCAAACCGAGCATGTGAAGAGTGCCTCCGAGACTCTGTACAGTACTATCGGGACATGGATTGGGGACTGTAAAAGGAGGGGAGGATCAGAGAAGACAGGATCTAACAGCCTTTTTACACAATGTGGAGAATTAACCCCTTAGGTTCCACAGTGAGTATATAAAAAGCATGCTATTCTGCATATACAGAATGGTTTTACTCTTGTGGGTTTAGTAACACGTTAATTGTAGCCATTCACTTCTGCATGCAGAATTAAAAAAACAATAAAAAAAAATCTCAGAAATATGCTATCAAAGTGAAAATGTTAATCCCTCCAGGTTAACAGACCTAGGTCTGAGTATAATTAGTAAGTTACCACTGATGATTTATACAGCTGAATACCCACCCAGCCAGTGATAAAAACCAGTGACATCTTTCTATAACAAAGTGCACATACAAAATATAACCTTATCTACTATGTTACAATGTACTATATTATTAAAGGTGCTGGGAATATTGTGAACTAAAGTAAAAATCCATTATAATCAAGTAGAGGTAACATTAACAATTACATTTAGTTTGCTAACGTGCTGTGTATCAAACAATTGCCATTTTTTAATGGAGATGTCTTACTATTTTGCATATAACAGAATAATGCTGGTATGGCCAGTGATGGTGCAACACGATAGGAATTGTAAGTGATCACTTATTGCTGCCTAGCTGTCTTAAGTGACAGGAACGCCTGCCTGACATGAATCTTATTCTTTAGTACAATAAAGGAAATATGTTCAAGTAAGAATGTAAAAATATGAAGGTTATATGAAATTTCCTTTAAACTTTTAGAATGATAAAATACAAAAACACTCACTGCAAGCACACTATTGATTCCCTTTTATGGTTATTTCATGTTACCAACACCCCATGTAATATTACATTTTTCCACAAGATGGGGCTTTTGTACAATTATTTGGCGTATTTACTCCCTGACTGCATGTCTGTGTTAATGAATAACTCACCAAGGGGTCCTATAGAAATGTTTAATTCTCAGTCACAAACAACATTTTTTGTGAAATTCTCTATTAAATAATCAACTATATTTATTAGATTATGGGGTACAATTCACTAAGAGTTAAATAACGGCAGATAAAAGGTGGTAAAAAAACGCACGCAGTAAATAAGTTGTGAAGGTTCTATTCACTATGAAACTTAGCGAATAATAACGAACTAACGCATTTTCTTATGCAGTAAATTATCTCATGTGTCAGTTGTTTAAGATCATTTCCTTATAATATTTTACTTTTTTAACATGTTTGGTATTTTTCTTTTGCAAAAAACAATTGTTTAATCTATAATTTTTTACAGTACTCTGTATTTGAAGGCATTGAAATTTGAACTACCTTCTCAAACGTATGTCTCCTGATGCTTGGTAATCCAAGCTCCTTTACTAAATCCATCATGCCATACCATTGTATTATTTTTGTAAATGTATGGCCTACTAGAGTTGTTGAAAGTGCTCTTTTCTATGTTTGTGGCCCAATTCTGTGCTGTTGCTTATGTTTATATTGTGGAAACTAAAGAAAACTGGACTTAATTTTTTTTATAATTTTTGTAAACATTTTTATTTCTTTTGCATGTTTCTATCCAAGTTTAACTTGTTGTGATGGTGTATATAACCAAAATTATTACAGTGGCCACTACAAGAGGTCACTTCTAGCTGGTCATGGTTGACATACTCCATTGTTGCACTTTTGTAAACGTTTATTTAAAAAAAGAAAAAATGTATTTATTTTTTGGTTTTGGTTTTAAATTTCAGCCAATGTTAGCATTTACTTTGCACTGTACGTCATTATTTTTTGATGTAATAAAAAATACTTGTGTATTCGTAATGTATAATGCTACATTTTTGTGTGTCCACTGCTGGTGGAATAGTGGCACCCCTTTCTGTGAGTGGAATAGTACCCTTTCCTGTGGGTGTTCTGTGGGTGGAATTAGGCCCCTTCCTGTGGGTGTTCTGTGGGTGGAATTAGGCCCCTTCCTGTGGGTGTTCTGTGGGTGGAATTAGGCCCCTTCCTGTGGGTGTTCTGTGGGTGGAATTAGGCCCCTTCCTGTGGGTGTTCAGTGGGTGGAATTAGGCCCCTTCCTGTGGGTGTTCTGTGGGTGGAATTAGGCCCCTTCCTGTGGGTGTTCTGTTGGTTTAAAGTGGAGTTCCACCCTAAAATGGAACTTCTGCTTTAAGTGTAGGTGACCCCCAGACATGCCACATTTGGCATGTCATTTTTTGGGGGGAGGAGCGGATACCCTCTTTTTTTCACCTTAATGCATAGGATGCATTAGGGTGAAAAAACACAGGGGTTTAAAACCTGTTTAAAGATGAAGTAAACCCTGATGGGTTTTACTTCCTCTATTGCTCTCGGCAAAACCTGTAAAGTAAAAGCATAATGAGCTAGTATGCATTGCATACTAGCCCATTATATGACACTTACCTGCAAATGAAGCACGCGCTGTCCCTGCCCATCTTTGCCCCTTTTCCTTCCTGGGCCGTGGACTCCAGCTCCGTGACTGGCCAGAGCTGCATGCGCGGGAGCCATAAGTCACGGCACTTGCGAGTGAAGAAACGGCACAGAGGTCCATTTCTTCACAGCGCATGTGCCAATGACATCATCAGCGCACTACAAGGTAAATATCTCCTAAACGGCGCACGTTTAGAGATATTTCCACTACCTATAGGTAAGCCTTATTCTAGGCTTAGCTACTGTATAAGTAAAAGGGCACAAAAGTGTTTACAACCACTTTAACCACTTAACGACCGCCGCATGTACATATACGTCGGCAGAATGGCACGGACAGGCACATGTACGTACCTGTACGTGCTTGCCTAGACGTGGGTCGGGGGTCAGATCGGGACTACAGCCATGGGTCAGTTCCCATGGCTGTAGGAGCAATCTAGGATGAGGGGGCGGCTGTTCGTTTCTGGCCACCCCCTCGCGATCGCTCCCAGCCAATCCCCTCCCGCCGATGGACTTCCTCTGCCTGTGTTATGTAAACACAGGCAGAGGAAGTGATGTCATCTCTCCTCCTGCCGGTATTTTCGTCCAGCGAGAGGAGACATCACAAGTAAGTTGCACCAACAGAACACTGACACACATTACACATAGGCACACTTAACCTCCCCAGTCACCCCCTGATCACCAGCCCCCTGTCACAGTGTCACTGATTGCATTGATCATTTATTTTCTGATCACTGCCATACCTCCCAACTTTTTGAGATGGGAATGAGGTACACCTATCAGCAAAAGTATGCAGGCATAGGACACACCCCTTGTCACGCCCCCTTAAAGGAGAATTGTACAAAAAACAAGATGGGTAAATGAATGAATGAATGAATGAATGAATGAAAAACTTATATAGCGCGACACATGCGAACTGAATCGCCTCTGGGCGCTCGTTGTTTCTGTCTCTCCGGGCCTCAAAAGAGCAGAGTTTTTATCTGTCTTCTGAAGCTCAGGTGGTTTTCCTCCAACCGAATGCTGGTTGGTAAAGCGTTCCATAGTCTGGGACCCTGGAAAGCAAACCTTCTTTCTCCTTTGGACTTGTATCTGGCTTTGGGTACCTTGACCAAATTTTGGTCGGTGGATCGCAGAACACGATTGGAGTTGTGGGCTTCTATCTTCTCGCATAGATATTGCGGGGCCTTCCCATGGATGCACTTATGTGTCAGACAGAGGGCTTTAAAAGAAATTCTGTCTTTTACTGGCAACCAATGAAGGGCTCTCAATGAAGGTGAGATTGACTCCCAGGGTTTTTTCCCAGTCACAAGTCTGGCGGCCGTATTCTGAACGACTTGCAGACGAGCGATTTGGTACCTAGGTAGTCCAAGGTAAAGGGCGTTTGCATAGTCCAGTCTGGAGTTCACAATTGTTCCTACCACGACTGCTACGTCATCTTTGGGGATAAAGGGGATAAGTCTGCGTAGTAGGCGTAGCAGATGGTGGGATCCGCTGACTACTGACCCTATTTGTGCGTCCATAGTCATGTAGGTGTCAAAGATGACTCCGAGACTTTTGACTTTGGAGCTAGGGGTGATGATTTGCCCAGAATGGGCGGGGGAGACCAGGTTGTTGCCCGTTGACTCTTGCGACTGGCCTGAAACAGGAGAAGTTCTGTTTTGGAACTGTTGAGTTTAAGATAACTCTTGGTCATCCAGTTTTCTATCAAAGAGAGACAATTCTCTAAACTGAAATGGTGATCCTTTTTGTTGCAGATGCGAAAATACAGTTGCGTGTCATCTGCGTATGAGTGATAAAGTAGTTGTTGACTACTAATGATTTCAAAGAGTGGGCGAAGGTAGATGTTGAAGAGCACCGGTGACAGGGGGGATCCTTGAGGGACTCCACATGACACCGTGCGTTTTTCAGAAGTGAAAAGTCCCAATTTCACTGTTTGTGATCGGTTTTCCAAAAAGGAGGAAAACCATGGTAAATCACCTACTGCGACTCTAGCTACTTCAGCTAGCCTAGTCAGTAATAGTTTGTGGTCCAACAGAACCAGGAGACAAGATTCTCCTTCGTCTGCGGCCTCGAGAGCGTCGTCCCATATTTTGAGTAATGCTGTTTCTGTCCCGTGTCCGGGACGGAAACCCGATTGGTATGGATCAAGTAGATTATGGGTATCTAGATGCTGTTGCAGCTGTTGTACCACTACTTTTTCCATTACCTTGGAGAGAACGTTGAGGCCTGTTATGGGGCGGCGGTGGGTTGGGTCCTTGGGATCCAGGGTAGGCTTTTTCAAGATAGGCTTGATTGTGCCCTCTTTCAGCAGGGAGGGCACTATGCCTTCCTTAAATGACTGATTTATAAGCTGCATGATAGGTGGTGCCATGATGTCGGCACATTCCTTCAGCAGTTTAGTGGGAATAATATCGTTGGGCGCTGTGCTGTTTCGCAAAGTACCGATGATATTTTTTGTGGCCTCGATGGTGTTGGGTTGCAGAGTGAACTTTGTTAAATGTAGAATGTTTCTATGGGTGTTGTGAGCCTGGTTGAGGGGGGTGTTGTTTTGCTGAATGCTTTCCCGGATTCCCTCAATTTTTTTGATGAAGAAATCCGATAGTTCATTGCAAAATTTTTGGGTATCTGAATTGGGGGCTTCAAGACAGTCTGGATTCATGGTCTGAGTGACCAGCTTGAAGAGTTCCCGGGGGCGGTTTAGGGCGCTGTTGATAGCCTCGGAAAAATAATTTTTCTTGGCTTTGAAGACTTCTTTATGGTATTTTTTTGTTATTTCCTTGTAGGTGATGAGGTTCTCTACTGAAGTGCTTCTCTTCCAGGCGGCTTCCGCCCTTCTGCGCTCTTGCTTCAGTAGCACCAGCTGGTTGTTAAACCAGCCGGACTTGTTTTTCCGGATGTGGGCTTTGTGTTTCGGCGCTACTAAGTCGGCTGACTGTAGTAGGGCTGCATTAATGGCATCCAGTGTTTCTGAGGCTGTTCGGAATGCTTGGAGTGTTTTAATTTTATTTTCCAAAGTAGATTTGAAGAGTTCCGAATGGAGCTTCTTCTGAGATCTAGTCCAGTGTGTTGTCACCGGCTTGGGTGTTTTTATCAATGGGGGAGTTTTGGAAATTATGAATTTAATTGCATGGTGATCTTTCCATGGCAATGGTTCATTTTCCAAAGTATTTATTTTCAGATTTTGTCTGAAAATAAGATCGAGTGTGTGGCCTGAAGCATGTGTGGGCCCACAGACTAGTTGCTGTAGCCCTAAACTTTCCAGGTGGTCAATACAGGCATCGGCAACGGGATCCTGTGAGGAATTGGCCCAGAGATTGAAGTCCCCGAGCAGCAGAAGGTGTTTGCTGTTTAGGGTATAAGTGGAGATAAACTCCGTCAGCGATGATAGAAGCTGCGATTTTGGCCCAGGTGGCCTATAACAGAGTAGAATCTGGACAGTCTCCTGGGGATTAGTTTGCAGCTGTAGAGTAAGGGTTTCCATGAATGGAAGAGGATTTTGAAGGACTGGTTTAGTGATCGCAAGATGAGTCTTGTGGATCACCGCCAGTCCTCCTCCTCTTTGCCCTATTCTGTTTTCCATTATAATGCGGTAGTTTTCTGGCACCAGTTCTCCTAGAATGGTGTTACAGTCGGCTGTGAGCCAGCTTTCTGTAATAAAGAGGCAGTCTAAATCGTATTGAAGAATGAGATCATGGATTTCTAATCGGTGTTTTACTGCCGATCTTGTGTTGATCAAAGCACAAGATATGTGCTCAGGTTGGGATGGATGACTGAAATTTTTGACAGTCGATCGTCGATCGATTCTCAATAGTTGCTCAGTTCTTAAGGCCTTTTTGGTGATGGCTGGTAATACTGTGGCGAATCGCCTCAGACTCCGAATGGTGTCTGCAGAGTATCGCAGATTAGCCATTGTCATCAAGCATCGGGGGTGCCAGTGCGGTTTTAGTGGGATGGGGGGGGAAGATTTCTTTAAATCCTCACTCCCAGGTTGATCCAGAGGAAGGCAAAAAAACCCTGGTCGCGCTATTCGATGTGCTGCGGCAAGGGAAAAAAATTCCTTCCTGACCCCTCAAGGGCGATCAGCAAATAAACCCTGGATCAAGTGCCACAGAGGTGGTGGATATGCGGTGGGGCAGAATAGGGGGAGAAGTACCAAGCTGGCCACAATTCAGGAAAAAGCTGGGGGCTGTCAGCTTGGTGGATTTGTCCCTAGGGGAGGCTGGTGGGCAATCAGGGAGAGGATGGAGGTCCTCCTATAGTAAGAGGGGGGTTTCTGGGCGGCTTTAGGGGAATCTCCTGGGTGTTTGTGCGGCGCGCCACTAGGCCGCGGGTGAAGCCGCGGTCTTTCCTAGATTCGGCCGCCGCAAAACACCATAGGTCGGCGCGGATGGTTGGAGAGGGTGTGACTGGGGTGGAGAGGCGGCGGGGGGATGGCTCGATTGCTGATGGCTTTCTGGAGGAGAACGGGAGGCAACCAAAGTGCAATTGTTGCTCCGTTGGGGAGAGCCGTGGCTTATCCTTAGAAGGACGGCCGCGCTGTCCCAGGGAAGGCAGGGGAAGCAGGGGGGCGGGGGGGGGGACACAAGCGCCCGATGAGAAACAGGCTTACCTGTGAGACCCCAGCAGAACAAGGTAGTGGGCAAAGGGATGGAAGGAGAGCTGAAAGGCTGCGAATCCTGTGAGTCCTGGATGCAGCCAGGGGCTGGAGGGATCACCTGCCTGACTAGTCTGTCACGGTGAGCCGACTCGTGTGAGAGCGTCCTGCTGCACCTGGCGGGCTGACTGACTGACTTGCAAGTGCTTCTTTTTACCACTACTATTCCTTTTATATTGGCTTTTGGAATTAATATTGGCCTTTGGAATTTACAAATGCAACAATTTAGAAATCAGATGAAAGGTTTAGTACTGGAAAACACTTTTTGATAGAAAAAAAGTGCATTTTATATACATCTATATAGATCAGACCAAAATGAGGGACAAATGAGTAGAAATGAGGGACAGAGGGACATTGCCCCAAATCAGGGACAGTCCCTCGAAACCAGGGACAGTTGAGAGCTATGATCACTGCATTTAGTGTAATTGTGCGCCATTTTAATCTGTAGGGCCTTTGCTTTAAAAAAAATATATAATGTTTGGCGGTTCAACTTAACTTTCTTGCAAAAAAAAATATGTTTTTATGTAAACAAACAGTGTCAAGTGATTAGAAGAGCGGGTGATGTATGACATAAGCTTCTAAATGTTGTGCATAAAATGCCAGGACAATTCAAAACCCCCCAAATGACCCCATTTTGGAATGTAGACACCCCAAGCTATTTGCTGAGAGGCATATCGAGTCCATGGAATATTTTATATTTTGACACAAGTTGCGGGAAATTTTATTTTATTTTTTTGCGCAAAATTGTCACTAAATGATATATTTCTCAAACATGCCATGGGCATATGTGGAATTACACCCCAAAATACATTCTGCTGCTTCTCTTCATTTTCAAAAACAAATGAGAGCGGTAACATACTCACTATGCCTCTCAGCAAAAATCTACTTTCTACTTTCCAAAATGAGGTAATTTGGGGGGGTTTTATGCTATTTTGCCATTTTATGGCCTTCGAAACTGTGATAGGTAGTGAGGAGTGAAATCAAAAATGTATGCCCTTTAGAAATCTTGAAGGCAGTGCTTGGTTTTTGGGGTCCCATACGCGGCTAGGCTCCCAAAAAGTCCCACACATGTGGTATCCCCGTACTCAGGAAAAGCAGCAGAATGTATTTTGGGGTGCAATTTCACATATAACCATGGCATGTGTGAGCAATATATAATTTAGTGACAACTTTGTGCAAAAAAAAATCAGTTTGTCATATTCCCGCAACTTGTGTCAAAATATAAAATATTCCATGGACTTGACATGCCTCTCACCAAATAGCTTGGGTGTCTACTTTCCAAAATGGAGCCATTTGGGGGGGTTTGTGCTATTTTGGCATTTTATGGCCTTCAAAACTGTGATAGGTAGTGAGGAGTGAAATCAAAAATTTGTGCCCTTAGAAATGCTGAAGGCGGTGCTTGGTTTTCGGGGTCCCATACGCGGATAGGCTCCCAAAAAGTCCCACACATGTGGTATCCCCGTACTCAGAAGAAGCAGCAGAATTTGGGGGGGTTTTGTACTGCCCTGCCATTTTAGCACCTCAAGAAATGAGATAGGCAGTCATAAATTAAAAGCTGTGTAAATTCCAGAAAATGTACCCTAGTTTGTAGACGCTATGGGCCAGATTCACAGAGCGATTACGCCTGCGCAACAGGAGATGCGCGTGCGTAAGTCGAAATGCGCGCGTGCGTTTCGATGCACGGCATCCCCAGAACGAGATACGCAAAAAATCTACTTTTTTTTGTCCCGCGTAATTTCATTAGACTGGCGCATCCGTCCGCGCAAAAGTGCGCTAGACAGACCATTGATTTGCTAGTCAAATATGCTAATGAGGGACTTACGGGGATCCACAAAAGAACGTTGGGGCAGCGCAGGCTACGCAGTGTGCGCAACAGCAAAATGTCCTGTCTAAAATTAAAGCATGCAAGCAAGCTGGTCTAAAAAGAGAAAAAAAGTCTACTTGTTAGATAAAGCAACACTGTTAGTGAGGAGCTCAGCAGTCACCCGTGTTGCACAACAATCTGTATGCCAACATGCCAGGGGCATCGTCGCGCATAGCTATACTACTGACTTTAGATGAACAAAGAAGGATGAGGGCACGGAGGATGGCACGGAGGATGGCACGGGAGAGGATATACCGCACCCGCATAGACCTGTTTGGCATGAGTGATTCTGAGGTGTATCGCATCTTCAGATTCACCCCTCATGTCATCCTGGAATTAACCACAACCCTGCAGGAGGACATCACCAGCCCAACACACCGCTCACATGCAGTGCAGCCACTGGTCAAGGTCATGGCAACACTCCATTTCCTTGCCAGTGGCTCTTTTCAGCGTACAAGTGGAGTGGTGGCTGGGATGTCACAATCCTCCATGAGCAGATGTGTGCACCAGGTTGTCCCTGCAATCCTCAGATGCATGGCCAACCAAATCATCAAACCCACCACTGAGGACCTGCGGCTGAAGGCAATGACAGATTTCTACAGAATTGCCAGATTCCCACGCACTGTGGGGGCCATTGATTGCACACATGTGGCACTCCAGCCCCCCCAGGAAACAGAGCACATGTACCGCAATCGGAAGCATTGGCATTCCATCAACGTACAGGTGATAGTCGATGCCCAAGGCCTCATATGGCACGTCTATGCCAAACACCCAGGGTCCAGCCATGACAGCTACATATACAATCAATGCCACATCCGAATGGAATTCGATCAGAACGTGTATGGGGACACCTGGCTGGTTGGTGAGTGACATGGGAGTCAGGCATGACTATCCCCTCCCATGATGCACACATCACAAGGGGCACATGCATGACTAACATCCTCCTGTCATTTTCCTTACAGGTGACTCTGCATATCCACTGGGACCCCATCTCATGACTCCTATCCGGAACCCCAAACCCAGGAGAGGAAAGATACAATCAAGCACATGCCCAAACACGAGCAGTGGTGGAGTGCACCTTTGGCCTCCTAAAGTCACGTTTCCGATGCCTGGATAGGTCTGGGGGTACCCTCTTGTATTCCCCAAACTTTGTGTGCCAGATCATCGGTGCATGTTGCATGCTGCACAACTTCGCAGAAAGAAAGGGCCTGCAGATTGACCTACGTGATGACCTGACCCCTGAACCAGACAATCCCCCCCTAACCGAGGGTCCCCCGTCTTCTGAGGGAAGAGCAGCCAGGAGACAGCTCACATTGGGCATCTTTGCACGTTAAACACACACATTAATCATGGCACAATGAGAATGCATGCATGCACACCACTGTGGTCCCTAGCACACACACCCCACATCCACATCAAATTGGATTGGCACCAGTCCACCATGCTGGACTTGTGAGCAGCAACGCCACGCCAAGGCTCCAATTATGTCACTGTACATTCATACACCATTCACACGGACCTGGGGATCACTTCTCCCTGGTCCTGGGGAACCCTTCTCCACCAAAATTGAGGGTGACACCCCTTTTCCGGCAGGAATGTCACCCCCCCGGCCACGGCCCCGGCTCCTCAGGGGAGACTCATGGGGAGGGGGAAAACCGGGGAAGGAGGAGCAGCCCCTGATCTCTGCCCACCTGGCGGCCTGCCCTCCAAGGCCACGGCTATTCTGTCCAGGGCAGCACCAAGTGTTGCCGTGTTGGCCTGAATAGCCTGGGTAAGGGTCCTCACATCCTGCCCAACGCCTGCTGATGTAGTCTGCAGGTCGTTTAGGCAGGTTGTGAAAGCCCGGGAGTGGGAGTCCAGGTTCCCCAGCGTATCCTTGATGGAGGACAGGCTCTCCTCCATCCGCACCAATGTCTGGCTGACCTGTCCCAGATGGCGGGTCTGAAGGGCCTGGTCCCTTCTCAGAGTGGCGGGCAGGAGATCGGCCAACCCCCTGGTGTTCTGGGACGAAATCCTGCCTCCAGCTGATGCTTGTGGCCGGGGAAAAGGGGAGGCCCTTGGGAGGGGAGCCATGTTGGGGGAGGAGGGGGGGCTCCCCCTTAGGGAGGGCTGCCTGCTGCCAGCCAGAGGGCAAGAGTCCTCAAAAACCAAACGTCCAGTGCCTGACATGGACTCCTCCTCCTCATGATTCTCCTCCTCCTCTTGAACCTCCTCCGCGGACTCCGGCCTTGTTGGGGGGGCCTCATTAGGCTGCTGTCCTGGGGATGGTGCGGTCAGGCCAGATGGCCCTGCACCCTCCTGCACATCTGTGGATGACACAAAACATTCACAGGTTGGAGGATCCACACACTTGCCACATATTCCCTTTCACCCCCTCCCCCACACATGCTACACACCTGATATTAAAAAAAATACTTACCTGGCACCAAGGGCTCCGGACTTGAGTCAAAGCCGGGCAGGCCCTCAACTTCATGCCGATGAAAGGTCAAGGCCACTGCACGCTCCTCCGCTGTCAGCCTAATACGGCATGGTGGGCCCCCTCCTGTGCCCCTGGCATGGGCATGCATTCTGGCCAGCTTCTGTTTGACCAGACGCCGGAGGTCATTAATTTTTTTGTCAATCCCAGACCGGGTCCGTGTCTCCCCCTCCCCCGCTGAATTGACCTGCTCAGTGATCATGTCCAAAATCTCCCTCCTCCTGGCCGGGGTGGTGTTGGCACTGTCTGGGCCGTGGAGGAAACGCCCATAATCGCTAATGGCCCGGGCAAGAATTCTTTTTTCCCCCACAGTAAAATTGAGCTTTCGCTTTCTCTCTGTCATACTTCCAAAAAAACTCACTCCCAGTCAACAAAAATCAGTCACAAAAACAAGCACAACCAATCAAGCAAGAACACACACAAAGAGAAAACTAACACCCAAAAAATCACACAAGCACTCAGCAAGAAACAGTCACAAAAACAAACAGCAAAAAATCAGCAAGAAAACAAACGAACAGAAATATATCAAACAAACAGTCTCTCAAACACTTATCAAAAAACACTTTCAAAGATCTACTAACAAACACTTGATCACACAGAACACTTATCTGACAACTACAAAACACAACGCAACGAACAACAGGACAAAAGCACTTGGTTAAATGGGAAGGGACAAAGGGATGTACTTTTGCAATGCAAGTGCGTTTGTGTCTGTCTATTTATGCTGTTTGCGTAGTTCACAACGTTGCCCTAGTCCATTTCCAATTTCACTGATTGCGCCACTCCCGAGTTGTGAGCATGCGCACAGCGGAGCTGACCATGGCCTCCTTCAAGCGCGCATGCGCGAGCCGGCCGGCCCTTCATTTGCATGGGGTCACGGCTCATTTCAATGTAACATGCCCACGTCCTTCCCAATTTGTATTACTCCGCCTTACGCCTCTGAAAAAACGTTACGCATGCGCACTTTTCTGCGCAAAAGCTATGAGAATAGGGTGATTACGCGGCAAAATTGCGCAAGTCTAACGTAAAGGCGGTGCGCTACGCCGGTCCAATAATGCGCAGATGTACGTGAATCTGGGCCTATAACTTTTGCGAAAACCAATAAATATACACTTATTGCAATTTTTTTACTAAAGACATGTGGCTGAATACATTTTGGCCTAAATGTTTGACTAAAATTTAGTTTATTCGATTTTTCTTATAACAAAAAGTAGAAAATATAATTTTTTTCAAAATATTCGGTCTTTTTCTGTTTATATCGCAAAAAAATAAAAATCGCAGAGGCAATCAAATTTTGTTTCAGTACAACATTGTATGACCGCGTAATTACCAGTTAAAGCAGCGCAGTGCCAAATTGTAAAAACACCTTGGGTCCTTTAGTAAAATCACATATGTCCATTAGATGGGGCTTTAGAACAGTTTGAAAACTGTGTTCATACTTTGTTAATACTTTGCTATTATGTATCTGTTAATATCTGTTAATATGTGGACCATGCAAAAATGAATGAATACTGTATAAGCCATAGCCATAGCTTATCCTGCACCTACCCCAATGACCTCAATACACAAGTTGTCTGTTATACAAAGTATCATGATAAACAACAACTTTAAAAATATAAATTCACTCCTAAAGGAGTGCCCATTTACTCACCATGCACTAGGGTCATCCGTTTGATTCCCATCCACAGCACTACCTGTGACGCATTGCTTGCCGCAGCAAACCGTGCGTGTGGCTGAATTGTGAATGTTCTGCATGAAATGCAGGGGTCAGATATGTTCTGGGGAGAGGGCTAGTTCTAGCGGGTTACAGAGAGTTAGATATGTGCTGGGGGGCAGTGGCGGCTGGTGCTCAAAATTATTGGGGGGGGGGGCGCAAACAAACTGAAAAAATAAAAATGCAGCCTCACAGTGCTCCATAAAATGCAGCCTCTGTGCCCCATAAAATGCAGCCTCTGTGCCCCATAAAATGCAGCCTCTGTGCCCCATAAATCGCAGTCTCGGTGCCCCATCATATGCAGCCCCTGTGTCTCATCATATGGCAGCGGGGTGCTTTGTGAGAGAAGAGGGCTAGTGCAAGGGGGAGGGGTGGGGGTAGCATATGGGCTGGGGGGGTGCAAGAGAGATAGTGCAAAGAGTTGTCAGATTTCAAATCCAATCCACACTTCTAGCATTGTCCCCCCACCCCCCCACCCCCACAGCACATATCCTCCTAAGCCCTGAATCACTCCACATATTTTCTACGTTGTCCTCCTTTCCAGCTTCTCTCTCTTCCTCACTCCTCCATCTACAGAGCATAATAAAAACTTTCTACAGACCTGATATGAGCGCGTCCCTGCTCCTTTCCTCCTCATATGTGTACAGAATAGAGAAGTAGCAGGAGAAGAGGAGCTTTGATTTACTGACACTGTGCTGAACCAAGCTGCTGTCAGGGAGGGGGGAGACATCATATGTCACTGTCGGTGCAGTCCGTGTGAATGATGTGTCCAGGTCTGGGGCAGAAGTAAACCCGAACACATCATTCACAAATTGGACTGTCCGGGAGAAAACCGTACAGGTAACAACCCTAATCTGGTAGCTGGTCTGCAGCCAGATGAGTGACCCTCCACTGTCAGAACCAGCACGCAGGCTAATAGATTGCAGCTTTGATTGAAGACACAGGAACTGTGGGGAGCCCCAATTACTACCAGAGTCCCCATGTATCTTCGGTTCTTGGATCCCTTCAGCTGTTTGCTTGAGTTACCAAAGCTACCCTGAACTGCACCGAGAGGGATGCTGTTTATGAGGATTAGCACAAGTACAGTAGCTGTGTTTTGAACCAGTTGATTGAAGTGGTGATTCTCAGCTAGACTTTCTGTTGTTATAGACTAGAATCCTATAAATGTAGCCATGGGGCAGGGTGGCAAACGCCTCCTGGGCCGCACTCAGGGCTGTTTTAATGTAGGGACCAGACACTGTATACAGCTGCCGACCGCCGCTACATAGTGTTATATTTGCAGAGCTGCAGTGGAGCAGTATGAGTGTGCAAGGTGCGCTCCTGCACCTGGCCGGCACAAGTGTAATGCTAACACAGTCACTTCCCTGTTAGGAGGAGTGATCTCCGCCTGACGGGAGCTTCCTAATCCCTGTTTGGCATGATGTCATTCAGAAGGCGGTACCGCAGCATGGAAGAGGAGGAGTGCTGCCTCTGTGACCTGCTGGGAGCGTCAACTACCATGGGCAAGTGAGTGAGAAGAGGCTGATAAGATTGCTGCATGGCTGTGTCTCATCTGTGGTATCATACTGAAGGGGTTAACTTTTTTTTGGGGGGGGGGGGTTAATTAATCTTCCATGCTATTTGTAATATGCATTGGTGATCAGTGGCAATTAATTAACCCCTTTGTGCTCCATTAGTGGCAGTGGCAGTGTTAATTAACCCCTTTATGCTGCAGCTGCACTGATGGGCACTGATATGCTAAACTGGTGGACACTAATAGGCTGCACTGGTGGGGCTCCACTGATTATCAGGGCACTGACAATCAGTGCCCTGGTTATCATTGTGAATGCCTCCGTCACAGAAAAGCCACTTATCGACTTTCCTTTCTTCAGACAGTGGCTGCATTTGATGGACAGTGCATCAGTGCAGCCTATCAGTGTCCATCAGTTCAGCATATCAGTGGCCATTGTTAGACTCACTATTTTATATTGTATTTTTTTTTCACAGAAGGGAATTTTTATTTAGAAAAAGTAAATATATATATAAAGTACAGTATAGAAAATAACAAAAAAGCAAAAACAAATAACACTAAATTCAATTAGGTAAACTACCCTAAATACAACAAAAAAACACATCCTCTAGTTAAAGGGAAAAACGGAGTACATTACTTTTTTTTCAGCCAAATATCTGCCAAGCAACATAATGAGCAAAATTGAGAGTTTCCACTTCAGCAAAATCAATTTTCACAAACTCCCTTGGCTCATCCCTATTCAGAATCCGATCATTTGTAATACACATTTTCCTATGTGTGAATCCAGTCTTGGAGGGATTCATAGTCATCATTTTAATATCATGTTGGAAAGCAGAGAATGTTAGTGCTAAGGTGAAGGAAATGTCCTTGAATGCAGTATTGTTCGCGTAGAAGGCTATTGTGGAGCAGATGTTAAAATCCACATTCAGTATGTAAAACTTTCTTACACAATATGTTGTTCTGAACTCATATCATCATATTGTAAGGTATTTGCACCTATTCTTGAGTTCTAAAACATGGATTCTTAAAGCCTGGCAGGCAGCACTTTTTTTATTTTAATATTTGATGGAGTTGGGAAGAGGGTTGAATTTCTGTCAGTTTCTTTCAGTATTCTGATTCCCCCCAGCAAGATGACCAGTTACTTCCTGTCCACATGACCACCGTCATCAACACAGGAAATGCAATCTACCCAGAGGAGACACAGACAATAGTAAGGACTGGACATGGGTTCTAAGCTAAGGCGACCCGATTTTTTAATCGAAATCCGGGGACATAATTATTAATTTTTTTAACTAGTAATGGCGGCAATCAGCGACTGTCTCCCCATTGTCGCCGCTGCCCGCCTCAATGCCTGTCAAGTCTCACTCTCCGGGCCCCCGGCTACTACTGGGTTGGAAGCGGAGGAAGATCACTCCACCAGGGAAGGCAAGGAGATAAGCAGGCAGATCGGCTGTCCGGGACTTGAGCCAAGGCAGAAGAACATGCGAGTGGCATGGGCATGCACCCGAAACTTAAGAAATATTCCCTCCGCTCTGACCAGCACATGATCATCAGAAAGGGGCACAGATAATGGAAAAATATACACCCTCCTAAGCTAGTAGGAGCGGCAGAGCGAGGGTGTGTAATTCAGAATAATTCTGCACTGTCTTTGAAATTGCCCCAGCCCCTGTTCAAATCCAATCCGAGGACAGACTTGGTCCGGGGACAGACTTGGTCTGGGGACAGTGTTCTCAATCTGGGGACTGTCCCCAGAAACCAGGGATGTCTGGTCACCCTTAGGGATGAGTCGAACCGCCCCCGCCCCCCCCGTTCGGTTCGCACCAGAACCTTCGAACAGACCGACCGTTCGCTCAAACATTTAGAACCCCATTGATGTCTATGAGACTCGAACGTTTAAATTCAAAAGTGCTAATTTTAAAGCCTAATATGCAAGTTATTGTCGTAAAACGTCTTTGAGAACCCGAGTCTTGCCACAGGGAACATGCATCAATGGAAAAAAATGTTTTAAAAACGGTTGTTTTTTCTGGAGCAGTGATGCTTAAAGTGAAAAAAAAAATGAAAAATTCCTTTAAATATCGTACCTGCTGAGTGTCTATAGTATGCCTGTGAGGTGGCACGTGTTTAGAACTGTCCCTGCACAAAATTAGATTACTATAAGAAAAAAGTAATTTAAAACTGCTTGCGGCTTTAATGTAATGTCTGGTCCCTGCAATATGGATGAAAATCATTGGGAAAAATAGCACAGACACAGACAGTACACACACCACGTAGCTTTAGGTGCACACTGCAGAGGACACGGGCAGTACATACACCACGTAGCTTTAGGTGCACACTGCAGAGGACACAGGCAGTACGCACCACGTAGCTTTAGGTGCACACTGCAGAGGACACGGGCAGTACACAGCACGTAGCTTTAGGTTCACACTGCAGAGGACACAGGCAGTACACACACCACGTAGCTTAAGGTGCACACTGCAGAGGACACAGGCAGTACACCACGTGAGAATACTGCAGCTAGCACAATCATCTGCCCGCCAGTAAATTAGGAAGTGCGGATCTAGCTAAACTATATAGTGTATAAATATATATACAACACCTGGGATGCATATACAGTATATCCTCTACACACTGTGGGCCAGATTCTCTAAGAAATTTGCCGGCGTAGCGTAAGCCATTTACACTACGCCGCCGCATCGTACTAGAGCAAGTGCCGTATTCCCTAAGCATTTGCTCCGTCTTTGCGTTGGCGTAGCGAAAATGGCCCAGCGTAAGCCCGCGTAATTCAAATGAGGCGGCTTGTATTTAAATGAAGCGCGCCCCAGCGTCGAACGAACTGCGCATGCGCCGGCCGGGGAAAAAGCCCAGTGCGCACGCTCCAAAGGACGTCACATTTTCTCAATGTAAACAACGTAATCGCAGCGTACGCCAGCCCCATTGAGAATCGAAAACGACGTACGCGACGTCGGGGCGGCGTAAAAGCGATCGGGAATTCGGCGTACTACCTCATTTGCATATGCAAATGAGAAAACAACGTAAAGGCCACCTAGTGGCCGGAGTTGTCATTATAACTACGATCCGCAAGTGTAATGGTTTTACACTTGTCAGATGTAGAAGCGTATCTATGCAAAAGTGATGCTAAGCATCACGCGCATAAATACGAGGCAAAAAAAAACGGCGATACGACGGGGTATCTGAGATACTCCGTCGTAACGCTGCTGAGAATCTGGCCCTGTAACTTTAACTGATTAGCCTGCCTGCCTGCCTGCTCTATCTACCTACTAAAAATGACACTCGCTCTCTCTCTGTCTTCTCTCTCTTAACCACCGCAACACACTACACAGGGCCGACCCCCTGAGCCATAATTGGCCAAAGCCACCCTGGCTTTGGCCAATTATGGGTCTCTGTTTTTTGCAAGCTGTGATTGGCCAAGCATGCAGGTCATAGTGCATGCTTGGCCAATCATTAGCCAGCAATGCATTGCGATGCCGCAGTAAATTATGGCTGTGAAACGCCACTCGAGTTTGGCGCGAACAGCCCAAAACTTTCGTAATTCGACGAACGATCGAACATGAGTTTGACTCGAATACGAAGCTTATCCCTAGTCACCCTATTCTAAGCCTACCTAACTCCCATTTGAGGGCCAGTTTCAATGGGCTTTGGATGCTTTTAACATCAGTTTGAGATGCTTCTGAGATCAATCAGTACTCATTGCAGGTGCATTTGACCTGCTTCAGTTATTTTTGCATTCCCATTGTTTTATATGGATAGAGAAGCATTGCTAAAGCAAACAAAAGCCAATTCCAGGCATTCATCTATGTTGACTATGGGATTTTAGAGTTGATCAATACTACACTACAATATAACAATACAATATAAATCTGATACATATCCCAATTTCTATCAGATTTCTATCAGCTGAACTCACACAATTTCAATCCTGCTGTCAGTGTGAACCTGGGCTTAAAGCAACCTAATAAAAACACCAAAAACACTTAAATTTCACCTTCCCAATTGACTCCAGTGCATTTTGCCAAAATGTCTAAATTGTTAGGAAATCTCACTATTTGTTAGGAAATTTGGGGAACATTAAAGCATGCATTTTCACTCATTCAAGTGCTCAGTGAAAAAAAGAAGAAAACTGAATCAGGAATCTAAGCAATAGCAAAAATGACTGCACAGTCATGTCAGTTGTGCCAAATACTTTACGGTTTGTAGGCAGACCCAAATGCGCCCAAATCGTCATACGCACCACTAGGTGGCCTGCTAGGACCCCTAAATGCTCTGCCCGTATACAGTCCACAGCCCACACAGAACTTATTTTTCTGGAACAAGTGCACAAATGACAAGTTGTAAACCCTCCAATCACCATTCCCTGGTCACTGATAGCAACGACCCGTAAGGGTTGGGAACACAGCCCTGTACCTCTTCCGTGGTTACAGGTTAGGGCTTGGAATGTCTGACAAGCACATGTGGCCCGCATGACACGGAGGGTTCGGGTCACTTGACGCATGTTACATGTAGGGGTCTGCTGCTCACCTAAAAAAGGCTGACTTTGTTCCCTAACCACCACCAGTCCCAACCCAAATAGGTTTGCACCACTGTGTATGTCTCCTGTCCAATGCTGTGGGCTTTGTGCTGTCCCAACTTACACTTTCACAGATAACAGGTATCCACTTGCATTACCATACTCCAGCCACCAACTAAGTTCAACTCCATTTTATTAAAGAGTTCAAAGTATTTTATAGAAAACAGCCTTTGGCAATACATGATCTCAATAATGGTAACATATCATAAGTCCCCTTTAAGTCTACAGTGTACCTCTGCCAGCACCCGATATCACTCGGTCTTAGTGGTGCCATCTTGGAATTAGAAGCAATTGCTTTGGTCTCTTAATACATATCCATGTCGGCCGTTTACCACGTGATCGCGCCGTCAAATGACGGCGCGATCACTTGTAAACAAACCGGCGTCATTTGATGACGCCGGTTCCTCCCTCTCCTGCGTCTCCTCTCTGTACCGTTCGGTACAGTGTGCGAGGAGAGGGGGGGAGCGGGGTGTCAGCAGCTGAGCTGTGGCTGGATCTGTGACAAATGCAGTCACAGATCCAGCCATCCCTCAATCCATCCCAGCTCTGCAGTACCCCAGTACCCAGCAATCCCCCAGTACCCAGCAATCCCCCAGTACCCAACAATCCCCCAGTACCCAACAATACCCCAATACCCAACAATCCCCCAGTACCCAACAATACCCCAATACCCAGCAATACCCCAATACCAAGCAATACCCCAATACTCAGCAATACCCCAGTACTCAACAATACCCCAATACTCGGCAATACCCCAATACTCGGCAATACCCCAATACTCAACAATACCCCAATACTCGGCAATACCCCAATACTCGGCAATAACCCAATACTCGGCAATACCCCAATACTCGTCAATACCCCAATACCCTGCATTATACTTTGCAATACCCCAATACTCTGCAATACCCCAATACCCTGCATGATACTTTGCAATACCCCAATACTCTGCAATACCGCCTATGGGGATTTTTAAGTAGCGAAGTTTGGCGCCATTCCACGAGTGTGCGCAATTTTGAAGTGTGACATGTTGGGTATCTATTTACTCGGCGTAACTTCATCTTTCACATTATGAAAAAAAATTGGGCTAACTTTACTGTTTTGTTTTGTTTTAAGCACAAAACAGGTTTTTTTTAAAAACACGCGTTCATTAAATTTCTGCGAAAATACCGTGCGAGATAAAAAGTTGTAACGGCCGCCATTGTATTCTCTAGGGTCTTTGCTAAAAAAGCATATATAATGTTTTGGGGTTCTATGTAATTTTCTAGCAAATAAATGATGATTTTTCCATGTAGGAGAGAAATGTCAGAATTGGTGTGGGTGTTCCAGAACGCCTGATGGCGCTCCCTGCATATTGGGCCTCTGTATGTGGCCACGCGGTGTAAAAGTCCCACACATGGGGTATCGCAATACTCGGGAGGAATAGCAGAATGTGTTTTGGGGTGTAATTTGCGGTATGCATATGCTGTGTGTGAGAAATAACCTGCTAATATGACAGAAACAATTTTTTTTTTTTTACAGAATTTTCAGTCGTTTTTCTTTTATAGCGCAAAAAATAAAAAACCCAGAGGTGATCAAATACCACCAAAAGAAAGCTCTATTTGTGTGAAAAAAAGGACAACAATTTCAAATGGGTACAATGTTGTATGACTGAGTAATTGTCATTCAAATTGTGAGAGCACCGAAAGCTGAAAATTGGTCTGGTTAGGAAGGGGGTTTAAGTGCCCAGTGGTCAAGTGGTTAAAGGGGTTGTTTACTAAGTGACTAGACAAGTCTTTCTCAATCTCTGCAGTCTGAGGGACCCTTAAAATAGTTTTCAGGTTTCTGGAAATCCCTGCTAAAAAATATTATATCTTCAACTTGTGGTACATTAGTGTGATCTGTACTTGTATACAAAAGACCAAAGAAAGTGGTGCATCTGAAATATTTTATAACCAGGGAAGATTTTTAACACCCCTCCCTGCTCAGTACACCAGTACAACAGAATTAGCAATTAATACAACTTACAGAAAAAAGCTGTGAAAATTGTGGTATACCCTAACATTTGTGGTCTATTGCAACTGAATTTATTCACTCTTGAGAAGAGGATATACAAAATTCTTTTGTATAGACTCTGACCAGGTCTCTTGGGCTGGAGCACCCCTCCCACTCTTCATTACCTCACATTAGTGGCTACCAGTGTATAGGAAGAATCCCTTCAGTTCTCCCATATAGAGGAGTTTATCTCCCAAGGCTGAGACATTAGGTTCTTTTATTCTATTAACAGGTTAGGACCCACCAATTCGGGGTACTTTGTCGCAGTAAGGGGGCTTAGCACTATATGACCATATAGTGTGACCAAACCCCCATATTTTTGAATATGTTCAGGTGTTTTTAACTAGCCTTGCAGGATAAATGTTATTTTTGCATGTGTGCGCTATAATCTGTTTTGTACTGTCTTTGGTCTTATAGCAGCACCATCTTAGATGTATAGCATTTTTAGGGTTTGCCCCCCCAAGTATGTTTTTATTTTCATATAGTGAACTTGGTGTTGAGTTATTCACTTTATGGTCAACACTGAGGACAAGGGGGCACTCTTTACGTCTAGAGGAAAAAAGGTTTAATCTCCAAATACGGAAAGGTTTCTTCACAGTAAGAGCTGTAAAAGTACTGACATTTATAGGTAAAGTTAATCCAGGGAATCCAGGGAAAATCTGATTCCCTCTTGGGGGATCAGGAAGGAATTTTTTTTCCCTGCTGTAGCAAATTTGATCGTGCTCTGCTGGTTTTTTTTTTTGCCTCCCTCTGGATTAACTGTGGGTATAGAATTGGTTATATGGGATTGTATGATATTTTTTTATTTAATTTTTTATGGCTGAACTGGATGGACTTGTGTCTTTTTTTTTTCAATCTGACTAACTATGTAATGTAAAAATGACCCCTTACAATGAAAGTCAATGGAAAATTGACCCATAGCCTTGGTGGTCAGTGTACGGGAAGAGACATCTCAAGCAGCTCCGATCCTCCTGTTCATATATATGCAGTTGATATGAGTATTTATAGGGATGAACATTGTGTCCCTTCTACCCAGTACATACCCTTATTATTTAGCTACAAAAATTGACCCTATAGATCACCAGCATTCACCTTTGAGAAGTTGATTACCCCAACGAAACGGTGGCCCTACATATATCAGTGTCCATACGGATTTTATATGTTTTTTTTTTAAGTTCTATTTAAGACTTTTAAATCTCAGCCCTTCCAGCTATGTTGTGTAGGACTTGCTCACCCCCATATGATCCTCAATATGTATATGTGGTTTTTAGCTGTTCATATCTTGTGTATATGCATTGAGTAGTTGAAAATAATATGAACACCCTGTATTTAGTTCTCCCAGGAAATCATTGAGGGGTCTGAACATTGTGTCCTGTGAGAGACTTCAAAAAAAAAATTCCAGAAACCAATGTATGATTTTTTTAACTATTTATTTGTATTACAAAGAAGTATACCCTGAGAAAATATTATTTAGCCTTTGTTTGCAATTACAGACAACGTTTTTTAGTTTTTACCATTGCACACACTGGAGGAGGGATTTTACTCCTCCACACAGTCTCTTTAGGTTTCTGGGCTGTCGCTGAGAAACACAGAGTTTGAGCTCCCTCATTCTCTATTGGGTTTAGGTCTGGAGATGGCTAGGCCACGCCAGCTTGATATGCTTCTTACAGAGCCACTCTTGGTTATCCTGGCTGTGTGCTTCGGGTCATTGTCTTTGAGAAGCCTCGACCCATCTTGCTCTAATGAGGGAAGGAGGTTGTTGCCCAAAACCCCATGGCCCCCGTCATCCTCTCCAAAGTGCAGTCGCCCGCGTGCAGAAAAACACCCCCAAAGCATGGCTACCACCCCCCTACATAGGGATGGTGTTCTTATGTACTCATCATTCTTCTTCCTCCAAACACGGTTAGTGGAATTATGACCAAAAAGTTCTATGTCCATGACCACAGACTTTCTCCCATGATTTTATCCAAATGTCATTGGCAAACTTAAGACGGGCCTTGACATTTTTTAAGCAGGGGAACCTTCCGTGCCATTGATTTCAAACCATTCTAGTGTTTACCAAAGACTTGGAAACGGTTAGCTCTTTTCAATACCATTCAGTCCTGGGCTGATTTCTCACCTTTCTTATGATCTTGAGACCCCCGAGGTGAGATTTTGTGCCCCAGCGAGGGAGATTGACTATGTAGCTTCTTCCATTTTCTAATGATTGTCCAACAGTGGACATTTTTTCACCAAGCTGCTTGGCATTTCCCCGTGTCCAGCCTTGTGGAGGTTCATTTTGTCCTAGTGTCTTTGGACAGCTCCTTGGTCTTGGCCATGTTATATGATTCTTACTGATTGTATGGGGTGGAAGTCTTTACCTAATGATCAAACAGGGCATCTAATTTAGGATAATAAATATGGAGGTGGACATTTTAAAGGCAGATAACAGGTCTTTGTCAGAATTTAGCTTAGCATGTTCAAATACCTGCAGCTGTATCATACAAATAAATAGTTAAAAATTCATATGATTTCTGGAATTTTTTTTTTTTTGAATCTTCACAGTGTATACGATGACTTTCAGACCCCTCCAGTCAAGTGGGAGAATGCAAAATGAGGGTGTTCTAATACTTATGCTGTACATGACCTCATAAGGTACAGTAAAAATGTTCTTTGCAATGACTGCTTTTTGTACATCTGTAATTTAAAGTCCCAAACCCCCCCCCCCTTTTTTTGTGTTCATATATAGGGATGGAGTCGTGTGGGTGCATGTGTCTCATATAAATTCCCAAATTGTTCGCATGGGAGGAGGGACAATTTACCACTTGTCATTGCTCAAGGAACCCCTAGCAACCTTAGAGGGAACCCTAGATGAAAAAGGCTTTTCAATTTGAAAAGTGAATGTTCACTGACTTAGTATATAATATGAAGTGCAGGTCACTTCAATCATCCAATCATGAGAAATTTACATTTTGTTCTTGCACATAATTGGGTGATCGAAGTGGACACAGCTTATTTATTAAGCTCTTTGACAATCCACTTTGCTAAGTGAACATTCTCCACTTCTTTAGTTAATCAACCCCAATGTGTTCACTGCATTTGTTCAATGACCTTTTAGAGAATGGAATGTCCACTGAACCATGGAAATATCCATTGAACCAAATGGTCTTTGCATGTGTGGCAATCCATCGCTTGCACAGATTGCTCTAGAAATCCACTCCACAATTTCCTGCAGCCTATTTGAGTGACATATGATATCACTGGAGGTGTGCCTAATTCCTGATGTGGAGGCAGCCTGTATGAGCTGCATTGCTGCTGTCCTACTAGCTGATAATGGGAAGATATTATGGGACAGCTCCGTCTGCATGTCACACCATTGGAGATAATCACAGAGGGGGTGCAGGATCTACAGCAATGCTCACACAGATGTGTCACTGAGAGGTAATTGCTGCAGAGAGCAGTGAAATGAGCAACAGATATTGTGCAGTGTGCAAATGTGTAGGATGCCAGAAGATGATCTATGGTATAATTAGCTGCAACTGATGAGGTATAGATGTAAGGAAAAAAATATTTGGGCTTAATACTGGATGGTGTCAACCTTGCTCCAGCCTTGTTTTTTGTTTTGTTTTTGCAGATGCTGTTGAATTGAATCATTATTAGCTTCTTTTCTTAACTGAGTCTCATCCTCACGTTGGATTGTTCACAGCTTTTGATATAAGAAGCATTTAGGTGGTAAAAATTCACCCACATCTGCCAAAAATATCAGTTTTTTTGTAGACCAACACTTTAACTTGGCAAAGAGTAACATGGAATATGCAGCGCCCTACAGCAGCCAATCAAAATTTCGTTGCTCTGCCTGCTATAGACAGGGTTGGCAACCACCAGTAATATTTACTGACAGTTTGTAAAAATCTGCGATTTTTTTTTTTTTTTTTTTACAACTGCCAGTAAATATCAGGGGGCCATAATTTCATGCTGTGTTGACTTTTTAAGTGAAAATCAAGCTAATTACCTTTGTTATAGGTATTGTCAGTGTTTCCATATCATGTTTATACTGTTTAAATATTCACTGTGCTAAGTTTTCAATTGGAGTTCTGTAATTTCTCAGGTTGTCAGTAAAAAATTTGCTCTGCCAGTAACATTTTCCATATTTTGTCAGTAAAAAATGCTGCAGGAGGTTGGCAACTCTGGCTATAGAGTTTAACTGAAATCCGATTGGTTGATGTGCGTTATACTTTACCATTGCATTCACGGCTTGGGAATAAAGAGGACTGTAGTTTTAGATAAGACTTGATGGTTGTATTGCTACATTGTGGATCATGAATGACAAGCCAGTGTGCCACTCTGACATCTTGTAGTATTTTAGATGTGATGCATTTATTACTGATACACGCAAATAGTAATGGGCATGTTTAAAAACGGATGTCATTTCAGATTGTTCACATAGTTAAAAAAGCAAGGTTGTTTTTTTTCTTTATTCAGGAATGATTAGTCATATTTGATTAAACCATCACCGCAGTTGTGTTTTTGCACTGGATTTTTACGTCATCTTTAAAGTGAATACTTATAACATTGAATTTTTAATTGTCACCATCAAAAAATATTGTTGAATGAATATAAATATTTAAAGATCTTTCAAAGACGATGAAAATATATATATTGTTTTCTTAACAGAATCATTTAAAGCAATAATGTAAAAAAATAACTAATAAACGACATGAACTAATATTTTCAGAACAACATTATACATTTAGACTTGGTAAAATGCAAAACAAAAAACGTTTAATGAGTTTTCAACAATAAAAGCCAAATATAAAAAATATGACAGCAGCTGTTACTTCAATACTCCCATTCAGAGCTGTCAATTGCAGTACTTATTTTCCATCACAAGATGGCCTCAGCCCTCTGGATTGAATTAAATCCAGCATCATCCAGCCCAGAAGAGTGAGGATACATTGTGAGTGTAGAGCAATGTGGTCTTATGCCGCGTACACACGGTCGTTTTTTTGTGATGAAATAAAACGACGTTTTAAAAAACGTCATTTAAAATGATCGTGTGTGGGCAAATGTCGTTTTATGTCTTCAAAAAAACGACCAAAAAAAAATTCAAACATGCTTGAATTTTTTATGTCGTTTTTCAGAATGTCGTCTTTTGTTTCACAAAAAATGATCGTGTGTGGGCAAAACGACGTTTAAAACAACGTTTTTAAACCCGCGCATGCTTAGAAGCAAGTTATGAGACGGGAGCTTTAATGGAACAGAGTGCCGTCGAAAGTGTCTTACGTAACCGCGCTTTGCAAGAGCATTTTCAGAAAACGATGGTGTGTAGGCAACATCGTTTTTTAAAATGAAGTTTGAAAAACGTTGTTTTGTTTCGTGAGATAAAACGACGTTTTTTATATCACAAAAAGTGATCGTGTGTACGCGGCATTACTCTTTGAGAGCCAGCACATCATTGTTGCTCTCTGCATCATAGAGAACCTTGCACTACCAAGAAAAAGAGCAAAATGTCCCTGTGCAGCATTTGACCAATCCGAAAGCAAATAAATATAAGGAGCGTGGGGGATTCTCTGGAGGAGAGGAAGCCCAGAGTTGAACCTTAACGTAAACCAATACTGAGAGGATATGGAGGCTGCCTTTGTTGGCCATTCCTCCTGAAAGTCCTTATTTGTCTGGCTGCAATTCTAATCCAATGGCTTCAGTATTTCCTAAATTCCAAGGAAGTACCCCCAAAAAGTATGCAGATTAGGAGTTTTGACTTCTGCACACTTGTTCCAGGTCAGTGAATCAGAAAAGAATAAAGCAAGAACAACAGACAGGCGGCGTACACACGATCGGACATATCCGATGAAAACGGTCCGCGGACCATTTCCATCGGATATGTCCGATCGGGAGTTTGATCCGATGGCGTGTACACACCATCGGATCAAATTCCCCGCCGCCGGACGGCGCGGTGACGTGGCGGTGACGTTGACGCCACCGCGTCACCGCCACGTCACCGCACCAGGAAGTAAAACACTTCCGCGCATGCGCCGAATCCATTCGGCAGCGGCGCGGCGGCGGTGGGGGCCGACATGTCTGCTGGTAAGTGTACTAACCAGCAGACATGTCGGGCGGACAGATTCCCACCGGATAGATTTCAAAGCTTGCTTTGAAATCTGTCGGGTGGAGAAATCTGTCCGCTAGCCCATACACACGAGCGGAGATGTCTGCTGAAACGGTCCATCCGACCGGTTTCAGCGGACATATCCCCTCGTGTGTACGCCGCCTCAGCCAATTCTTATGCAATTTTTATGCCGCATACACACGATCATTTTTCAGCATGAAAAAAAAACGTCATTTTTCGGCATGTAGAAAAAACGTTGTTTTTTACAACTTCATCATTGAAACGACGTTGCCCACACACGATCGTTTTAAAAAAAATGCTCTAGCAAAGCACGGCGACATACAACACATACGACGGAACTATAAAGGGGAAGTTCCATGCGGATGACGCCACCCTTGGGGCTGCTTTAGCTGATTTCCTGTTAGTAAAAGACGATTTGCGCTTTTCTGTCTGTTACACCGTGATGAATGTGCTTACTTCATTAAGAACGGTAGTTTTACCAGAACGAGCGCTCCCGTCTCATAATTAGCTTTTGAGCATGCGCGTGTTTTTAACGTCATTTTAGCCCACACACAATAATTTTTTACAACCTGAAAAACGACATTGTTTAAAACGTCGTTAAAAATGCAACATGTTCGGGAGAAAAAAAATTTAGTTTTTCACAACCCGAAAAATTTTGAAGCCCACATCACATTTTAAAACATTTTTTAAAAAACCTTTTTTTTTTATGCCTAAAAAAATGCGGCATGAGTTTTGTCCAACTTCGAAGGAAGTTAATAAAAAACTAAAGAGGAAACCACTTAAAAATAACACTAGAAAGTAGAGAATACAAAGGGCCATTTTAATCTTTGCTCTGGATGACATTTTTTGCCGTAAAACGTCGTCATTCACGAAGCACTTTTTTGCGGCAGCGCATCATGCCGAATTCAAAAATGATCATGCGGCATTAGGAGTCAAAACATTGCGCATGTCCTGTGAATGAACTTCATTCCCAAGGTAAACGTTTTTTTTTTTTTTTCCGACGCGATGACGACGCCTAATAAAAAACATGTAGGAAATGCGCCGCGATCCCGTCCGGAAACCGACTTCGCGCCGGATTTCGATCGTGAATTGCCGATTTCCGCTCATAACATTTTTTACGTAAATCGGCGGGAACGCCCCCGGCGCTAGAAAGTAGAAACTCAGACGCTGCTCGCATCGGAACAAACCCGGCGTCTTGTTTTCTTACAGAAAACAGAAACGCCGGCTGACAAGGCTGGCGGAAATCCGCCACACCTTTCCTGTTGGCCCAAAGTCTCTTCTGACAAAAAACGGTTGTTGTCTCCAGTGGCGTATCTAGGGTATGGCAGCAATGGAAAGTGCCATGGGCGCCATATAAAGGGGGCGCTGTTGAGTGGCTGGGCAGCAAAGCACTTACCAGGGTCTGAGGGTCTCTTCCCTCCTCCCGAGCATAGGCAGGATCCTCTTTTCTTATTTTTTTCTTTTTTTTCATATACATCAAGTGTACTTTTTTTTTTTTTTAAGGTGTATTTTTGTGCGTATCGAAAGGGGGCGCAGGAGTTGGGAGTAGGCAGACCCTCCCCCCGGAGGCAATGCCATCCTTCTCCATGTCCCTGGTGGCAATGGTGGGTGTGAAGGGGGGAGGGTCTGCCTACTCCCAACTCCTGCAGTCCGGCTCCTCTCTCTCGAGTTCACGCACAAAAATACACCTTAAAAAAAAAACCCGCCCTACCTGCTCCTCTTGGGAGCCCAACTGGGGCCCAACGGGACCCCAATGGGGCAGAGGGACTCCCCCTATGAGGGAGCCTAGCCCACCCAGCCCCGTAGGTCCTTTGCCTCTCTTTTTATTTTAGGAGACCGCATCCAAAGTGCATGTGTTTAAAACCAATTTCTCGTGCAAGTGTGGTGGTTTTGTGGGGTGGGCGTACTAAGCAGGTGTACCTTGCATAGCACACCCACCGGGAGCCGGGCTGAGACCACCAAACTCAATTCACATGTAGCCGAGACCGGGATCTGAACCCTTGGCTGCAGAGGTGAACGGCTTGTCAGCGCAGTGCCAATCACGTTGAGCCACCACAGCTCCCTCTCAGGATCCTCTTTTCAGCACCTTTGCTAATGGAAAATGGCAGCGCTATCCCTGCTGCGTTCAGCCACAGCCCTCGTCTGTTCTCCCATTCCATCTGGTCGGATTGGCAGCGCACAAAGAAGAAGGAGGAACATCAGTTTCTCCCTCTCCTCTGTGAAAACGGAGGCCTTAAAGCGGAGTTCCAACCACAATTAGCATTTTTTCAATGTATGTCCTTTCATTCTGCGTTTTTATAATATAAATCCGGTCACTTACTATTTTCCATTCCGCCACCGCTCCGCATAGTTATTCAAAAAAGATAGTTTATAAACTATGCTCACACAGTTGTCATTTTGCTTGTGGGCATTGTGAAGCCCGCAAGCACTTACTTCCTGGAAGTCTTGGATGGGGAGTGATAATTGGACAGCGCACTGCATCCTGGGAAGTGATGACACATTTCCCAGGAGCATTAGAGGGAGATGATGTCAGAATCCTAGGTGATTCCAAAGGCAGATTTCGTAGGACCGCATAGCAACGGGCATTTCCAGATGAGTAAAAAAAAAATGTTTTGCTTTTTTAGGTCTATGAAAAAAAAATTTGGGATGGAAACTCCACTTTAAGAGCTCAAGATTTTTTCACTTCCAGTATTTACCTGGCCTTGGAGGGCAGAGGAGGGATCAGGGGTCTAATAAACCCCAGATTTCTCCATAAAGAGGATATGTCACTACCCAAGGTATCACAAGATATGATAAATATCACTAGTTTTGTTAGCTGTTTTTTTTTTGTTAAGGTTATCTGAAAGATGGGTTTCAAATGTTTTGACAGGGGCGCAGTTTAACCACTTAAGGACTGCCTACTGCACATTTACGTCGGCAGAATGGCACGGCTGGGCACATCAACGTATATATACGTTGATTTTAGTACTCAGCCGTGGGTCACGGGCGCGCGCCCGCGACCCGGTCCGAAGCTCCAGGACCGGGACCGTGGGATTCGCGGACCCGATCGCCGCTGGAGTGCGGCGATCCGTCCCTGGAGCGGAAGAACGGGGAGAGCCGTGTGTACACACGGCTTCCCCGTGCTTCTCTGTGGCCGCAGCATCGATCGCGTCATCCCTGTAATAGGGGGACGCGATCGATGACGTCACACCTACAGCCACACCCCCCTACAGTTGTAAACACACACATTAGGTCACACATCCCCTACAGCGCCACCTGTGGTTAACTCCCAAACTGCAACTGTAATTTCCACAGTAAACAATGCAATTTAAATGCATTTTTTGCTGTGAAAATGACAATTGTGTCAAAATTGTCCGAAGTGTCCGCCATATTGTCGCAGTCACGAAAAAAAATCGCTGATCGCCGCTATTAGTAGTAAAAAAAAAAAAATTAATAAAAATGCAATAAAACTATCCCTTATTTTGTAAAAGCTATACATTTTGCGAAAACCAATCGATAAACGCTTATTGCGATTTTTTTTACCAAAAATACGTAGAAGAATACGTATCGGCCTAAACTGAGGAAAAAAAATGTTTTTTTATATATTTTTGGGGGATATTTATTATAGCAAAATGTAAAAAATATTGCATTTTTTTTTAAATTGTCGCTCTATTTTTGTTTATAGCGCAAAAAATAAAAACCAATAAAACAATATAACTCCTGTGTGCGTGGGTAGAAACGTTATAATTAGAGGCAGTCCAATAAAAGAAGAGGACAACGGGGGACCTAGAAGCAGCAGCAGAGGATATGGCGGCAAGGATGGAGCAGTGACTGACAGCCTAGATTGGTCAGCACACTTATTAGGCAAGTGTGCCGTAATGTGCAGGTATTCTGTACAAGCATTTTTTTTTTTATGATTCACTTTTCTTTCATGCTTGCTGTATTCAGTGCTTATTTTTATGGTTATTTTATATATCATTTTTCCTTCTAGTGGTATACAGTGTAATCGGGATCATTGCTGAAAAATCTGCTTTGGAACCAATAATTACAGGATAAGTTACTTGGATACTATATTGCACTTAGTGAAGTTGCATTAAGATGATAGGTGTCACAATTTAAAATCCCTGTGATGTGTTCTGTGCTGAAAGTACAGCATGTATGTGTAAGGAACAAATATGGCTGCCCCCATGTGCACATAAAAATAAAACTTAAAAATTGCTTAAAATTTGAAATCTATCATTTTTTTTTCCTTTTTTTTATTGAAGCTTTTTGTATATTGAGTGTATTGCTTATGGCTAGAATATTTCTTAAAATGAAACAGGCATGGTAAGACGACAAGTTCACTATATCAGCCCCCACCGCTATTTACACATACTTTTAGCATGATTTCCACTTAAAGTAATACTAATGTTAAATTTGATAATAGATGCAAGCATAATGTACAAGGAATTGGGTACAGTCAGACATAACCACTGCACTATGTGTCCTACACAGAAAGAACACAATAAATATTTTATGGACGAGTGTGGCAGCTGACATCTGTGTGTATATATAATTCAAAACTTAAAGGGTCAATTCACACTATTGGTTTACATGCATTGGTGCAATGCAGCGCCATTCATTTGGAATAATACCGTAACTCATATTGCCATTGGAAGTGCATTGCAGTGCAGCACAAAGGACAACACACATACAAAAGCGGTTATATAGTCCGATAACAATTTGTTTTGGTCACCACACGGAGGGACATGTTCGCTGAAACATGTCCGACGGATCGTTTCCAGCAGACATGTCTCCTCCGGATTTTCGTCCGACGGTGTGTACACACCATCGGATGAAAATCCCCTCGACCAGGGAACGCGGTGACGTGGCGGTGACGTTGACGCCGCCACGTCACCACTCCAGGAAGTAAAATACTTCCACGCATGCGTCAAATCCATTCCGGAGATTTCTGTCCGCTGGTTAGGCGTACTAACCAGCGGACATATCCGACGGACAGGTTTGTAGCAGACAAATTTCAAACCTGTCCGCTAAGTCGTACACACGATCGGATTTGTCCGCGGATTTGTCCGCTGAAACTGGTCGGCAGACCAGTTTCAGAAGATAAATTCGATCGTGTGTACGCGGCCTAAGGCAAAAGGCATAATGAGCTAGTATGCACTGCATACTAGCTCATTATGAAATACTTACCTTATAATGAGGTGTTAGTAACTTACCTGGTCCACGCCGAGGTAGCTGACATGCTGTCTCGGAGTGTCTTCCGGGTATCGCGGCTCCAGTGCTGTGAGTGGCTGTAGTCGCTATGTCGTCACTCCCGCGCATGCACGCGGGAGACTTCTTTCTGGCGTCTGCCGGGCCTTAAGCTGAGAATCCCCTGTGCGCATGCGCCGCTGCAGTCAGTGGCTCATTGCAAGGGAGAATATCTCCTAAACCGTATAGGCTTACCTTTAGGTAAAAGTAAAACATTTTCCACTATACAACCACTTTAAACCTTGCACCAAAAATGTAAGCTATAGATATGGTATGGTTTTTGGTGCATTAGGCAGCCCATTCGAATAAATGTGGTATTACATTGGAGTGGAGTTAACATGCGTGCGCTAATGCACTGCAATGGTGTAAATGGAAATCTAAAACTTGTAGATACTTATAGTATCCTTTTTGATTCAGGTACAATTGCCCTGGCATTCAGAGTATCAGAGCATTTTTCTTTTACACTACGCCGCCGTATTTTTACCTGGCATAATCTAAGACGAATTCAGGTAGGATTTCGGCCCGTAAGGTACGGCGGCGTAGTGTATTTTTCGCGGCGGAATCTAAATACAGAAGCGATTAGGGGGCGCAAAACATTTAAATTAGGCGCATCCCCGCGGCGAGTCGAACTAGGCACATGCTCCGTTCAGAACTCTTTATTTTCTATACTTATACCGTGCATTGTGCGAAAAAAATGTTGTTGCAGGGGGTCAGATTTTTTTGGATGGGTAGCGTCTCAGGGCATTACGTACAAGGGGTTAGCACTATTCCCGCAGACGACAGGGTTACGTAAAAAAAATTGAATTTCGACGCAGGAACGACGGCCAGTGTACAGTGGGTAACATGGCAGGCTGTCTAACTATAGTCAACCATGATTTTTAGGGCTTCCCTAACTTTACGCAGAAAAAAGATGACTACCAGATGCCCGGTAATGGAGAATGCGAGGGACGATCGTGAACTTCGTGGATCGCCGGAAAAAGCTAATTTGCATACCCCGACGTGGAAAACGCACGCAAACCTCCACCCAGCAGGTGGAAAAAGATTGCAGCGTAGATCCGACGGCGTACGAAGACGTAGAGCCTGTCGGATCGAAGCCCGAAGCCGTCGTATCATGGTTTGAGGATTCAAACTAATGAAATACAACGCGGGTTTTTGCCATAAAGTACTATCCCGGTCTATAGATAGACCGGAGTAATGGCTCTGTAGAATCTGGCCCTAAAGTTTTTGCACAAACCAATTAATACACGCTTATTGTAATTTTTTTTACCAAAAATATGTAGAAGAATACATGTTAGCCTTAACTGATGAAAAATTGGGGATATTTAAAATAGCAAAAAGTAAAATATATATATATATATATATATATATATATATATATATATATATATATATATATATATATATATATATATATATATATATATTTTATCTTTTTTCAAAATTGTCCCTCATTTTTTGTTTATAGCTCACAAAATAAAAACCGCAGGGGTGATCAAATACCACCAAAAGAAAGTGCTATTTGTGGAAAAAAAGGACATCCTTGCAATTGTCAGTTACAGCGACGCAGTGCCGTATCACAAAAACTGGCCTGGTTACTAAGGAGGAAAATCTTCTGGGGCTGAAGTGGTCAAAGAAGAAGGTATGGTGCCAAGCAGGTCTCGATGGAGCACTGTAAGGCCCTGTACACACAATCAGACCGGTCTGATGAGACTGGTCCGACGGACCGTTTTCATCAGACAACTCTGAACTTGTCTGATGGTCTGATGTGCGTACACACCATCGGACCAAAATCCCATTGGGTCAGAACGCGGTGACGTAGAACACAACGACGTGCTGAAAAAACGAAGTCCAATGCTTCCAAGCATGTGTCGACTTGATTCTGAGCATGCGCAGGTTTTTGGGTCCGAGGCTTTTGCGTACTAACCATCGAATCTGTCCGACGGACAGGTTTTAAAGCATGTTTTAAAACTTTGGTCTGACGGACAACGGTCTGATGGGCCGTACACACCATCAAACTGGTCGGATGAAACTGGTCTTAAGACCAGTTTCATCAGACTGGTCTGATTGTGTGTGCAAGGCCTAAGTGCACTTACCCTTTAAATCAGGGGTCTCCAAACTGCAGCCCGAGGGCCAGATGTGGCCCTTTGCTAGCCTTTATCTGGCCCTATTCCTCCAACTGATATGAGGCACTATTCCTCCCACTGACACCAACAATGGGGCACTATTTCTTCTACTGATATCAATGATGGGATACTATTCCTCCTACCGATAGGGGCCCTATTCCTCCTACTGACCACAAACCCTGAGGCCTTATTTATTCTCACTGCTGCTGGGCCCGGGACATTTTATTGCCCCCGCCGGCCACAATCCGGCCCTCCTAAAGTCTCAAGGACAATAAACTGGCCCTTTGTTTGAAAAGTTTGGTTTAAATAGAGACACTTTATAACAAAAATCCTAACAATGGAAAACCAATGCATTATCCCTGCCTGGAAAAGAATGAACTTCACATTCTGACGTGGAACAAGTCGTTAGAACGGTGATCATTCTGCAACTAAGCTATTATTATTTAATGAATTCACAAAGCCATTTTGTGAGCACTGTTGCTGGTTTTACCTTACATACTGTTTGTGTTGTAGTTCTTCCTTGTGGATCCCAGAGGATTATTTACTGACATAAAACACCATGACACTGCATGTACTGAAGGGCTGGAAAGAAGTTGTTTGCATTGAAGATAACTATAGAGTGGAACAAGGTCATTTTGTGTCTGATAAATGATGAATATATATATTTTTTACAAATTTTAAATTACTCAATTAACGGCCTGGGATGAACAAACTGCAAGTTGGGTTTGCAGCAAAAAAAAAAAAAAGAATCTGCTACATAGTTCCAAATTCCATTGGAAGTTGAAGTTTTGCTTTATTTTTACTGGTCTTTTTTTAGACCAATTTCCAACTTTTGTTAAATGTTTCCTATGGTGAACATGTACCAATGCAAACATTTTTTTTTAATATTATTCAGCGAGAAAAAGGTATTTTAATTTGGAATAAAGGCAACAATAAAACTACACAAATCATTTAAACAACATGCTTTGGGAATGCCTTAAATTCGGCAGTTACCCTTTGTTGCAGGAGGATTTTTATTTTATTTTTTCCGGTTCGGCAGTGCAGCAGACGTCGTAATTGATGCTAGATCTACATCGGAGGACATTGTTTTGTGTTTTCGTTTTTTAACAAAACAATTTGCAAAAATTGTCCTCCTGTCTATATTTTTTACACTATTCTTGGTGAATAAGTAGGGGTACAATGTACCCCATACTCTTTCACATGGGGGCAGGATCTTGGGGATTCCAGATTCCAATAAGCCCCCTGCCCACAGACCCCCACAACCACTGCCCAAGGTTGTCGGGAAAAGGCCCTTGCCCTTGTCACCATCAACATGGGGACAAGGTGCTTTGAGATCAAAGAACCCCCCCATATTGAGGTTGTGTGGCCTGGTATGGTTCAGGAGGGGGACAACCAAACAGTTTTTTAAAATATTTTTGTATTGCTGGCAATGGTATTGTATTGCCAGCAATTCAAATGTCAGTTTTGTTGCAGCAGGTTCTATACTGTACACAGTATAGACGCACCACTTTACAGGCACTTTACAGGCAGAATAAGGGAACCCCCATGCACTATTTTTAAAGGAATTTTTCATTTTAATGTTTAAATTATTATTATATTTGCATTATTAAAAATCAGTGCTCCTGTAAAAATGATCTTTAAAAAAAAAAAATTTGCATTGATACCCAGGACAGTACCTGGGTACCCTATACTTTTTTTATGGCCAATAACTTAAATGGGCACTTTTGATTTTGTTGTGGTTCAGGTCCGAACTTTTCTGATGTTAGAAAGTTCTGGCGCAAACCGAACCGCACGCGGGGGGGGGGGTGTTTGGCCCAACTCTGACCAGGACACAAGCCCTCAACATTGGGAGGGTACCTTGCTAAGTCTTCCCCCAACTGCAAGGTACCTTGTGGAGGAACGTGAGGGATCTGGGGGTCTGCAGGGGGACTAAATGCCACTTTAATAAAAAAAAAGGGGCCCCCTCGCCTATGTGAATGGCTTTGGGGTACTTATTTTCTCTTGTTACTCATTTACGAACAGGAAATTAGTAAGTAAAACACCCCCAATATTTGAGCTTATTTTTAGAAAAAATTAACTACCATATTTATCGGGGTATTGCACGTTTCGGCGTATAGCACGCACCCCTAAAGTAGCCCCGAAATTCCTGTAAAAAAACATTTTATAACATTTTATTACTTACAGTTTTGGTGTCTTGTCCGGTGTCCATCGTCCGGTCTGGCATCCGTCTGCGGCCTCGGTGGTGTCCTCCCGGCTTCTCCCACGCTGTCCGAGTCGAATCCCCGATTCCCGCGCTCAGTTTGAAGCCTCTGCCGACAAGTACCGAGCGCAGCACACTCGGGCACGCTCGGCCACACTCGGCTTCTCACGCATAAATGTCACAGAGCGTGACTACGAGTGAAGCCGAGCCTGGCCGAATGTACCCGAGTGTACTGCGCTCGGTATATGTCGGCGGAGGCTTCAAACTGAGCACGGGAAGCAGGTATCGGCATATATAGCGCACCCACGCTTTCCCCCTTATTTTAAGGGGGGAAAAGTGCGCGGTATACGCCGATGTTGTCCAATGTAAACTAAACATCAATCACATCACTCAGCAATATTAATTCATGTCAATGACAGACTCTGTCAGAGTTTTGGGGGGACAAGCTGGCCAAATGTGGCCACTTTGCCCACCTATTCAGCAAACAGTTAAAGCGGGGGTTCACCCAAACATCAACTTTCTGACATTAGATCCAACATACTGCTAACATCTGCAGTATGGGGAATCCTGCGGGGAATGGGCGTTCCTAAGCCAAGAGGAGTTGATTGACGGGCTGCTAAGCCGTGTCACGCCTTCCGAAAATACCCGAAGTGACACTCGGGTATTTTCGGAAGGCGTGACATGCCTTAGCAGCCCGTCAATCAACTCCTCTTGGCTTAGTAACGCCCATTCCCCGCAGGATTCCCCGCTCGGAGCCGGATAACAACGGCTCATAAAACGATAAATACAAAAAAAAAAACAGCATACTGCAGATGTTAGCAGTATGCTGGATCTAATGTCAGAAAGTTGATTTTTGGGTGAACCTCCGCTTTAACATGCTGAGTTTGGGTCAAACTTGCATTCAGCCTGAACCCAAAGTTCATCGCCATAATGGATGGTAACAATGTAAAACTGAGAGCACCATGCAAGGTACGCCTGTGCTTAGTATGCCTCCCCCCACAAAAAAAAACACCACCACACTTGCACGCACACGAAATTGGTTTAACACGCACGCACTTAGGCCATGCGGTCATCTAAAAAAAGAGAGGCGAAGGACCTACGGGACTGGCTGGGTGGGCTAGACCTCCTCACTCCCTCATAGGGGGAGTCCCTCTGCCCCGTTGGGGTCCCGTTGGGCCCCAGTTGGGCTCCCAAGTGGAGCAGGTAGGGTGGGGTGAGTGGGAGGCCCCCCCTCACACCCGCCATTGCCACCCGGTGCATGGAGAAGGATGGCAGATTGCCTCTGGGGGGAGGGTCTGCCTACTCCCAACTCCTGCAGTCCGGCTCCTCTCTCTCGAGTTCACGCACAAAAAATACACTTTAAAAAAAAAAAAAAAACTGAGAGCACTTTAGATTCCATTGCAGCCTAAAGGCCGATGGATGTCCGATGGATGTGTTTTGTCTGTATGCTCCATCAGACAAATTTTTGTCAGAATTTCCAACAACAAATGTTGGCTGTGCATATTCTCAAATTGTCCGACAACAAATGTGTTCCGTCAGATTATCCGATTGTGTGTACACAAATCCATCGGACTAAAATCCAAAGTACAAACACCCATGCTCCGAACCAATGCTAACTATTAGGCCGCGTACACACGACCAAATAAATCCGATCAAATCGGTCTGTCAGACCGATTTGATCGGATTTGTCTGTTGGGATATATTGGTTTGATCGAACATTAGCAGAAGTTGCCCAAAGGGTGGTGCTAAAGAGCAGAAAAACCACATTGTTTCATGAATGTTTGCTGGAAAAGTTCTGCTGTCTGTATGCAGAACAAGTTCTCCACCAATGTCCCTTTTGACAAAAATCCACGGATTTGTCTGATGGAAGTCCGATCGTGTGTATAAGGCTTTAATGTGGTAGTGTTCATCTTCAAGCTGAAGGATTTCAATTTTTATCCTAAAGCCTCCAGGCTTCATGTCGTAGCTGATATCTTGATTCCATGAGTGATAACCACTCAGGTGGCTTCCTAATCATCAGTGAGGACTTACAATAAGCCATCAGTGACAGCAGATATGGAGAGCCAGCAGTCATTCAAAGTGTCGGCAGCTGGCTCCCAAATGGGGGACATTTATAAAAGTGCATTGTGCTGGAGATGTTTATTTACAGTTCAGAAAGTGTTAAAAAATGCAAGAAATGACTGATACATTTTAAATAAAAAGGTATGAGCACCTTTAAGTTTTATTAAAGTGTAAGTTCACCTTTAATCACAAAAAAAATCGAATTCCTTCATAAATTCATGCTTAACATTGATGACAATCTTAAAGTGGTTGAAACCCTTGTGAGTCATTTAAAAAAATGCACTGAAAGCTTCTCTTCAAGCTTCCTACTTCCTTCTTGCAATGCCTTCTGGGATTGTAGTTCACTGAACTAATAAGAAACTTAAAAGTCTTATGAATCATTGCCTAAAGGGCTGTATAGGAGAGGCTAGTGTTTCGTCAGATATGGTCGACACATGAGAATTGGCAACGGAAGTGACGTTCCTTCGCCGCCATCTTGCTACACCCCGCACTCCTTCCATAGTAAGGATACACTGACAAGGGGGAAAGCAGACATCTTGTTACACCCTCCTCACAAGAACACCCACCCCTGCCGAATGCCCTCCATAGAAAGCAGTCTCTTGTATAGGCTCTATCTTCAAGCTTCTGCCTTGCCCCCTGCTCCTTCCTCACTGGCTGTGATTGACAGGATAAGGAGCCAATGGCACACTGTGCTGTCTTTGAGCCTATGAGGAGGGAAAGAGCGGAGAGAGCCTCTGCCCTTATGCACAGTGCAGAATCTAGATCGGCTAAGGTAAGTATAAGGGGGGGGGGCTGGTTTGGGGAGCTTTACACAGTAGGTATTTTACACTAATGTAGAGAATATGTTAACATAACAAACCTTCAGCAACCACTTTAAATCCTGAAGCCGCAAATCAACATGCATTTTCAGAAGAAGTTTAGCAGCGACAGCCTTCTTTTTTCTCCCTGCTTAGATTTCCATTGAACCAGGGTGAAGGAAAACACATGGGCATCAATTAGAACCCTTCACAAACTGCTGAAGAAGGCATAACAAAGTCAGTTGGGCATCTGGAGCAAATTTTTCCCGAAAGAAGGAAAATCCTCCATGACCCCACAGAACTGGACCAATGACCTTATTTAAACATTTTCCATTGTGTTCATTTGATCCTATTATTCTAATAGGTTGATAAACTTAGTACTTTCAAATACTCTTTGATACAGTTTTCGTGAAGGCAGGAATTGAAAAGAAAATCTCACTTTTATAACAACTTATACCTGAACTATTGTTGATGTGTGTTTGGCTCCTTATATAGATTCAAATACATTGCATTCCCTCTTGATCTGTTAACACATGCAGCTCTTTTTTCAAAATACCAAAAGGCTAGGAATGAGGATTTGCCACAAAACCAAGGTCATGGCAAAGATTTGTTTTCCAAATTCACCCACAGCAGATTTTTTTGTAAGCCATAATGCTTTGCATGGCAGATGAACCACGTCCAGCAAACTTAGAAAAATACATGAATGGGGCTTGTGGATAAGCCAACTGTCTTACTATGAAAGGGTCGGATCAGAGCAGTCACAATGTCGGTGTAGTGGAACTTTTCTAGGGAGGGGATGGGGACAGCTGACAAACTTGGCATAGGTTGAGAATATGCTCAGTTTGCAAACTGCTTAACTGCTGTGAACTGAAATTGTGGAGTCTAATTTCCCCCCTTTCCCATGCTCATTAGTTAAAGTGGTTCTAAAGCCTAAACATTTTTTAACTTAAAGCGGATGTCCGCTCAAAAAAAATATTAAAAGCCAGCAGCTACAAATACTGCAGCTGCTGACGTTTAATATTAGGACACTTACCTGTCCTGGAGTCCAGCGGCGTCCGCAGCAGAGGACGAGCGATCGCTCGTCACCCTGCTGCTCCCCCCTCCATCCACGGTGAGGGAACCAGGAAGTGAAGCGCTCCGGCTTCACTGCCCGGTTCCCTACGGCGCATGCGCAAGTCGCGTTGCGCCCGCCGATTGGCTCCCGTTGTGTGCTGGGAGCCGAGTGTTCCCAGCACACAACGGGGGAGGGGGGGGGGCACGGGATGTCAGAAAAACCCTGGTGCTGGACAGGCTGCTAATATAAAAGGCCAGAGGCGAGGATTTAAGACTGGATCGGAGGCACTTTGCGAAAGGGAGGGGGGCCAGTGGATTGCACCCTTGTATACAATGGTGGGGGCCGGGAGTGTGGGAGCTCGTTGATGCTCGTACATTGCTCTAATGCAAAATTAGATGGTTTTAGCGGGAGGAGAGTGCGGCAGTCCGGAAGTTTTGTGTGGTTTGTTTTTCTTGTTGTTTTATTATTGTACGCTTATGCATGGATGTACAAAAGAGGAAGTGAAATGGGACAGACGTAATATTTGTAACCATGTATTGTTGTTATACTATTCAATAAACATCCTTTTTTGAGAAAAAAAAAGAAAAGAAAAACCCATCTTTTGCCTGAGACGTGTGGCCTGAAGTGGGTGCAGATACCTGTCTTTAGACAGGTATCTGCACCCCCCTCCCCCCTGAAAGGTGTCAAATGTGACACCGGAGGGGGGGAGGGTTCCGATCAGTGGGACTTCACTTTAGGGTGGAGATCCGCTTTAATGCATTCTTAAGGTAAAAATGTTCATGCATTGTTTTTGGTCCCCCTTTTACTCTCCTGAGCCCTCAATCAATGCAGCACTGTGCACGTCTACAGCTCTTCTCTCCTCTCACTCCGTCGTGTCTTACTCGGTTTGCTGGAGAACCAGGAGCCAATTATCTCCTGCTGCTGTCATAAAAAGGCAGTGATGAGGGAGCAGGGGGGGGGGGGGCGCTCTCTGTGTCAATTGACGCAGCAGTGGGGCTCGGGAATGAGCACGTACAAGTGCCCCCATGGAAAGCAGCTTCCCATGGGGGAACTGGACAGAGGAGGGGCCAGGCACGCTGGTAGGGAACCTGAGAATAGGAGGTTTGGGGTAAGTACAGTATAGAGATGCTTGTAATTTAAAAAGAAAATCCTTTATAAACACTTTAACCTCAAAGTTCTTATTAGGACTACTATCTGTGTCAGATATAAGTTTTATCTTGAACAATCAACCCCATTGATGCCCTTTTTGTTTTGAAGGGTTTTTATTACTGGGGATTTTTTTTACTGCTGAAAAATTTACTAAAAAAATTGTGGGCTTTTTTGGGGGGATGTTTTATCTATTTATTTTATACTCATTTACATTTTTTCTTGATATGGTCTATTTTTTAAGCAAAAATTTTCCCAGACTATGCTCACTAAAATATTGACTTATTCTGAACAAGCAGGAAATGCACATATTAACCTCTGTAGCTATAGGCACTGTAGCAAAATTCATCTTTAAAGTTCAAAAAGGGACTGAAATCTCAGCTCTTTTCCTATTATTCTGTATTGTTCCAGAATCTTGGCAGCCTGTCAGCCCTCTAATGCAATACACAGAAAATGTTTATAAGGTTTCAGAAAAAGTTGTATTTGGAGTCTTTGTTTTGATCTTTGAGAACTTTTGAGAAATAATTACTTTGCAGTACAAGTACAGTACAAGGAGGCTGACAGCAATAGAAAGTATTTTTAGAGTTAAGGATACATACTTATTTCTTTTAACTAGAGTTTAGTGTCACTTTAATAAAAACACTTTTCAGTTTGTAAAAATAATTCTTACAATACCTATATCCATTATACAGGCTCATTTACTCCCATGCTGGCAGTGTTTAGTCTTTTAGGTCTGTTATACATGGAAGAAATCTGAGCATTCCCTATCACTCTAGCCCTCATTACACCCACTGGATACTGTGTAATAAGGGCCCTGTGATCTCTGTGCAGCCACTTGGGTTGTTTAGGACTTGTTAGTATGCTGTGCAGTCACTGAGTCCTGTCATATTTACAGTAAAGGGTTCCTTGTTAAAAACACAGCGTTTGACAACGCAACTTTTTTACACTGGCTTAGATGCAGACGAGAAATGTACTTTTAATCTTACACAGACTGTAGTTATTAGGTCAGAGCTGTAAACAAATCATTGTTTTATTATTAACTCCTTCTTTGCCACAATCTGCATATTAAAGGGGTTGTAAAGGAAAAGAAAATTCATAATAAGCATCCTTTACCTGCAGACATTCCTCTTTTCACTTCCTCATTGTTCGTTTTTGCTCAGAAGTTGCTCTATTTCTTCTCTGTTCTGTTCACTTCCTGCTTGTCTGATTTTAATCACCACCGTGAAGGGAGGCTTTACTGCGGTGGTCAGTGACGTACTCGCCTCATCCTGGGAACTACATCTGTGCGGCAGGACGCTCTCTACGTGTTAGAGACTTCAAGGAGGTGCGAATTACTGGGCGTGCCGCAATTCATACAGGGAAATGTAGTTCTTACATGAACGAGCGCCGCAAACCAGGAAGTTATTGAGAGAACAGAAACTAGAACGCCGGAGGTGATATAGATGAAGGAATTTAATAGGTATTAGGTAGGTATTAATAGGTAGGTATTGTTAACAGAATCATTACACTATTCTGTCTGTCTACCTTGCAGACATTAATTTTAGGCAAAAAAAAAACATTTTCCTTTACAACTCCTTTAACTCCCGGCCAAGGGTCTGGTAAGGGTTTAGAGGGGGCCCAAGGGGCCTAAAAAACTGTGTAGGTAGGCAGGTGCTGGATCTTCACCAGGCTGTATGTGGCACTGTACCATTGATACAGGTGGAGAGGGGCACTGCAACCTGTTGGGACTTCACACAGTCATTGTGACCAGAAACATTATATCCCAGATAGCGAGTAATTGAGCTGCAAGTTTGAAAATTACTTGCTAGGCTATTGCTAGACTTGCCTGCTTGTCTGCATTGCATGACTACAGATAAACTTTCTTTGCAAACATTCTGCAAGTTCTGGTTCAGTTAAGCTGTACAATAGTCATCCCACCACAGGGGTCACTGTGGCATAATGTTCATGCTGTAGACTTGCATAACTCTTGCTGTAGACTCACAACTGCAACTTTGCTCTTGCTAGAGGCTAGCCATGCAAATTTGTTACAAATTGGAAAAGTGTCAACTAGACCTTGTGCTTCAAGTGCTCTGTAAGCGTACAACTTGCCAGTGAAAATGTGCAGCAAGTTAACAAGACTTACAATACAACAAATTTGGGGCAAGTAATCCATGCTATCTGGGATATAGGGTCTCCTGTGTGACTTGGGCATGCCTGGAGTGAGTGGTAGATCAGGGATAAAGACCTCACTGGCTAGGGAAAGTGAATAGTGCAGGGAAAAGTCCCTGATTAGTAGGGTCAGAACCAGGACAGCACCTGCATAGAAGAAACATCCTTGTATCCAGAAATGTAGGGTACAGTGCCATTCAGTACACCGCAAACCACCACACCTCCAGTGGAAAACATCCTCTGGTATTACAGGCCCCAAGCCTGGTATTACTATGAAATTATGAGTGCTGCATTGCCATATATCAGTGCCTGCAAGAACTGTCATTGTTCATTACTGTTAACCTTTGTATGCAATATACCAAATAATTACCACAATCAATAACTGTGTGTGTGGTCTCTCTCTGCCTGGGTACCTTGGTCCCGCTTATATGGGATCACCTACGTAATCCATACCAGACCCTTATCTAAGCATGCAGCCTGGCTGGCCAGGAAAAGGAGTGGAAGCGAGTGCAATAGTCACAGATCCAGCCACGGCACTGCTGACACCCGCTCTCTTCTCTCAGACTGTACCGATCGGTACAGAGAGAGGAATGAGGAACCGGCGTCATCAAATGATGCCGGTTTGTTTACATGTGATCGCTCTGTCATTGGACGAAGCGATCACGTGGTAAACGGTCGCTATCAGCGGCAATTTACTGCGATTCGTGATGCGCCGGGTCCAGAGGACACTCCCGTGTGTGCGCCCCAGGGGGCGCATGGGAGCGCGATTCTGGGACGATGTCCATAGACGTCCTCCCAGAGTTACCGAACCGTCTTGTAGCCAAAATTCGGCTATGTGGTGATTAAGTGGTTAAGGAGCAGTGGGCTACCACCAGGCTCACCTGCCCTCTGCCTATCTCTTATAATGCATGCCCTTCCACTGTGGAGGCTCTCAAAATTTTGAGTTAGGACTACATAAAATACTGGGTTTTGTAGCTTATGCATATGTGTGCAGACTAAACACCTGTTTTTAATGCATATTAGTAAACAGGACAATTTGGTTGGTTGCAGGCTGGCTGGTAAGTTGAGCTGGGAATTTTTTGTTTTGCATGCGTTGCCCTTCCATGTGTTCCTTGCTGCAAAGGCCAGATATACTGTAGGTGAAGGCAATGGCCATTTGTTTTTATTCTCTGAAACACACACACATGCTTCCTCTTAGGGAAGAAGCCCCAGGGAACAGGGAGACACAAACATTTATCTACTCCTCAGCCACACCTTCTGGGTCAGCCTCACAGGGATTGGATAGAGTCCAATAAACATTTATAACCCCAGTAATTGATCCTCCCTCTCTATTTGCTGTAATTGTTTTCCAGCAGCACACAGGGGCAATGAACAGTTAGGGGAAAAAATGAGCAGGCCTAAAAGGTACATTTCAGCTCTCAGTTGGCTACAAGAAAGTCATATCACAAAATTCAGCCAGCCCAGGGCCAGGGCCCTAAATATGAAAGAAATAAAAGACTAGTTACTGTTACAGGTAGCCTCACTTAATGGAACACGCCTGGATGCTGGCAGGCATTGCTCTCCTGGATCTTTTTGTTTTATGAAGGTGTTCTGCAAACATGGTAGGAAATAGCCAGCAGTTATTTAGAAGATGCCATAGTGAGTACTTAGGCCTGTGTGCTGTTACACAACCGGATATGTAAGAGAAAAATTCAGTCTGCTAGAGCTGCAGGCATTCTGTGTTCTGTACACTTGTTAGTATGGAAGAGAACAGAACTCCAGGTATAAAATAATTGGAAGCAATAATTCTCTTGGAATATATATTCATGCATGCCTGCTTTTCACACTTGGTGAATTTACTAAGGAAAATGTATCTATACTGAAGCATCCATGGGTGACCAAAAGAGAGTATCCTCGCAGATTTTATATCCACATGATCATCTAGTAATCACAGAGATGTGCATACCTATAGTATACCTACATTGAATGTTCCTTAGGGCTCTTTCACATGGGCGGCCAGGGTGGGGTGATAAAAACAGGCAGCTGAGCTGTGGTTTAACCACTCCCTGTTCATCCACCCAGATGTCAACATTATAGCCTAAGAGAGCTGTACACATGCTGCAGTAGCGATGTTTTGCTGCACGGCCACTGTATTTTTAACTCTACGGCCGCGTACACACGACTAAATAAATCCGATCAAATCGGTCTGACAGACCGATTTGATCGGATTTGTCTGCTGGGATATATTGGTTTGATCGTGTACACACGATCAAACCAAAAACCCCCGCCGGCAGACAGCGCGGTGGCGTGGCGGTGACGTTGACGCCGCCACGTCACCGCACCAGGAAGTAAAAAACTTCCACGCATGCGTCGAATCCATTCGACGCATGCGCGGGCAGATATGTCCGCTGGTTAGTGTACTAGCCAGCAGACATGTCGGACGGACGGGTTCCCAGCAGACAGATTTTAAAGCATGCTTTAAAATTTGTCTGCTGGAAAAACCTGTCTGTCCGCCCGTACACACGATCGAATTTGTCTGCTGAAATGGACCGTTGGACCGTTTCCAGCACATAAATTTGATCGTGTGTACGCGGCCTCATCTGCAGAGTTTGACAGGAGACACCAACTTTCAAATCTGCATTATTGAGTTCAATGGGAGTGCACTGCAACCTAAGCCAAGCATTCAATTGCAGTGCATTTTGTTATCTTCAAAATCCCTCTTGAGATTGGAAAAAAAAGCAACATTCAGCAGGTGGCAGGATCACCTCCTGAACGTCTGCCAACCGCTGCTATACCACCCTCTGAAAAGTGGTCTACCTAGGAAGAAGTAGAACTATAGGCAAAGTAGTTCATAACTGATAGTGAGTGAGGCCAGCACAGTACAGACTCTTGCCTAATGCTGAGTTGTCCTTATTTCACATTGTCTTCTGCAAATCCAGCGTTTTTGTTCTGCATTACTCTTCTCCATTGCTACTGTCTAGGCCTTTTTCTTCAATGTAATTGGGAGATGATTGTCACCTTTCGGCTCGGCAGCTTACGGCCCCATATTTGTGTCAATTTGTGTAAATAGAGATGTCTTGCCCTCTCCCGGAACAGTTACCGTCAGCTAACAGAAAGTTACTTGGGATCGGGAGCTTTACGATTATTTGACGGCCATGCCAGACAATTATGGGGGTCACATGATTATAAACCCCTGCCTCCTAGCATCCTAAACCTCTTCAAGGGCTGGCACCAAGAGGTTAATACACTACATACTGTATAGTAGGTTTTATCTAAGGCTCGGTTCACACCTGTACTGCAGCCTTTTGCATGTAGGTCAGTTCATTTATTTCAATGGGCTGCCTTATTCTCCAAAATGTGGGGGGCAAAGTCCCTGGCCCCTTTTTTTAAATTGCACCACACCGAACCGCATGGTTCTGCAGCAACCTGCGTATTGGTGCATGCAACGCATCTGCTAAAGGGCAGTGCGTCTAGAACACTTGCAATTTTGCCCGCATTTCCCAGCAGCAGAGATGTGAACCCAGCCTTAAAGGGACACTAAAGTCAGGACTTTTTTTTTTTTTTAAATAACAAACATGTTATACTTACCTCCACTGTGCAGTTCGTTTTGCACAGAGTGGCCTGGAAAGCTATCTTCTGGGGTCCCTCGGCGGCTGTCTGGGCTCCTCCTCGCAAAAGCTTTCCATCTTCATGCGAGGGCGCTCGCACGGTGGAAAGCTTTTGCGAGCGCGCTCCCGTGATACAGCAGCGGCCATAGCCGCCGACTGTATCACTCGGCTCCGCCCCCCGGCGCGGCGCGTCATCCGCTGTGATTGACAGCAGCGCCACCCAATGGCTGCGCTGCTATCAATCCGCCCAGCCTAGCCAATCAACGGCCAGGCTGGGAACCGAAGAGGATGACGTGGACATGCTCGGGAGTTTCAAATGGTAAGGTAAGTAAAACGGGGACTCGGGGGGGGGGGGGGCGTTGCTGTGAGATGTTTTTTTACCATAGGATGCATTAAGGTAAAAAAACTTTTACCTTTACAACCCCTTTAAAGAGGAAGTAAACTTTTACCTATAGCTAAACCTATAATAAGGCTTACCTATAGGTAGTGTAAATATCTCCCAAATGTGCACCGTTTAAGAGATATTTACATTGCATGCAGCCAGTGACATCACTGGCGCATGCGCTCTGAAGGAATGGTCATCGATGCTGTCCCTTCAGAACCTTGTGCTGTGAACGGCATCATCGCGTCATGATGGCATCATGACGTCATCGTGGCTCCAGCCAGACACAGAGCCATAGCCTGTGAAGATGGGAGCCCCTGCAGTGCTGACATTGCGGCGCTGGAACAGCTCCGTTTTAAGGTAAGTTTCACTTAATGTGCTAGTATTTGATGCATACTAGCAGATTATGACTTTACCTTGTGTGGGGGGGGGGGGGCATCCAGTGGTATACAACGGCTTTAATCTGGCTGCAAAAGTCAAAATCCCTGACTGATATGTAATATTGACAACAAATGTAGTGATTGTATTATGCTCTATGCATGTTGCTCTCATGATTATTTGCATAAATCCATTCAGAGTGCTGGAAGACTGTACAAATATTGTTATTTCAAGGGGAACGGCTTAATATGCCTGTTCTGGCAGCATACCAGCCTTGCTGCAGGGTGAAGTACTTGAACCTGCCTTCTCCTGCCAACCAATCTGCCGCTCGGCTCTTTGCTGTGTTCTCATCTGCCCTCTGCGCCTGCTTCAGCTCTCACGCAGTTCAGCTTGGCTCAAATTAACTTTCCTCCTGCTCCCTTTGAACGTTCCCAACCGCTATCAGTTGTCAGATCTTTGGAGCTGATTGGCTTGCTGCTGTATCTATTCTCCTCATTACAATGATGTGCTGTGCTGGGTGGCAGAAGGAGCTCAACCTGTGCATAGAGTCAAATGTGTTACATAAGATATTTGATTATTCGATAAATGCAAATAATACGTTACTTCAAAACTGACAGTTGTATTGTTTTTTTTCACCTTACAGACAAGCGTGTGATCAAGAGCAGACTAAAACAACACAGGAAGAGCTTTTTTTTTGGTTTAAGGACTCGTGCACATCAGTGGTTTGGGGACACAGGTGCAGCGTACAGCCAGCCGTCTGTCAAAATGAATGACAGGCTGAAATACGTAGAGGGAGGGGGGAGGGTTGAGGCTGGTCTTATGCCGCGTACACACGATCATTTTTCAGCATGAAAAAAATGCTGTTTTTCAAAAACGTCATTTAAAATGATCGTGTGTGGGCTTCACATCATTTTTCAGGTTCTGAAAAACGGCAAAAAAAAAAAATCGTGTGTGGGCTAAAATGACGTAAAAAAGCTGCGCATGCTCAGAAGCAAGTTATGAGACGGGAGCGCTCATTCTGGTAAAACTACCGTTCATAATGGAGTAAGCACATTCATCACGCTGTAACAGACAGAAAAGCGCAAATCGTCTTTTACTAACACAGAATCAGCTAAAGCAGCCCAAAGGCGAATGGAACTTCCCCTTTATAGTGCCGTCGTACGTGTTGTACGTCACCGCGCTTTGCTAGATAATTTTTTTAAAACAATGGTGCGTGGGCAACGTCGTTTTTAATGATGAAGTTGGGAAAACTTCGTTTTTTGGACATGCTGAAAAACGTTGTATCGATCGATCACTGTCACTTCCAAAACACAACACACATAACTGCAGCGTTCGTAGAGACAGGCCTGATCCCTGCGATCGCTTAGATTTTTTTTTAAGCGTTTTCTACATTTGCTGACAGTCAGGTGCTTTTTTTTACCTGTACCACTGAATTTAGAGCCCAAAATGGCAAAGTGAATGTACACTGGTGAAGAGGCCTTCAGGATTCTGAGCATGTCAGATAGTCACGCATCTGTCAGATTCTGGCTCAGAATACGATCCTATTTACAACATGTCAGATAGCTTTGACGACGAAGTTGTGGTCCCTGCTAAGGCCAGGCGTACCCAACCCCGTTCTGATGTTGTTGAGCAGCAAGAACCTGCAGGACCCTTGTATGGAGCAGAGAGTCAGTACTAGCGCCGATATTCCTTCTGGTGAACTGGCAAGCACCAGCGGCCTAGTACACCCTGGTCGTTCATCCAGCACTGCAGTATCACGTGGTGACGTGGCGAGTCCTATAAGTGCAGTTCAAGCTGGCGAGGTGGCAAGCACAAGTAGTATCCCACTGCCACCAAGAAGAAGAAGACAAAGACAGGCCCGTTGTGCCCATAGTGCCCTTCCTGCAGAATTCGCCTATCCTCATTGGGTCCCCACCACTGCAGCACCGTACGTTCCCCCATTCACTGGCCAACCCGGTATTCAGGTGGATACAGTGAATTTTATGCCCCTTTTTATTCGCTGTATTTCACGGAAGATCTCTATAGATCTGTTGTGGACCAGAGTAATTTATATTCTGGTGCCTACATCACCCCAAGCTATTTGCTGAGAGGCATGTCGAGTCCATGGAATATTTTATATTTTGACACAAGTTGCGGGAAAAAATATATATTTTTTTGCACAAAGTTGTCATGGGGATACCACATGTGTGGACATTTTTGGGAGCCTAGCCGCGTACAGGTCCCCATAAACCAAGCACTGCCTTCAAGATTTCTAAGGGTGTACATTTTTTGATTTCACTCACACAAATCTTGAAGGCGGTGCTTGGTTTTCGGGGTCCCGTACACGGCTAGGTTCCCAAATAGTCCCACACATGTGGTGCCCTCGTACTCAGGAGAAGCAGCAGAATGTATTTTGGGGTGCAATTCCACATATGCCCATGGCATGTGTGAGAAATATATCATTTAGTGACAACGTTTTGTACATTTTTATTTTTTTGGTCATTATTCAATCACTTGGGGCAAAAAAAAAATTATATTCCATGGACTCAACATGCCTCTCAGCAAATAGCTTTGGTGTCTTCTTTCCAAAATTGGGTCATTTAGGGGGTTTGTGTGCCATCTTGGCATTTTATGGCCTTCAAAACTGTAATAGGTAGTGAGGAGTGAAATCAAAAATGTATGACCTTAGAAATCTTGAAGGCGGTGCTTGGATTTCGGGGTTCCGTACGCGGCTAGGCTCCCAAAAAGTCCCATGTGGTATCCTTGTACTCAGGAGAAGCAGCCAAATGTATTTTGGGGTGCAATTCCACATATAACCATGGCATGTGTGAGCAATATATCATTTAGTGACAACTTTGTGAAAAAAATAATCAGTTTGTCATATTCCCGCAACTTGTGTCAAAATATAAAATATTCCATGGACTCAACATGCCTCTCAGCAAATAGCTTGGGGTGTCTACTTTCCAAAATGGGGTAATTTGTTTGTTTTTTGTGCTATTTTGGCATTTTATGGCCTTCGAAACTGTGATAGGTAGTGAGGAGTGAAATCAAAAATTTGCGCCCTTAGAAATGCTGAAGGCGGTGCTTGGTTTTTGGGGCCCCATACGCGGCTAGGCTCCCAAAAAGTCCCACACATGTGGTATCCCCGTACTCAGGAGAAGCAGCCGAATGTATTTTGGGGTGCAATTCCACATATAACCATGGCATGTGTGAGCAATATATCATTTAGTGACAACTTTTTGTAAAAAAAATGTAATCACTTAGGACAAAAAAAAAAATATTCAATAGACTCAACATGCCTCTCAGCAGTTTCCTTTTCCTTGGGGTGTCTACTTTCCAAAATGGGGTCATTTGGGGGGTTTTGTACTGCCCTGTCATTTTAGCACCTCAAGAAATGAGATAGGCAGTCATAAATTAAAAGCTGTGCAAATTCCCGAAAATGTACTCTAGTTTGTAGACGCTATAACTTTTGCGAAAACCACTAAATATACGCTTATTGCGATTTTTTTTTACTAAAGACATGTGGCTGAATACATTTTGGCCTAAATGTTTGACTAAAATGTTGTTTATTCGATTTTTTCGAAAATATCATTTTTTTTCAAACTTTTCGCTCTTTTCCAGTTTATATCGCAAAAAATAAAAATCACAGAGGCAATCAAATACAATCAAAAGAAAGCCCTATTTGTGGGAAGAAAAGGACGCAAATTTAGTTTGAGTACAATATTGCATGACCGCGCAATTGACAGTTAAAGCAGCGCAGTGCCAAATTGTAAAAACACCTCTGGTCCTTTAGCTGGATATTGGTCCAGGGCTTAAATAACATTTACTTTTTATGTTGTTATTATTTTTATGTTATTACTTTTGAGCTATAACATATTTGAATAATTTTCTCTGTATTATCTTGTCCCTTCCAACAAAAAAGCCATGGAATGTCCTGTGTCAGTAGGCCCTATCCTCTCCAATGCTCTTGCCCTCCAATGGGGAGATCCCTGTAGCTGGCCAGCTAAGACCTGTCCTAGGTTGCTGCTAATATGACTAACATGCATATTCACTAGAACTGCTAATAATCTTAATACAGTTCATATGTTCATTAGGGATGAGCTTTGCGTTTGATACGAACGTATGTTCGACTCGAACATTGTCTGTTCGATCGTTCGTCGAAAATCGAACAAAACGGGTCATTCGCGCCAAATTCGAGTGACGCGCGTCGGCCCATAATTCACTGTGGCGTTGCGCGCTGATGATTGGCCAAGCATGCACCATGACCCCGCATGCTTGGCCAATCACAGCGCCCAAAAAACGAAGAGCCATAATTGGCCAAAGCCTGGGTGCTTTGGCCAATTATGGGTCAGGGCTTTAGCACACGCCCCACACTATAAAAGGCCGCCTTCCGGGCAGCCTCGTGTAGTGTGTTCCAGCTTTGTTAAAGAGAGCAGTCAGAGAGACAGAGAGATTATCTTTTTAGCTAGCTAGATAGAGCAGGCTAGTTAGTTTAGCTTTATTACAGTGTGTAGAGAATATATATACATCCTTAGGAGTTGTACATATATTTATACACTGTATAGCTTAGCTAGATCTGCTATTAGTATTTGTCAGGCAGGAGATTGTGCATAGCTGCAGTGTTCTAACGTGTTGTATTGCCTGTGGCTGGGTGCTGTGTTTAGTTTACACCTAAACGTACTGGGTGTTACTGCAATTGTCCTGCTTATTTGCACCTAAGCGCATTTGCTTTAAGTGCAAGTTTGCTGTGTAATCGCACCTAAGCGCATTTACTGTAAGTGCACGTTTGCTGTTTAATCGCACGTAAACACATTTACTGTAAGTGCAAGTTTGCTGTTTAACAGCAACTAAACGCATTTGCTGGAACTGCATGTGTGCTGTTTAATAGTACCTAAACTCATCTGCTGTAACTGCACGTTTGCTGTTTGATAGCACCTAAACGCATTAGCTGTCACATGTCACCTGTCACAGAGGTGGCAGGCTGGGCTAAGTGATTGCAGGATATTGGGAGTAGTGTTGATTGGAATACACCATATTCGATTTTGCGATATTTCACGAATATATAGAAGAATATTTGTGATATTTTATCAAAAAAAAATGTTGCGAAATTTTGCTAATGCGAATGCGAAATAGATTGCGAAATTCTCGTCTGCGCATGCGTGCGAACAACATGCGAAAACGGAGATCATTTCCTATAGGAAGCACAATGCTAAGCTCTAAGATCACAATACACAGGAAAAACGCACAGAAACACTCCACTCTCTCTAGCCACCTTGTGAATCTGCACTGAAATACTGCTGGGAGTGATCTTATATAATGGTTGTGCAGGCAGGTTCCTATTGGTTGCTATGGAGGTTGCTAACCTCTGACAACTGTGGTAGGAGAACTCTGATTGGCTCTGATGCAAAAGAAGGGCAGAGAAAGTATTCGCGAATATTCGTAATACGATTATTCGCATTGCGAATATTCGGCAACATAAAAAGATCGCCTCAGCTACTCGGCCCAGTATCTCTAGTCATACCAGCAATGCTTTTAGACGTCGATGGAGATCACTAGGATCTGTTTTAAAAATAAATTTGGAAAAAATACAAATATTCACAATAGCGAATATTCACCGCGATATTCGAGTTATTCGCGAATACTCGAATATGCAATATTCGTAACGAATATTCGCAATGCGAATATTCGTGAGCAACACTAATTGGGAGGTGGGATGGCAGGGTGCTGGGAGTGAGGATTGCTGTGAGCAGGAATGGCAGGGTGCTGGAAGTGAGAATTGCTGGAAGCAGGAATGGTAGGGTGCTGGAAGTGAGGATTGCTGGGAACAGGAATGGCAGGGTGCTGGAAGTGAGGATTGCTGGCTGCAGGAATGGCAGGGTGCTGAAAGTGAGGATTGCTGGGAACAGGAATGGCAGGGTGCTGGAAGTGAGGATTGCTGGGAACAGGAATGGCAGGGTGCTGGAAGTGAGGATTGCTGGGAGCAGGAATGGCAGGGTGCTGGAAGTGAGGATTGCTGGAAGCAGGAATGGCAGGGTGCTGGAAGTGAGGATTGCTGGGAACAGGAATGGCAGGGTGCTGGAAGTGAGGATTGCTGGCTGCAGGAATGGCAGGGTGCTGGAAGTGAGGATTGCTGGGAGCAGGAATGGCAGGGTGCTGAAAGTGAGGATTGCTGGGAGCAGGAATGGCAGGGTGCTGGAAGTGAGGATTGCTGGGAGCAGGAATGGCAGGGTGCTGGAAGTGAGGATTGCTGGAAGCAGGAATGGCGGGGTGCTGGAAGTGAGGATTGGTGTCAGCAGGAATGGCAGGGTGCTGGAAGTGAGGATTGCTGGGAGCAGGAATGGCAGGGTGCTGGAAGTGAGGATTGCTGGGAGCAGAATGGCAGGGTGCTGGAAGTGAGGATTGCTGGGAGCAGGAATGGCAGGGTGCTGGAAGTGAGGATTGCTGGGTGCAGGAATAGCAGGGTGCTGAGAGTGAGGATTGCTGGGAGCAAGAATGGCAGGGTGCTGGAAGTGAGGATTGCTGGGAGCAGGAATGGCAGGGTGCTGGAAGTGAGGATTGCTGGGAGCAGGAATGGCAGGGTGCTGGAAGTGAGGAATGCTGGGAGCAGGAATGGCAGGGTGCTGGAAGTGAGGATTGCTGGGAGCAGGAATGGCAGGATGCTGGAAGTGAGGATTGCTGTGAGCAGGAATGGCAGGGTGCTGGAAGTGAGGATTGCTGGGAGCAGGATGGCAGGGTGCTGGAAGTGAGGATTGCTGCGAGCAGGAATGGCAGGGTGCTGGAAGTGAGGATTGCTGGGAGCAGGAATAGCAGGGTGCTGAGAGTGAGGATTGCTGGAAGCAGGAATGGCAGGGTGCTGGAAGTGAGGATTGCTGGGAGCAGGATGGCAGGGTGCTGGAAGTGAGGATTGGTGTCAGCAAAAATGGCAGGGTGCTGGAAGTGAGGATTGCTGGGAGCAGGAATGGCAGGGTGCTGGAAGTGAGGATTGCTGGGAGCAGGAATGGCAGGGTGCTGGAAGTGAGGATTGCTGGGAGCAGGAATGGCAGGGTGCTGGAAGTGAGGATTGCTGGGAGCAGGAATGGCAGGGTGCTGGAAGTGAGGATTGGTGTCAGCAAAAATGGCAGGGTGCTGGAAGTGAGGATTGGTGTCAGCAGGAATGGCAGGGTGCTGGAAGTGAGGATTGCTGGGAGCAGGAATGGCAGGGTTCTGGAAGTGAGGATTGCTGGGAGCAGGAATGGCAGGGTGGTGGAAGTGAGGATTGCTGTGAGCAGGAATGGCAGGGTGCTGGAAGTGAGGATTGCTGGGAGCAGGAATGGCAGGGTGCTGAAAGTGAGGATTGCTGGGAGCAGGATGGCAGGGTGCTGGGAGTGAGGATTGCTGGGAGCAGGGGAGCAGGATGGCAGCAGGATGCTGGAAGTGAGGATTGCTGGGAGCAGGATGGCAGGGTGCTGGGAAGTGAGGATTGCTGGGAGCAGGAATGGCAGGGTGCTGGAAGTGAGGATTGCTGGGAGCAGGAATGTCAGGGTGCTGGAAGTGAGGATTGCTGGGAGCAGGAATGGCAGGGTGCTGGAAGTGAGGATTGCTGGGAGCAGGATGGCAGGGTGCTGGGAGTGAGGATTGCAGGAGAAGTTTGGTTTGTGGAGAAAGCAGTAACTTTGAAGGTATTTTCATTTTGTTTTTGAGCAGCCATTAAAAAGGTCAGGGCAAGCACAAAGGGGGTGGGGTCAGGGGAGGAGAAAAGGGGCGGCAAAATAAGGTTTCGCCCAGTGTGTCAAAAATCCTTGCACCAACCCTGAACACGTGCCACTACTATAGACACCCGGCAGGTGTGATATTTAAAGGAACTTTTAATTTATTTTTTTCACTTTAAGCATCATTAAAATCGCTGCTCCAGAAAAAACGACTGTTTTTAAAACTTTTTTTTCCATTGATACATGTTCCCTGGGGCAAGACCCGGGTTCTGAAAGACATTTTCCAACATTAAATTGAATATTGGTCTTTAAAATGATCGTTTTTGAATTCGAACGTTCGAGTCCCATAGACTTCAATGGGGTTCTAAATGTTCGCGCGAACCCGCGGTCTGTTCGAACGTTCTGGTGCGAACCGAACGCGGGTATGTTCGGCCCCTAATGTTCATGTGTGAGAGATAAAAGCAGAGTTATTTACTGTGACTTTATATATTGATGTCATGTAACAGTAGTATATTGTGTTCACAGAAGCAAAAAGAGAGAATATGCCTTTCAAGATTTGTTGTGTGATTGTAAGGTAAGCTTAACGGAGTTGTAAAGGAATTTTTTTTTTTTTTTTTTTTTTTTTTTTTGCTGAAATGACTGTTTACATGGTATAGAGACATAATAGTTACTCGATTCCTTTAAAAAATGATTAAAAATAGATAAAAATCAATCATATAATGTACGTGCAAGTTTCAGTTTGGTTTTTGCATACTTTTTCATGCTTCTGTGATGTACAGAGACACAGAGCCAATAGAGGGCAGTGATGGTTTGTAAAACGAAAGTGATTGGTTCTAAGGGGTTTTAGACACACAGTAATCACACCTCCTTGATTAGTGACCACAGAGAGAAAGCTCCCATGACTTTTTTTCATTAGGAAACAGAAAACCAGGAAGTGTCCAGAACAGAGAGGGATTACAGCAACATCATAGCAAAAACAAAAAATGAGGACATGAAAACAGGACTGCAGTAAGGTAAAGGCAGCTATTTAGTTAAAAAAATAAATCCTTTAGTGACCCTTTAAAGACACAGCAGAATTGAAACCAGAAAGCATAGAGTTAAGCTTTTGTGACTCATCAGGAGTTTTGGCCAATCATAGCCAATCTCACATTGAGCAGGAGTCTTGGCAAATCACAGCCAGCCTTTCACTCATTCTGTCTGGAAAGTTCCCTAGCAGAGCTGCTAGAACTCATTACACCAGATAGAGAGGAACTGAACAGACACGCATCCATTCAGAGTTCTGTTTTATGGAAGCTAGTGGCCAAAGTGACCAAATGTGCAAACAAACAGCAAACGTGCTACCAAACATCACAGCAAATGGTCAAACAAGTGTAGCACTCACCCCCGAAGGAGCCACTGATTAGTTTGGGACCGGTATGTTGTGTTACCAATGGTTCTTGTCTAGGGATAATATTGGTGAGGGTGGGTACAGAGTGAGTGTCCAGACATCAACTTGAGTTCTCAATGCTTTATTCCAGGGCCCAACACGGCCAACATCAACATCAACATGACACATGATAGAGAAAGGTTGATGAGCAAGGAGAGAACTACAGTATCAGGCCTTGGATATCAAAGAGAGAGCAAGCCTGCTCTCAGCATTGTCAAGTTCAAATGTCGCCATTCTCGCCAGAGTGGGTGTCACGTACCTGGTTGGAGGCCAAAATGCCGAGAGGGCTCCCCTTGCGGCTAAGTGCAGTACACCTCTGAGGCTGGGTACAGAGGGTGTAGTGCCCAGAGAAGCACAGGTTGCCAGATGGATCCAGGAGAGAAGAGCTGGTGAGTGCCTGAAGAATACTGGAGAATACAGGAAACACCGCTGAGCTGCAGTCTCTAGGAGTCCTCGGTAACACTTGGCAAGATGTGCACAAGGAGCAACAGTGGAATCCGGCTGGGGATCAAACACTGTGGATCCAGGCAGGAGATGCAGGTTTGCAGGAATGGAGACAAGCCAAGGTCTGGTGTTGGAAAACAGGCAGGAACAGATAACTGAAGCAAAGTCTGTGAAACAAGCCGGGATCAGGTGCTGGAGAAGGTAACAAGTCAGTAAAGCAAGCCAGGGGGTCAAACCAGGAAGGGATCAGACAGGTCAGGAACAAGCCGGGTCACAACAGGAAATCCAAACAGTAATAATATAGAGACTCAGGAAGGCTGACGACAATCCAGCAATTTGGATCAGACAATGGCAGCCTTTTATAGGCCAGCAGGAGGATCTTCCTGTCACATGATGAGCCTATGGCTCCCATTTCTTCTACTGGCAAGATTGCCAGTACTTCTTCTATGGCCATTTCTTCTACTGGCAAGATTGCCAGTACTTCTTCTATGGCCATTTCTTCTACTGGCAAGATTGTCAGTACTTCTACGGACATTTCCCTGACAGTGGGTAAAGTGCCCCATGGACAGGCAAAGGGCCACTTTCAAACAAAGTCACTGGGAGGAAACAGGGCCTCTGTCACAGGCCTGGTAAATTTTTGAAATTATCAGAGTTAGTGAGTTAATGAGTCCTCCCAGTAAGTCCAATTTTAAGGTCACTAATTGACAGCTGAAGTGTACCTGTGTGGCGTGGTGACCGGATCCCAGGATCCAGGCCTCGCGGACAACCCCTGTCTCTGGGTTCTCCCGAGCCAATCCCCCACCGTACAGCTCCCAGCTTAGGATCTGGGACCCAGCAAGCCGCTGGGGCCCCTCTTTGCATCCGAATGAAGATCCGCTTGATGCGCAACCTCGGCCAGGCGGGCCTCGATGGCGGGGCCCATGGATGCGCGCACCCTGAAGGTGGATGCCGCACCTGGAACTCGGGCCCTGCGTAGCACGCACACTAATGGCGGCTGCCCCAGATATACCCCCCGCCAGCATGCCCAGAGAGGGAACCGCTTCTCTGATTGGCTGCTGGGGGAAGGTGGGTCTGTCAGAACCCCTCTAGCTCCAGTGGCGTATCTACGGTATGGCAGGCATGGCTAGTGCCATAGGCGCACACATGAAGGGGGCGCTGGTGAGTAGCTGTCAGTCTACACGCTGTTCAGATGACTCCCAGCAGAACACACAGGCGGTGCGCTCCTCTCTCGGGAAAGGCTGGTAAAGTGTGTTTAGTGTGTGGGTGAGGTGACTCCCCCCTTCAGCACACCACAATGTTCTCCCTGCAGGGTGGGCGCTCACTATTCAATCCGCGGCTTGCAGTGTTTACAGGTGAGCGGGAGGAAGTGGCAGCATCATCATGTGGGAGAAAGAGCAGAGTTGTTGCACAGCTGTGCCCCCACCCCGAAAATTACACACAGAAAATCACTCGTCTTATCTCCCTTCCTCCCTCCTGTAGGGTGATGGAGGGATAGAACACAGAGAATCTGTGTGGAGAAGAGCTCACAGCACAGCAGCTGCATGATTATAATCTCAGTGTCCCGACTGCCACCATCACAGGAAGGAGGGGAGATATTTGCATCTCATTTCACTGTTAGCCAATAATACTTTGCCCATGCTGCAGCCCCTCCCTCTTCCCTTCCCACGCGCCACATTTTGACTTCAGTTACAGGAAGAAGAAGAAGCCATAATCAGACCTCAGCATGTCAGCACCCATGTGAGTTTTTTTTCTTTCTTTGTTTACTTCAGAGGGGGGAAGAAGGAGGTTCTGCAGCAGCAGAGACAGCCATGTGTTCATTTAGACTTTTAGTGCAGGTGATGGAGGAAGAGGGGAACAGGACCAGCATTATCTTATCTATTCATGTTGTCATGTTGTTACTCTGGCATTATACCACTAGCATAATATACCACCTAACCTGACATAATATAACCTAACCTGACATAATATAACCTAACCTGGCATAATATACCACCTAACCTGGCACAATATACCACCTAACCTGGCATAATATACCACCTAACCTGACATAATATAACCTAACCTGGCATAATATACCACCTAACCTGGCATAATATACCACCTAACCTGACATAATATAACCTAACCTGACATAATATAACCTAACCTGGCACAATATACCACCTAACCTGGCACAATATACCACCTAACCTGGCATAATATACCACCTAACCTGGCATAATATACCACCTAACCTGACATAATATAACCTAACCTGGCATAATATACCACCTAACCTGGCACAATATACCACCTAACCTGGCATAATATACCACCTAACCTGGCATAATATACCCCCTAACCTGGCATAATATACCACCTAACCTGACATAATATAACCTAACCTGGCATAATATACCACCTAACCTGGCACAATATACCACCTAACATAATATACCACCTAACCTGACATAATATACCACCTAACCTGGCATAATATACCACCTAACCTGGCATAATATACCACCTAACCTGGCACTATAGCACCTAACCTGGCACCATAGCACCTAACCTGGCAGGTACTCCACCAATGTCTACCCCATTATATATATATATATATATATATATACTGGGCTCCACCCTTGCCCAGGACACTAGCTACATGGAGTTAGCATGTTCTCCCAGTGGGGTTCCTCTTCCACCATAAACACATGCAGGTAGGTGAATTGTACCATGTGTATAGACTGGCAGTGTACATGGCTAATCGTATTGTACACTGACCTTACAATCATAGAGGACCCTACACATTTCTATGTATACTTCCATTCAGTCCTGTCCAGACAGCTCTTGCCAGATTTTGGGCCAGCGCTCATTTTGGATAATTTTTGAGGCATGGGGGGTGGCATGCAGAATGTGATCACCCATGTACATTGCCACTTCATACAGAAGAAGGCAATCACCTACCAACATGGCTTTGGAGTGTGCCCACACCAAGAGAAGATACAGATAGCTTACTGGCCCAGATTCAAACCAAGAGAGGCCCCAACAACTAACCTACTGTTCTCTCTATATACCTGTATATACTGACAGTATTATCTGAAAGGTGGGTTTCAAATGTTTTGACAGGGGCGCAGTTTCAGTGCTTGCCATAGGCGCCATTTTCACTAGATACGCCTCTGTCTAGCTCCAACTGTCGCCCAGGGGTGATAACACACCCCTGACATGCAGATTGACCTACAAGGCAGTTCCAAACCGGCAGCAGTACCAGTCTAAATAATTTGCGAATGGGAGCAAATTTAACTCTCCCATTCCCCACTAACTTTAGTGTAACGCCCCACGAAAAAAGGGGGGGCGCTACATTAGCAAACGTGCTATCAAACATCATAGCAAATGTTCAAACTGCAAACAACAGAGCAAGAAAAACATTGATTAAGCCTCAGAGAGATCATAAAGTGTTTAAATAACTTAAAGTGAGAGTAAGAAATATATCTACCATTTTATGCAGGATGACAAGATTGAACAGTTGAACTGCCATTTGTTATACTTTATTCATGACATGTTTGTACATGGACTGTCTGCTGCGAATTTGTCAGTGTTATATATGAAGAAAAGCTGAAGTTAATAAAGAAGTTATTTCAAGAGTTTGGTGTGCTCTTTAAAACTACTGCTTCCATAGAACGGCGCTAGAGGAATTATAGAGTCTTATTTGGACTAAAAGAAATCAAAATTCTTCTAATGACACAGCACATATAGGCACTTCATAGTCCTGCGCCTGCCACAATCCCTGCTTGAAAAAAATTGGGCTAGTAGGGTCTTGTAGTCCCCCACCTCACCGGAAAGGATAAGGACCCTGTCCCTTACCGTCATTGCAACCCCAGCACTTCGTAGCACAAAAGAGAAGTCAGTAAGTGCAGCAAGACCTCTCCTACACCGCTTTCCTTCTCCTTATCTATCTATCTTTCTTTATTGCTCTCCATCACTCAGCTAATGTGACCCCAATGCTGATGGAGTGGGGCACGGGAGGACCAAACAAGGATACTGTACAGGCGTCCAACATTCTCTTTTGATGATATTGGTTGTTAGGACACTAATAGCTGGAAGGTTGTAAAGGGGCACCATGAAAACCTGTAGGTTTGTGTAACTAAAAGACAGGCTTCATCCACCCGCTGGCTTGTATACAATATTTGGGCAACTTTTAGGTATTTTGCCAAGACACGCCTGAAGAAACCTGGCGACACCCTGGTTGGAAAAGGCTGCACTGGGCCAATGATCTTCTGTTACAAGGACTAGCTCTAGTACACCATAAGGAAGATCAACACTCTATTAATTTCACTGGTTTGTATTCCACCAGAATATCATTACCACTTCTTATGTTGTCTTCAGCCATGTTCAATAGCTACTGCTACACTGTTTTGTCTCCTCCTTTTTTTTCAGATTGCCCATCAGTTGATTTTATATTGGGTCCACTTATGTGGAAGAATCACAAGTTCTGCATTTATTGTACCCTTTAGACTTTTCTAATTAAAATTATTATTCCCAGCATAATTAACACAAATTTATCCCATGATGTCCATCTGTAAATGGTGTCTAGAGACACCATTGCACCATGATACTATCATTATGCCTTTTCTATGTAATTATGGCTTGGTGGGTATAAATCTATGGCTGATTAACATGCAATGGTCAAATACTCATCTTAGAAAAATCCAAATAACAATTATGAAAAAATATATATTTATCAGAAGTTTAGCTTAACAAATAAAATTAGCATGTGTAGCACTAACCCCCGAAGGAGCTGCTGAGTATTTTGGGCGGCATCTTACCTCTATATTCTTGCTGTCCAGGGTGATAAAAGAGAGTCCAAAGAATTCCAATGTCCACAAGATACATTTAGGGCCAGATTCAGGATGCCGAGCGGTTCTTTATTCCGGTGTAACGTTGCTCATTTACGTTACTCCGCCGAAACTTTAGGAGAAAGTACTGTATTCACAAAGCACTTGCTCCTAAAGTTGCGACGGCGTAGCCAAAATGGGCCGGCGGTATTCAAATTGGGCGGGTAGGGGGCATGTAGTATTTAAAATAGGTGCGATCCCATGGCGAACTTACTGCGCATGCGCCGGCTGTCAATGTATCCCAGTGCGCATGCTCCAAATTATGACAGTGTTTTCGAAGTGAACGTCAATGACGTCAATCCCCATTCACGGACGAGTTACGCAAACGACGTAAAACGTTTTTCAATTCGACGCGGTCACGACGGCCATACTTAACATAGGATGCGCCTGCTTTTTGTTGCTTTATCTCTACGCCGGGAAAACCCTTACGTAAACGTCGTAAAGTGACTGCGTCGGGCTCGCGTACGTTCGTGAATTGCCGTATCTCGCTGATTTACATATTCTCGGCGTAAATCAGCGGGAACGCCCCATCGGCCATTTTAAAATTGCAGTTCCGATACGACGGCGAAATACAATGATGCCGCTCGTATCTTAACTCAATCCTGGCGTATCTTGTTTTCTGAATACAGAAAACAGATACGCCGTCGTAGGTTAGAAGTTACGCGGCTTATCTAGAGATAAGCCGCGTAACTTCTACCTGAATCTGGCCCTTTGTTTTCTAAGATTTATTTGCAGATCGTAGTAGAAAAGAAGTTAGAGGGGTGGAACGGTAAATAGGTTCAGGTGTATATTCTCAAATAGGAAACACTCCTGCTTCCAACAAGCAGTTCTTGTCGCCAGTCTAGCCAGAGTGGGTACTGCTCACCCAGTTAGGTCCCTCTCACTGGCCTAACAGACGGAATGACACACGGAATAAAGTACAGTCTCTGCCACAGACCTTCCTTTATGAGTAGACACTTTTGGTCCAGAATCCTCTGCCACAGGATTCAGCACCCGGATCTCTCCAGATAAAATTTTGTAGAACTTAGATCTGACAGGCGATCACCATAAAACCTCTCAGTGTATGGTGCATACTTCGATGAAGTTTCCAGGCCTTCTCCCAAGATACCAGCCTCTTGCATGGTCCTCTCCAATATAGGTCCTCCCCTGGCTTCCTTCATCAAGTGGCTTCCTCCCGCAGGACAGACAGCACAGGATCACCTTGAAAGGGCAGGCCCCAGTCTGACAACTGGGCCTACCAGCGAAGCCCCAACCCTGGACCAACGTGGTCCCGGAGCCAGCATTCAGGAACCTCAGGCCAGGCGGGACACGAGGTGCGTGGGATGACAGACCGCTTACCACCGACCTCGCCCCAGTGGCGTCTGTCCCTGAAATATCCCTCCCCAGAATGCACAGCTGGACGATCACTCCCATTGCTTGGCTTCTGAAGGGGAACACCCAATACACCCTGACTCTGCTGCTGCCACCTTTGGCCTGGGATGGTAATAGCACCCCCAGGCGAACAATGGTGGTTACTCCCAGCACAGCCATGGCTGAAACAGAGGCTAAACTGCCCATAATTACACATGGCTGAGTCAAGTAACAACTCAGGCCCCCTCTAAATTTAGACCAGTGCCTGTTCAACAGGAGCAGGGCGCTACACATGTGTGATGCATCTGTGCAAATTTCAGTTCAAAGGGCAATTATAGTGAAAATTAAATCCACTAGTATGATTACTATAGAAAGGTAATCCCACTCTCCTCCCCTAGGACAGCCTTCAGTGACTTCAATATCTGCAGCTGTTGGAGCAATTCTGCTGTGCCTCCTGGTCAAACAGCCTACATGGTTCACAATGAGAGAAGACTGAATGTATATAGTTGATGTGTGTGCGCTGTTGATGGTTTTGTTACTACAGTTCCATGTGCCAGACTTTTGCTGTTGTGGTTTGAATAGTTGCTATGTTTTTTATACGGATTTCAGGCTGTGTGCTCCCTAAAATCTTTATAAAGTGTGACTATCAATAGTTCAAAGCCAGTGTGGTACTTGGTTATACTTCACTGGAGAACCACTTTTTTTTTTTTTTTATATCATCTTTATTTTATTTTACATTTTAAGCCATACAAAACAGTGGACAGACAAAAGGGTAAGGGCAAAGGGAAGGAAATGCACCTCTAGAACAAATACTGATATTGGTAGTGCCATAAGTGATTACACCATGGCCTAAATTATTACTAGTACAAGCCCATCCCTGTCCTAGGTTTTTGATCTAAGTAAACATTCCCCTCACATTTTAGGAGAAAGGGCTCGCACAATGAATCAAAGCAGAAACCTTACAGCATCTTAGGCTCACATAAAGTAAAGTAGGTACATATAAGACATGAAAAAATATACAAAGAAAAAGAAAATATACTCAAGTATCACAAAGGCCTTTATAAATCGGCAAGCACACCTGGTTCATTGGCTGATGGGATATATCAATACTAGAAACACCAATGCTAATTCTGTATTTGGTTTGGATCCTGATTCGCCAAACGCCATAGTTAAAGCGGTTGTAAACCCGCATTGACTTTTTTTTTTTTTTCACTCCTGCAAGGGAAAAGGCATAATGAGCTAATATGAACCACATATTAGCTCATTATGAAATACTTACCTCGGAATGAGGTGAGAGAAACTTACCTGGTCGATATCATCTTGACTCAGCGTGTCTTCCGGGTATCGCCGATCCAGCGCTGTAATTGGCTGGAGCGGCGATGACGTCACTCCCGCGCACGCACGCGGGAGATTTAAAATCAGCAGGGTCCGGCGGCTGCCGGTCCTTAGCCAAGAATCCCCCCTGCGCATGCGCCGCTGCAATCAGCGGCGCATTGCGAGGGGAATATCTCCTAAACCGTACAGGTTTAGGAGATATACTTTATACCTACAGGTAAGCCTTATTATAGGCCTACCTGTAGGTAAAATTAAAAAAGTGGGTTTACAACCACTTTAACAAAGCACTATCTAGACTAAAGGAGACTGTGGCCTGTCTAGAGGTATGACTCCGCCATGAGGCCCAGATTGAGTCAAAATGCTCACAGGTTCCCTTGCATGTAGCCACCCATTACTCTGCTTCCATGATCTCCGTCACCTTCCCAAGCCAGTCCAGCTTACTCAGAACTCGAGTGCCCTTCCAATAAATTGGTATAAGGCGCTTCACGGCTTTGAGGAGGTGAGGGAGAGCACTGCATTTATAGTGATAGGTGGACGGGGGGTGTTAAAGGGGTTGTAAAGGTAAAAAAAAAATCCCTAAATAGCTTCCTTTACCTTAGTGCAGTCCTCCTTCACTTACCACATCCTTCGAGTTTGCTTTTAAATGTCCTTATTTCTTCTGAGAAATCCTCACTTCCTGTTCTTCTGTCTGTAACTACACACAGTAATGCAAGGCTTTCTCCCTGGTGTGGAGAAAGACTCTTGAGGGGGGAGGGGGTGAGCAGGAGTGTCAGGACACTCTCTACTTTGCAGATAGAGAAAGGAGCTGTGTGTTAGTGGGCTTCCTGACACTTCTGCTCGCCCCCTCCCCCCTCAAGAGGCTTTCTCCACACCAGGGAGAAAGCCTCAATTTACTGTGTGTAGTTACAGACAAAAGAACAGGAAGTGAGGATTTCTCAGAATAATTATTTTCTTGTGTTTTAGAGTCCACTGAGCTAGAGATGGTACAAGTGGTGCAATTGCTCTGGCACAAACCCACAACCAAGATCGAGCTCCCATTCCCTAATGAATAATGCTTTAGGGTAAACTTAGGGGCAGCTGAATGAAGTAATTTATAAAGAGCGGAGATCATATGTGGTAGAGGTTCTTCGACTACCTATATGCGTTCAAACTTTGTAAGGGTAGGCCTAAATGGAGATATGTGGCCTGGAGAACCAATTTAATGCCACATATTTTATTTTTTAATTATGTAAAAAAAGGTTTGGTTTTTGGTATAGGTTTAAAAATAAGAAGCCTTTGCGTTGCTCTTAGTCACAAATCTAACTAAGACCTTCTGATTCCAACTGACAGGGATTAGCTTAAAGTACAACTCTACTGTAAAAACTTTAGAATGGAATCCCAGGTCTTATTGCAGTGTCCCCTGTGGGGAGATTCCCTCTAATTTCTGTCCTGGTGTCACAACAGGATATGAGGAAAAAAATCCTCCATCCAAGGTTACCGGAAGGAATAAAAACCCAAAGGAAACTTTATCCCACCACCCTATCCAAAACAAACAGACAATTCCAATTTAGGTTACCTTCCCCAATAAGATCTCAGGCGGCGTACACACGGCAGGGAATCTCGACGGGCAGAACACATCGTTCCGCCCGTCGAGGTTCCCTGCCGGCCGTCGAAATCGGCGACCCGCCCGTCGGGAATGGCAACCAGCCATTCTTCCGGGCGGGCCGTTGAGGAAATAGAGAGCGTGCTCTCTATTTCTGCTCGACGGCCTTCCCGACAGGAAGCTCGCCGAGACCGTACACACGGCCTAGGTCCTCGCTGGAATGTGCATTCCAGCGAGGTTCTCGCTAGTTTTCAGCGAGAACCTCGGCTGTGTGTACGCCGCCTTATAGTTTTAGCTCAGCCAGTAAACCTCAACATCTCTCATAATTAGATTAAATGGAAACATGACCCATAATATCACTTTGTTATCTCATTTTATCACTGTACTCATTTGCCAAAGTAATTTATCCTCAGCAATTACCCTTTTTACTCCATAAATAAAATGTAAATTGTGTTCTTAACACATTTTTTTTATTCTTAACATTAAGTAGATTGTTGAACATGTGAAATCATTAACAATTAAACACAGAACAATGCATTCAAGTGGGATGAAGGTTTCATACATGCAATGAGTGGGAAAAAGTTGAAATGTCTGTCAGTTTTTCTTTCTTGTATAATGGGGAAGGGGAGGAGCCCAGGACTTCTTGTTGATGACGATAGAGTACATAGAGAATAGTAAGCAGCTCTTTAGTCCCGAGGACCCTTTTGGGCAGTCCTTGTGAAATTGTAAATGAAGATTCCAAGCTAAAAATGCTACTTTACTGGAAGATGTCCAGAAAAAGATGTACCGTATTTATCGGGGTATTGCGCGCTCCGAGCGTGGGAAGCGAGTATCGGCGTATATCGCGCACCCACGATTTTCCCCTTATTTTAAGGGGAAAAAAGTGCGCGGTATATGCCGATAAATATGGTATTTGTATTCAACTCTCTGCTCTCCTGCAATGAGGGTAGATCAGCAGAAAATACAAGGCTCACCCTTAGGAAAAACCCCAAGAAGGAGGTGCCCTAGGGGTGAGAAGGGGCTACTATTGGTAAAGAGGGGCAATACTTAATGAAATGATGGAATGGCTGCTAGATGCAATCACTCGTGCTAGTGTATAGAGCCGCTCATGTGTTTGTCCAGTGAAAGCAAACAAAAGTGAAAGCAAACTTGGCGCGCTGCGCCGTTCCGTCACTCTACTGATCCCGAAGGTTGGGGGTGTGACGTCCGGAGGCTGTGACGTCACGTCCGCTGTATTGTTTCCTAGTATTTTTTCTTAATGATTATTGTACACATTTATTTCTGTATATTCCGATCGGAAGCTACAGCAGATGTAAGCATATAGGTGTCCGGACTGTTTGCTTGTATACTTGTTACGTGTTTGTCATTATCTTCCATGTATATTCATTCTTGGCACACAGTAACATTTTACTGGTGCATATTGTCCACATATTAAGATCACTGTTTTGGACTTCTGGTTTTGTCACTGTTACCACGACCTTTAACCTTACTACTGTGTAGAATTACTATTTACACCGTTAAAATGATATGTTGATGTGCATATTTGTACTGACTTCTTTTTTGCCTTAACCTTATATTTCTGTTTGCCTTAATCATTTGGTTTTGTACCATCATTTACCTCTTTAATAAAAGTTTGTAAACAAAAAAAAAAAGATCACTGTTTTGTCTATTATTTGCATTAGCACCTTTACTGCTAATTTTATCATTTGTTTTGTAGTGGCATATTTATAAATAAACTATTTTCATAATTTTTCAAAACATTGAGTATTGCCCCTCTTTACCAATAGTAGCCCCTTCTCACCCCTAGGGCATCTCCTTCTTGGGGTTTTTCCTAAGGGTGAACCTTGTATTTTGTACCTATTGTTTGGCTACGTTAAGGACCCCATGCATGGGGAGAGCCTACTCATACTAATTGCTAGGGTTGTCCAGATACTAGTATCGGCATCGGTATCGGGACCGATACCAAGTATTTGCGGGAGTACTTGTACTCGCCCAAATGCTCCCGATACCTAAATAGAATACTTTTTTTGTATTTATCAACATGTTCTGTGAAAATTCTTTGAGTTTTTTACTACTGCGTGACAAGCAAATAAAACATTTTTATTCTTTTATAATGTCTTGAGTTCTTCATATTTCTAAAGAAAATATCCTTAGTCTGTATTGTGGTTTGAAAACTGTCACATGACATTTAAAAAAAGTATCGGTATTCGGTATCGGCGAGTACATGAAAAAAAGTATCGGTACTTGTACTCAGTCCTAAAAAAGTGGTATCGGGACAACCCTACTAATTGCCACAATTACTTAGCAGCTTATCTGTATAGGACACACTCTTCTACCTTATATGGATCAGCAGAAAACCAAACTCAGCACTACTCATGTCCCTGACGAAGGGACATTTCCAGCCCTGTAACATTTGGCTCACCTTGTTTAATAAATTAAAACTTATTCTGGACTTCCACCAATGGAATGGTGCTTTTTATCCTCCAATCTCCAAGTAGCTCACATTCAAACGGTCTCATTTAGGCTGTATTCACATCTCACCGTTTTGAAGATTTGCCACGATTCTACCCACAATTTTAAAGCACTGAGGTGTAACACGCATTTGAGATGCCATTCATTTGAATAGCACGTAAAATCAACGGTGTGGTTCTGGCACAATTGTCGAACAATAAGTCGTGGTGCAATTGCGGCAACCTGCACCGCGTAAAGCTTGTCACCCAAAAAAGTTTAGGAGCTACTTTTGATCGACATGCTTCATGTGGGTTGCCACAATTGCAGCGCGATCACACAACAATAGCGGCAGAACTACACTGTGATTTTAGGTGCCATTCAAATGTGCGTTTTGTGATTTGCTGCAAATCTATCTGCGATACAAAATGCTGAGGTGTAAATGCAGCTTCCAACCTTATACTGAGCAGATGGCTAAGCATTATCTATCCAGTTCTGTATGTACATTTCACCAAAATCTACTGATCTCTATAAACAACATGCTTTTTTTGAACATGTGCTAGGTAGAGAACGCAGTAGCAAAAGTGCTTAGAGCTCCATCTGCTACTGGAGCTGAACTCTGGGTACAAAAGCTTTTATTTAAATATATTCCCTAATAGCCACAAAGGTGATAAAACCACTTTATGTGCACCAGTTCAGTTGCCTTTGCATCACCTTGAAAAACGGTGATGTCATCATCACTGTGCTGTACATAGACCTTGCAAAGAGCAGAGTTGTGGGGAGGGACCCAGCAGGCTCCTCCCACCACAGGCTGCCTATAAAAAAACTACAGGAGGGGTGGAGACAAGACCAGTCACCCTGCACAAGGAGAGAGACTAACAGTGACTGGTCCTTATTGCAGGAAGCTCCCACGCAGAGGCAAATTTTTACACTGTATTACTGCACAGATTTGGAAGAAATACACAAAGCCCACCAAGATTCAAGATAAAATACATCTACCTCTTGTATTTAACCACTTAGTGGCTGCCCCACGTACATTTACTGTGGTGGGGCACCTGCTCTGTGCCAGAACACGTACCTTCAGGAGAAAGGCAGAACAGCGGTCTTCCTATGTAAACAAGGCAGGGAGCCGTTCTGTGAGAGCAGAATGTGCTGATCCTGTGTTCCTGAGCAGGGACATGTAACTTTACATTCCCCCATTCAAAACGCACCCCCCCCCCCCTGCCCCACAGTTAGTAGGCACACCCATTAAACACATTTAACCCTTTGATCGCCCCTGATGTTAAACGCTTCCTAGCCAGTGGCATTAGTACAGCAACAGTGCATTATTTTTTAGCACTGATGGCTGTATTAGTGTCACTGGTACCCAAAAAGTTTCAGTTAGGTGTCCGATTTGTCCGCCGCAATATCGCAAAAAAAAAATACAAATACACCAGTTTATTGCCACGATAACTTTTTGCGCAAACCAATCAATATACACGTATTGGGATTTTTTTTTTTTCAAACATATGTAGCAGAATACATATTGGTCTAAATTGATAAAGAAATTTGTTTTATTTTTTTTATTTTTATTGGGAATGTTTTATAGCAGAATTTCAGTCTTTTTTTGTATAAACATAAAAACCGCAGAGGTAATCTGATAACAACAAAAGAAAGCTCTATTTGTGGGAAAAACATTGTATGACTGCGCAATTGTCAGTTAAATAATGCAGTGCCGTAACGCAAAAAAAGGCCTGGTCATGAAGGGGGGGGGGGACTTCCTGAAGTGTTTAAACAATATTTGCTTATCCAGGAGTTCAGCTTCAAGGACTACATAAAATTCACATACAATATTTCACATTTACCTGATTAATAAATTAAGAAAATATGTACAATAAAAACAAATCCATGCCATTAAAGTCAGACTAGACTCCACTGCCAGCACCCAGGGCTTTTTTTTCAATGATCTGCAAATATGAACAGCACATTATGGCAGACTGAACTGCCAAAGAGCCTTAATCCAGTGATCCAATGCACATTAGCATCCTGGCTCGATCTTCTTCCAGGTTTGGTGTCTTTGGCACTGGATAATGTGCAAAAATTATTATTATATGAAAGACGTAAAACCAAAACATATGATAAAATATCATGTGTTAGTCTTTAAAAAATGTTAATGTAGATAAAAAATTATAACTGTTATTCTCTATTTTTTTCCGGTTTAAAATGGCACAAAATGTATGATTCTGCTACAAAGCATTACAAATCTGAAAATAAAAAATTAAGGTCATGTGCAGCACAGTAAAGATGTAATTGTTACTTTTAAAAGGTAACATTTGGGTTTGCCAAGGCATTGGGTGGATTACAAATCTTTTAAAGGCTGTTAAGGAATATGTTTTAGCCCTGGTTCACACTGGTGCGTTTTGACATGCGATTTGGCATGTCAAAACGGTGGATTTTGCCGCAAATTGCCAGAAATGGCACTGTCCTAATCGGCGCGACGCTGCATTTGCGGCATTGCACCGATTTCAAAAAGTAGTCTCTGTACTACTTTTTGCGATTTCAGCCTGCACAGATGTCTCTTAAATCGCGGCCGAAATCTGGACTGCCAGCGGGAGTGAAAATTAACTAGTGTTGCTCACGAATATTCGCATTGCGAATATTCGCTACGAATATTGCATATTCGAGTATTCGCGAATAACTCGAATATTGCGGCGAATATTCGCTATGGCGAATATTCATATTTTTTCAAATTTATTTTTAAAACAGATCACATCCTAGTGATCTCCATCGACGTCTAAAAGCATTGCTGGTATGATTAGAGACCCTGGGCCGCATCAGCTACTCGGCCCTTCTTTTGCATCAGAGCCAATCAGAATAACTCGAATATTCGACAAACGGAATATTGCGAGATTATCTTCTCCGCCCTTCTTTTGCATCAGAGCCAATCAGAATAACTCGAATATTCGGCAAAAGGAATATTGCGCGATATTCCTTTTGCCGAATATTCGAGTTATTCTGATTGGCTCTGATGCAAAAGAAGGGTGGAGAAGATAATCGCGCAATAGGAATATTGCGCGATTATCTTCTCTGCCCTTCCTTTGCCCCCTTATTCTCCTTTCTTTTAAGTAGAGTTAGTGTAGAGTTAGGCCTCGTACACACGAGGGGATATGTCCGCTGAAAACGGTCCGATGGACTGTTTCAGCAGACATCTCCGCTCGTGTGTATGGGCTAGCGGACAGATTTCTCCACCCGACAGATTTCAAAGCATGCTTTGAAATCTATCCGGTGGGAATCTGTCCGGCCGACATGTCTGCTGGTTAGTACACTTACCAGCAGACATGTCGTCCCCCACCGCCGCCGCGCCGCCGCCGAATCGATTCGGCGCATGCGCGGAAGTGTTTAACTTCCTGGCGCGGTGACGTGGCGGCGTCAACGTCACTGCCGCGTCACCGCCACGTCACCGCGCCGTCTGGCGGCGGGGAATTTGATCCGATGGTGTGTACACGCCATCGGATCAAACTCCCGATCGGACATATCCGATGGAAATGGTCCGCGGACCGTTTTCATCGGATATGTCCGATCGTGTGTACGAGGCCTTAGTGTTTAGTGCATATTAGTTTAGTAATACAGGAAATGATCTCCGTTTTGAGAATAATACAGGAAATTTTCTCCGTTTATGAGAATTTGCAAAAAAATTTGGATTTTGCAAAAAAAAAATTTTAAATATCACGAATATTCTTCTATATATTCGCGCAATATCGCAAAATCGAATATGGCGTATTCCGCTCAACACTAAAATTAACTGTGCAGTTTCTGCCTGCTTTAAGTTGTTCCTTAATATTGATTCCACATTATCAAAAACTCCTGCCCAGCATTTAGGCATTTGCTCGTGCAGTGTCTTAATGTACCCACTTGGGCACCTTTAGCCCCGCCCAGGGCTGTCTTAATGAGAGGGCACACCTGGGCACTGCCCAGGGGCCCCAGCTGCATGGGGGACCCCTGCACTTTCCCCAAAGCAGCTGGTCCTTGAGCCCATGCTGCCCTGAAATTGGGGGCCCCATGATGGCACTGAGAGTGATAGATACACAGGGGAGGCAGTCTGCCTCCTACCTACGTGATGTCTGTTTACCTGCACTGTCATGATTGTAGGGGCCCGAGAGCATTACTTTGCCCAGGGGCCCATGATGCTATTAAGACGGCCCTGGCCCCGCCCACAAGTGGGCTGATCGAATGAAAACAAATGGATTCCTCTATCTACAAAAACAAGCTATGTTATTTTATTCCAGCGGCAGGGACTCCTCTGCTGTCTGAATACATTGATCAATGCTGCAGCTGAGTGGCTGTAGGTGCTAGTCGAGTTTACGTTTTTCCAACACTTTGGTTCGAAAGAAGTCAATCATCGAAATGTATATGGTCTTGGTGGCCAGCTTATTCTGCACCTTGATATCAGCATAATCCTTGCACTACAGCAAAACCAATTGGCTACTTATGCTTCTTCTCCCTCCTTTAGTCTAAACTCTGTTGTGCAGTGACTGCAAGAGGCTGCAAGTCAACGTAAAGGTGCTTTCTTGCATTTAAAAACACATTTAGGGCTATTTCACATTGACGGCCAGGGAGGCAGTAAAAATAGGTGACTGAGCTGTAGCTTTACCACTCCCAAGCCTCCCACCAGAATTCTAATATTACAGTTTGACAGTCAGGCAGCAGCACCTCTTGAATGCCTGCCAGCCCGCCACGCATCGCTTTTCAAGAGATACTACCAGTGTAAAAGAGTCCTTAAAACAGTAGTTAACCCTTATGTATCAACTTGTACATACAGGTAAGCTTAGACTAAGTCTTACCTGTAGGTACCACGAATATCTTCTCAATGTGCACCGTTTAGAAGATATTCAAACCAGCTGTAGCTGATGACATCCCAGGCTCATCCGCAGTAGCTCTGCATTCATGGCACTGAACGTGCCCTGACTGCGTAGTGCCACGATGGTAACTTCCATGCACATGTGTGACAGTGACATCATCATAGCCCAGCCATTCAGATGTCCGGAGAGCGTGAACCTGGAAGTAAGAACGTTCGAAGAAGAAAACACTAGAATCAGTGACAGCTTAGCGCCGGAGGGCTCTCTTTCACAGGTAAGTCTGTTATAATAATACGCTAGTTTAGTGGTAGTAAACTCTATTCTAACACTCGTACCTACAGGTAAGCCTATAATAACGCTTACCTGTAGGTACTGTGAATATCTTCTAAACTTGCACTGTTTAGGATATATTTAGAGTGCATGCAGCCGGTGATGTCATTGTATGTCGGACCTTCAGAGCCCATGTTGTGAACAGCGGCTCCCGCACATATGCTCGCAAGTTACATCATTGCACCCCCGGTCACTCATGTAGCCGTTGGCCCTGAACCATCAAGGAAGACTGGGGGAAGTTGAAAGCTCACTCAGCACTGACAGCGTGGCGCTGGAGGGCTTAATTCTAAGGTCAGTTTCTCATAATTTGCTAGAATACGACGCATACTAGCACATTATGACATTGCCTTGCAGGGAATTTTTTCACCAGCTGCAATTTGTGTAAAACGTGTCCACTGACCACCTTATTGGATTGATGTATGTCATGTTGATTTTACGGACTTTCAATATTTTTTTTTCATTTTATTTCCCGACGTGTCGCCATTTTTCTTTGTTTCAATTGCAATTTTTTTCTTTAATTTAAAATGGATCCAGGACAACAAGTGGCTAACGCGCTGAACCATCATAGAAGACCGGCAGAAACACCTGATAAAGGAACAGGGAGCGCAGCAGGCAAAACAAAAAACAAAAACCTTGTTCGAAACGACAAAGGCTGTTTTCTTTCGTCAAAGCTGTCTTTTAACCAGGAATAATCAGCGGAACGCGCGAACGCAGCCAATTGCAGTTTACAATTGCTTTAGTCATGCATTAATTATTGAAAAGATGCATAGCTTTGTGTGTTTTTATATCTGCCTGGAGTTTAGCTTTAAATCTAATTCATGTACAGTATCAACTTTTCCCAAATAAAAATGACCTGACAAAGCAACGCATGCTACATAATCCAATAACAAAGAAAAACTGCACTCATTCTATCCACTTCAGTTTTCTCAAACCTACAAGCCTAGTGACCGAGATTCTAGTATTGATTAAGGACTGAACCACAAGCACACAGCTATTTTAGGCAGGGCTTTAAATAAAAGCAGGCCAATCATTTACGGACGTTTCATGAAAATGATGACAATTAAGAGTGAAAACAGACATGCCCCCACCATGATTCTATGTGTCTAATTGGCATACGTTGGGAACTTTTTTTAGCAGACATAAAAAAATTCAGACCGTTTACCCGTGCTGAAGCTAAAATAGATTTAGGGCAAAGCTCATTCAGTAAACAGTGATTGTAGGGTAGCTGGAGAAAGTCATTATGTAGGTCAGCGGGCCACATTACACACTGCTTTTTGCAGTAAATATCATGAGGGCAAATTCTTTATAGCGCGCGCTGATCAGCCGATTCACAGCAGTGACAGCTTTGTGGCTGCACTCATGTAGAAAATGTCTGTAATTGCACATTTTCTTTCTGCATGGAGAGATATGTAATTTTCTGCTATTTCTCTTTGTATGTTTCTATGTCGTTTCATGGTGTTTACAATGCAGGGTTACATTTTTGCAAATATACCATTTCTACGCCCACCCCCAAACGGTCAGTCCAGCTTATAATGATATTTCAGTTTTGGGTAGCTGCTGGGAGATAGAATTAGCCTCCAGTTTATTATATTTCCCAGAGACTCTTAGGCCTGTCTACCCATCAAAGCCATTTAATGGGGTTCCATTTTCTCTGATCTTCTGTTGGCAGGGGTGGAAACTCATATGTTCAGATATTGCCCATTGTAGTCTGTGGCAGATTGTAAAAGTGGGTAATTTAACTCAATGGCATTGATCCATACATGAGATAATACTTTTGAATGGATGAATGCTTTACTGTGAAAGCCATATATTGGGTTGACATATATCAAAACCATCTGAAGTCTTGAAATAGCACTGCTAAGTCCTGTTAGGTCTGCAGCACCATTTTAATGTGCCAAGAAGAAGCAGTTGGCCCAGTTGCTGCCCTTGCAGTTTCACTAGGAGTGTCCTTTAACCCAAAGCAATATCTCATATAGGAACAAAAACAAGGCTTGTTTTAATATTTTGTATACATGGCACTTGCACAATATATATAATCCTAAAGTGGTTCTAAAGTAAAATAGTTTTTTACCTTAATTATTCTCTGCATTAAGTCATACCTCCCAACTGCCTCCGATTTTGAGGGACTGTCCCTGATTTGGAGCAATGTCCCTCTGTCTCTCATTCCTCCTCATTTGTCCCACATTTTGGTCTGATCTATATAGTTGTATATGAAATGCACTTATCTATCAAAAAGTGTTTGCCAGCGCTAAACCTTTCATCCAAATTTTAAATTCCAAAAGCCAATATAAAGGAACAATAGTGTTAAAAACAGCACATGTGGGTTTAACCAATCATATTTTTTTTGTACAATTCTCCCTTAAGGGGGTGTGGCAAGGGGTATGTTCTATGCCTGCATACTTTTGGTGATACAGTGGGGATCTAAATTTGGGCACCCAAGGTAAAAATTTGTATTAATGTGCATAACGAAGCCAAGGAAAGATGGAAAAATCTCCAAAAGGCATCAAATTACAGATTAGACATTGTTATGTGTAAAAAAAAAGTTAGATTTTATTTCTATCATTTACACTTTCAAAATTACAGAAAACAAAAAAATGGCGTCTGCAAAAGTTTGGGCACCCTGCAGAATTTATAGCATGCACTGGGAAGACCAGGTGATGTCAATCTCAAAGGTTTTAAATGCCCAAACTCATCTGACCTTGCCCCAACAATCAGCACCATGGGTTCTTCTAAGCAGTCTAGAAAACTGAAACTGAAAATAGTTGACGCTCACAAAGCTTGAGAAGGCTATAAGAAGATAGCAAAGCATTTTCAGATGTCAATATCCTCTGTTCGGAATGTAATTAAGAAATGGCAGTCATCAGGAACAGTGGAAGTTAGAGCAAGATCTGGAAGACCAAGAAAAATATCAGACAGAACAGCTCGCAGGATTGTGAGAAAAGCAATTCAAAACCCATGTTTGACTGCACAATCCCTCCAGAAAGATCTGGCAGACACTGGAGTTGTGGTACACTATTCCACTATAAAGAGATACTTGTACAAATATGGTCTTCATGGAAGAGTGATCAGAAGAAAACCTCTTCTACGTCCTCACCACAAAAATCAGCGTTTGAACTTTGCAAATTAACATATAAACAAGCCTGATACATTTTGGAAACAAGTTCTGTGGACTCATGAATGAGCAAAGGTACATTTGGAGAAGAAAGGGCACAGAATTTAATGAAAAGAACCTCTGTTCAACTGTTAAGCATGGGGGTGGATCAATCATGCTTTGGGATTGTATTGCAGCCAGTGGCACAGGGAACATTTCACGAGTAACTTGATGCCATCTGTGAAAAAGCTGAAGTTAAAGAGAGGATGGATCCTACAAATAAAGAATGATCCTAAACACACCTCAAAATCTATGGGGGATTACATTGAGGCCGCGTACACACGATCGGATATGTCCGCTGAAACTGGTCCGCCGACCAGTTTCAGCGGACATATCTGATCGTGTGTACGACCTAGCGGATAGGTTTTTCCAGCGGACAAATTAAAATTTGTCCTCTGGAAACCTGTCCGTCGGACATGTCCGCTGGTTAGTATGCCTAACCAGCGGACATAAATCTCCCGAATGTGTCGAATGGATTCGACGCATGCGTGGAAGTATTTTACTTCCTGGAGTGGTGACGTGGCGGCGTCAACGTCACCGGCACGTCACCGCGTCCTCAGTCCGAGGGGATTTTCGTCCGATGGTGTGTACACGCCATCGGACCAAAATTTGAGGAAACATGTCCGCTGGAAACGGTCCATCGGACATGTTTGAGCGGACATGTCTCCTCGTCTGTACGCGGCCTAAGAGGCATTAACTGAAGGTTTTGCCATGGCCTTCACAATCTCCTGACCTCAACATAATTGAAAATCTATGGATAGACCTTAAAAGAGCAGTGTGTGACAGATAGCCCAGAAATCCCAAAGAACTGGAAGACTTTTGTAAGGAAGAATGGACAAAGATACCTCAAACAAGAATTGAAAGACTCTTGGCTGGCTACAAAAAGCATTTACAAGCTGTGATACTTGCCAATGGGGACAGTACAAGATATTAACTCTGCAGGGTGCCCAAACTTTTGCAGGCGCCATTTTTTTGTTTTCTGTAATTTTGAAAGTGTAAATGATGGAAATAAAATGTAACTTTTTTTGACATATTATAAGAATGTCTAATCTGTAATTTGATGCCTTTTGGAGATTTTTCCATCTTTCCTTGGCTTCGTTATGCACATTAATACAAATTTTTACCTGGGGTGCCCAAACTTTCGATCCCCACCGTAAGTGTCCTTCATTCCCATCTTAGAAAGTTGGGAGGTATGATTAACCACTTAAGACCCGGACCAATACGCTGGTAAATGACCCAAGGTGTTTTTGCGATTCGGCACTGCGTCGATTTAACTGACAATTGCGCGGTCGTGCGACGTGGCTCCCAAACAAAATTTGCGTCCTTTTCTTCCCACAAATAGAGCTTTCTTTTGGTGGTATTTGATCACCTCTGCGATTTTTATTTTTTGCGCTATATACAAAAATAGAGCGACATTTTTGAAAAAAAAACACTATTTTTTACTTTTTGTTAAAAAAAAAATCAAATACTAACTAAAAACTAAATTTTAGTCAAACATTTAGGCCAAAATTTATTTAGCCACATGTCTTTAGTATAAAAAAAAAAATCGCGATAAAAAAAAATAGCTACCTAGCGGGAACAGCGACACTAATACAGCGATCAGAAAAATGATCGCTTAGTGACGCTGGCAATAGGGAGTGAAAGGGTTAACTAGGGCGGTGATCAGGGGGTTAAAACTTTATTAGGGGGGGTGGGGGGGCTATCCTGAACCTAACACTAACTGATTTTACACTGCCTGTCACACTGACACTAAATGCAGTGATTAGATCACTGCATTCAGTGACACTGTGACAGGCGGGGTGGGGGGGCAGATCGCAAGGGGTTAAGTATGCCTATGTGAGTGTGTGTCAGTGTAATGTTGGTGCACACTTACTGTTAGGTGTTTCTCCCATCGCAGCGGTTGGAAATACCGCTGCGATGGGAGATTACATCACTTCCCCCTTCCTGTGTTTACACAGGAGGAGGAAGTGACAGGAGACTGGGAGCGCGCGCATTGGCTGGGAGCGATCGCGGGGGGGGGGGGGTAAACGCCGACATCCGCCCGCTCGTCCCGGATCGCTCCCGGAGCCAGGGGGACCCCCGCACGCCGCGGAGGGGGTCCCGATGGGACCCCCGAACCGCACGAAGGGGGGGACGTAAATTTACGCCCTTGTGCCTGTACGAGCCATTCTGTGGCCGTATATGTGCGTGCGGGGGTCCTTAAGTGGTTAAGAACGGACCAAAGTCCGTCATGATTCATTTACATGAATCACGCCCCCACTTCATAAATTTGAATTGCGTGGCCTTACGCCGCAACACATACGCTACGCCGCCGTAAATAAGGGCGCAAGTTCTTTCTGAATACAGAACTTGCGCAAAAATTACAGCGGCGTAACGTATCTGGGATACGTTACGCCAGCAGAAAGATCCGCAGATCTTTCTGAATCTGGCCCATGATGTCTTACATCCCAGGAGTCTTCTGGAGGGGAGGAGGGATTTTCTCAGGTAAGCACACCCTCATGCCTATGTTCTGTCAGATTAGGCATACAAAATCATACTTAAGGGCACACCCTAAAATGCGTTTACATTCAAGATAGTCCTGCTTTAAGACCGTTCATTCTATTACTAGGGTAGGACCCACTAATTTTGGGGTACTTTGACGCAGTAAGTGGGCTTAGCACTATATGACCATATAGTGTGACCAAACCCCCATATTTTTTTTAAATATGATCAGGTGTTTTTAAATAGCCATGCAGGATATGTGTCATTTTTGTATGTGTGTGCTCTAATCTGTTTTGTACTGTCAGATAAGGTGACCAGTCAATTTTGTAACGGAAGTGACGTTTCGTCACGGCCATCTTGGCGCACCCTGCAGTCACCCACTGGCAAGCGGACATAAATTTTATTAAGCGGAGTCTGCCATTTCACACTTATTTTTATCAGTAAACTGAGCTTATATAGCGAAATTCAGTATTTTGAAATCTGTCTGACTGTTTTGATGTTTAATTTTAAAATCAGCGGTGTTCTCTCAGTTGAGCAAACCTGTGAGATCAGCAGGCTTGCCACAGATTTTAAAATTCAACATCAAAAGAGTCAGACGGATTTCAAAATACTGTATTTCACTATATAAGCTCAGTTTACTGGTAAAAATACATGTGAAAGGCCAGACTCCATTGGGTGTAAAAAGATGTCCGCTTGCCAGCTTCTCACTGTATCCTTACTGTGGGTGTACCAAGATGGCCCGTGACAGAATGTCACTTAAATGTGACAGGTCGCTTAATCTGACACCAGCATGCCTGAGCTGAGGCACTTATATAGCACCGCCAACCTACGCAGTGCTTTACATATACTTTGCATATTCACATCAGTCCCTCAAGGAGCTTACAACCTAAGGTCCCTAATTCGCATTCATATACTAGGGCCAATTTTAGACAGAAGCCTATTAACCTACCAGCATGTCTTTAGAGTAGGGTTGTCCCGATACCACTTTTTTGAGACCGAGTACAAGTACCGATACTTTTTTTCAAGTACTCGCGGATACCGATACTTTTTTGTTTTTGGAAATCTGCACGTCCTGTCTAAAATTAGACCATATAAAAGGTGGAATAAAATTAGACAATCCGTCTACATGTCAGCTAAAGCAACACTGTTAGTGAGGAGCTGAGCAGTCACACTTGCTGGACAACAAACTGTATGCCAACAGGCCAGGGGCATCCAACTGACTTTAGATAAGCAAAGAAGGAGGAGGGCACAGAGGAGGGCACGGAGGAGGGCACGGGAGAGGATTTTTTTTTTCCAAAAACGTTTTCTTTGCTTTTATAAACATTTTTACAAAAAATATACATACATATATACATCAATACATAACATACATACAAATTACAAAACACGGTCTCACTATCTTTTAATAGCCCTTTAAAACCTTGATAAATATATTAATCTAATCTAATACAATATTCTTATCTGATACAAGCCCCTCACTCTTCACTTGATATATCACACATGCAAAGACATCTTTGGCATGAGTGATTCTGAGGTGTCTCGCATCTTCAGATTCACCCCTCATGCCATCCTGGAATTAACCACAACCCTGCAGGAGGACATCACCAGTCCAACACATGACACCACCCATGACACCCATGACAGCTACATATACAATCAGAGCCCCATCCCCACAGATTTCGAACAGAACATGTATGGGGACAGCTGGCTGGTTGGTGAGTGACATGGGTGGCAGGCATGACTGTCCCCCCCATGAGGGAAGAGCAGCCAGGAGCCAGCTCACATTAGGCATCTTTGCACGTTAAACACACACATTAATCGTGGCACAATGAGAATGCATGCATGCACACCACTGTGGTCCCTAGCACAGACACATCACATCCTCATCACATTGGATTGGCACAAGCCCACCATGCAGGACTTGTGAGCAGCAATGCCATGCCACGGCTCCAATTATGTCACTGTACATTCATACACCATTCACATGGACCTGGGGATCACTTCTCCACCACAAATGAGGGTGACACCCTTTTTCCGGCAGGAATGTCACCCCCACATTCCAAAATCATTCACAAACAGAACCAAAAAAAAATAAAAAATGACCAGCAAAAAAAATAAATGCCCAGCAAAAATATAATAAAAAAAAAAAAAAAACAACAAAGAAAACACAGAAAAGACAAAAATCACTCTGCAAAACAGTCCCCAAATATCTTAAAGACACGTCACAAACAAACAAACGCTAATAAACAACAGAACAAAAGCACCTTGCTGTATAGGAAGGCATACAAAGGGATGTACTTTTGCAAAGGAAGGGAGTCTCTGTCTATTTAAGCTGTCTGCGTAGTTCACTAAGTTGCCCGGGTCCACTTCCAATTTCACTGATTGCGCCGTTCCCGAGTTGTGAGCATGCGCACAGAGGTGCTGACCATGGTCTGCTTCATGTGTGCATGCGCGATCAGGCCGGCCCTTCATTTGCATGGGGTCACGACTCATTCCAATGTAACACGCCCACGTCCTTCCCAATTTGAATTACTCCGCCTTACGCCTCGGAATTTACGTTACACCGGCGCAAATTTCTGCGCAAATACTACGAGGATACGGTGATTGTGCCTCTACATTGCGCCGGTCTAAAGTAAAGGAGGTGCGCTACGCCGGTCAAAATATGCGCCAATGTACGTGAATCTGGCCCATAGATTCCCCAGTCCCTTTCTCAGCAGCCTCAGCTCAGAATGGAGAGAAGCTCCTCTCTATTCATAAACTGAAGCATCGTAATCACAGGTTAGGATGCTCAGTTATGTTAATGGACAGAGTCAGTGATCACTGACTCTGTTCATTCTGAAAAGGTAGGATTTAGCGGCTCCTACCTCCGCTCTCCATCCTTACAAATTGAGGTGGTAGAGCTGCATTGATGGGGGGAGAGGACTGCACGGATGGGGGGAGAGAACTGCAAGGACGGGGGAGAGAAGAGCGGCGTGGACGGGGGGAGAGAAGAGCGGCGCGGAAGGGGGGAGAGAAGAGCGGAGCGGACAGGGGGAGAGAAGAGCGGCACGGACGGGGGGAGAGAAGAGCGGCACGGACTCAGTGAAAATGCTCTGTATCGGTACCGATACTAGTATCGGTATCGGGACATCCCTACTTTAGAGTGTTGGAGGAAACCCACAATGGGCACAGGGAGAACATGCAAACTCCAGGCAGGTAGTGCCATGGTTGGGATTCAAACCAGCAACCCTTTTTACTGCTAGGCGAAAGTGCTACCCACTACACCACTGTGCTGCCCTAGATAGATAGATGGGTGACATGCAGTGTACTTCCGCTTTAGTGATGAATTACACCATGCTGCCTACAGCTACTAAGGTCAGTGAGGTACTAAAGCATTTGTATGGCTTGTTATAAATTGGTTAATAGTTAAATGAGCAAAACCTAACCACAGTGCTAAGGCTGACACGGGTGATTCTATCTATAGCGAAAAATTTACAATACTGGGATCACTAATAAGGCTGCTTTTGTATCCCTATGAAGCTATTCTTTCTCTAGCCACATGCAGCAAGGTGTTCTGTTGCTGCCTCAACCACAGCTTATAGCGATGAGAGCAGCTTCTTGCTGCCTAATTTATATTCTTAGGGACAAACAGGTGGCCTCTTAGCAATTCTGCCTGCTGTTGATTTTGACAAATTGTCAGCGGCATGATTACTATCCAAGGAAAGGAAAAATCACTCCTTGTAGTAAGTCTGCCCCTTATCGCACTGTAATGGCTAAATGCTCACTTAGGTCTAAGGTACTGGAAAAAGCAGTTTTGCTTGCCCGATTATCCACTCCTCACGCCAGCTGGCGCTCTCCCATACCCCCCGCCCCCCCTGTGCTCTGGCAGTGGCTGCTTCCTCACATCCAATGCAAGACTATGGGCAGAGGACTTGATGATGTCAGAGGACTTCCAACTGCAGGGAAAAGAGGCATACCGGGACAGCCTGACGGGAGCCGGCAGGAGTGGAGGATCGTGTAAGTAATACACTTTTTCTTTTACTCTAAGGCCTAGTTCACATCTTGTCGTTCTGAATCGTGGGCCGAATCGGCGCGGTTCCACACACCTGTGCTATTCCCGTCGCTAATGAGGGGGATCAAGAGCTTCTTTTGGGTGGCTGGTGTCCCGCCATTCTGTTTGCACGATTTTACCACGATTGTTGCCCAATGAGTGGTGGCAAAATTGCACCAGGATCAGGGTGCTTGTCAGGATCAGCGTCTAAGGTGACCAGACACATAGCTACACAAGGGAACTGAGACCAAACAAAGGATATATATATTAAAGTCATATTTACAGTGAGAAATAGCAAACAACGAACACAGTAAACACAGCACACAGTAAATATAAACTACCCCAAACAGAACCAAAAACCCCACTAACAAGAACTGTTGAACCTGAGCAACTAAATATATGTATTGTACAGGACACCGGACTAAATGGACTATGGTCCATTTAAATAGAGGTAGAAGGTTCAGGGGATCACCCAAAAGTGGGTGAAAAGTTCCAGGCAGGCGCTAATTCAGAGAGGACTGGCTCGCAGTCTTCTCTATCTTTATAAAGTAGTTTGGAGCCTGGAATTTTGGAGGCTCCAAAGTGTTATTTGGGTGGGACGGAGCCTCCACTCCTAAACCTTGGGAGCCAGCGCACAAGGCGTTAACTCTCACAGAGAACCACCCATTAAAGCAGGAAGTGGTGCTGGAGGTGGTGAGTGAGTTTGGAGAGTGCACCTGATGAGGACAAGATGGAAGTCTGTTAGCTGCACAGTGAGGACTTTTGGAGTGCAGGGGATGAAGACTTGTCTTGTAACAAACCGTATGTCTTTTGCTTTCACTGTTTTGTGCTGAAAATAAGCAGACTTTTTGTTGACGCTGGAGCCAAGCGGACTTTTATGTTATAGTTTTCTGACATGCTGAGAAAGCCTTGTTTTGCTTTTCTGTGAATAAAAGCCTTTTTCTTCAAAACAACGGTTTAAGCACTGAATCCCTGCTGAGCTATAGCCCCCAAACGTTACAATTGGTGTCGAATGCGGGCACAGTGCATTTGCAGGCGCAAAACCTTTTAAACCAAAAACTGACATTTAAAGGGACAGTGTGCCTATGGCATGTCTTGGGTGAAGTCAGCCCAATCATTGCAAGCACAAGCCACCGTGACCCAGCAGCAAGCCACCGTGACCCAGCAGCAAGCGTCAGCAGACGCCAACCGTAGCCATGAGGAAGCTATGGCTCAGCAGCAGCAGGCCCTGGCACAGGCTATAGCTGCGCAGCAGGAAAACACACGGCTGCTAGCCGCCCAGTTTACAGCCCAGCAGGAGTCCACTCAAGCACAGGTGCCTGCCTTGCAGGAGGCAGTACAGCGGCTGGCTCAGGGACAAGAGCAATCGGCCGTTACCATTAGCAACCCAGTGTCTGTGAGAGCCAGCCATTTCTTGCAAAAACTAACACCCAGCGATGACGTGGAAGCCTTTCTCACCACCTTTGAAATGGTAGCAGAGAGAGAAGGGTGGCCCCGGGACCAATAGGCCGGCATTGTCTCCCCTTTCTCACCGGTGACCCGCAAAAGGCCTATTTTGACCTCCCAGCTGAGCACATCAGAGACTATGATCGTCTAAAAGCTGAGATCCTGGCCCGCCTGGGAGTGACCACAGCTGTCCGGGCTCAGAGGGTGCATCGCTGGCGGTACAAGTCGGACCAACCACCCAGGTCCCAGATGCATGAACTAATCCAGTTAGTTAAAAAATGGCTGCAGCCAGAAAAATTGTCAGGCCCACAAATGGTGGAACGAGTGGTGATGGACTGGTACCTACGGTCCCTGCCAGATGACCTACAGCGCTGGGTAAGCCATGGAAACCCTACCAACGCTGACCAGCTGGTCGAGCTGGTCGAACAGTACACCGTGGTGGAGGACCTGCTTGGGCCTGCCAAGCGTCGAGAACTCACGCCAAGGACACCCAGACCAGCCACCACCCGAGGAGAGAAGCCTTGCCAGATGTTGGCGTCCACAGGTCTACACCGTCTGCCATAGAACCACAGAGGTCGGTTCCTGTACCAAAGATGGGAGACATACAGTGTTGGCGATGTCGGTCCTGGGGGCTTACCCGGGCACAATGCCCACTTCAGGAGGAGCCTATGGAGTGCGGAACTGGTCGGAGAAGCTCCTTCTATGTGCAAAGTGTGTGTACCACTCATCTTGATCTGGCTGCAGGACGGTTTGAGTGTGAAGTGTGGGTGAACCACCTTCCTGCCAGGGCCCTACTGGACTCCGGTAGCATGGTAACATTAGTACATGCCAGGGTACTTGGGAGGCTTGGACCAGTGACTAAGACTCTTCGGGTGGTATGTATTCATGGGGATACCAAGGAGTACCCCTTGGTCCCGGTGACTGTCTCTTATGGCCGTGCCTCAGTTACACAGGAGGTCGGGGTGGTAAACAGTTTGATTCATGACATCATAGTGGGGCGGGACTGTCCACTATTTCTGGACCTATGGAACGAGGTACAGATGGTACTACCAGGGGAACTGGGGACACTGGGCCTGGAAGGGACAGGGTCTGAGGGGTCCGGACCTGAAATACACCCCTCTGATATGGAAATACCTGTCATTGATAATGAAGTCGCTGGAAATGCTAATGTGGAGGAGAATGCCCCTGACCCAGGTCTTAAACCTGAGTTAATCTCTGACGGGGGGGGGGGGGGGTCTTCCCATTACAAGTTATGCTGGGGGAGGATGATGAGGAGCTCTCCCCGGTTGAGGAGGATGAAGGGGAAACATCCTCAAGGCCAGTACATCCAGATCTAGATGTGTCCAGGGGTGCATTTGGTACCGCCCAATTACGGGACCCTACCTTGGTCAATGCTCGAGAGCAGGTTTCTGTTATTGATGGGGTCCCACAAATGCCAGACGCAGATCAGAGGTTCCCTCACTTTGCGTTGAAGGGGGACTTACTGTATCGAGTGGCTGAGAGCCGAGGGGAAACTATAGAGCAGTTGCTGGTTCCCCAACCGTATAGGCAGATGCTCCTCGATCTAGCCCACAACTATGCACTGGGGGGACACCTGGGGGCGGAGAAAACAGAGGCCAGGATAACCGACCGGTTTTACTGGCCAGGGTTGAAGGCCGAGGTTAAAAGATACTGTGCGTCTTGTCCCATTTGCCAGTTAACCGCCCCAGTGCCACACAATAGAAACCCTCTGGTGCCCTTGCCAATTATCGAAGTCCCGTTTGAGCGGATTGCTATGGATCTGGTGGGACCCCTGGTAAAGTCGGCACGGGGGCACCAATACATATTGGTCATCCTAGATTACGCAACTAGGTATCCAGAAGCTGTCCCTTTGAGGAAGACCTCCTCTAAGGCCATTGCCAGGGAATTGTTTCAAATGTTCTCACGAACTGGGTTCCCCAAAGAGATCCTGACAGACCAGGGTACCCCTTTTATGTCAAAGGTGATGGCGGACTTGTGCAAATTTTTTCGAATCAAGCAGTTGCGGACGTCCGTCTACCACCCGCAGACCGATGGCCTAGTCGAAAGATTTAATAAAACCCTAAAGTCCATGTTGAAAAGAGTAGTCCAGAAAGATTGGAAGGATTGGGATATGTTACTCCCTGCCCTGTTGTTTGCTATCCGGGAGGTCCCACAAGCATCCACAGGTTTCTCGCCATTTGAGTTGGTGTATGGACGAAGGCCCCGGGGGTTACTCGACCTAGTAAAAGAAACGTGGGAAAGTGAGTCCTCACCACACAAAACAGTGGTAGAGCATATCTCTCAAATGCAAGAGAGGGTGGCTAAAGTGATGCCGCTGGTGAGGGAGCACATGCAGAAGGCTCAGGATGCCCAAAGGAGAGTGTATAACAGGTCGGCTAAAATTAGACAGTTCCAAGTAGGAGACCGGGTGGCTGTTCTAATACCCACGGTGGAGAGCAAATTCTTGGCCAAGTGGCAGGGCCCATTTGAGGTAGTAGAAAAAGTCGGTGAGGTAGATTACAAGGTACACCAGCCGGGGAAAAGAAAACCATACCAGATCTACCACATCAATTTGTTGAAACCCTGGAGAGACAGAGTGTCCGCGGTAGTAGGGGTACAGTCAGGGGACCATGCAGGGATCGACTTGGTGCAGGTTGCTGCTACCCTGACTAGGCCCCAAACCCAGCAAACAAAAGAGTTTCTACAAAGAAATAGAGACATGTTTTCAGAGTTGCCCGGTCGCACCAACATCATCGAGCATGACATTGTGACCGAGCCCAATGTAAAAGTCAGGTTAAAGCATTACCGTATCCCAGAAGCTCATAGGGTGGCAGTGTTGGAAGAGGTTAAAAGAATGTTCGAGCTTGGAGTCATTGAGGAGTCGCAAAGCGAGTGGTCAAGTCCAATTGTGTTGGTACCCAAGCCCAACGGCACCCTCCGCTTCTGCAATGACTTCAGAAAGCTTAATGAAGTCTCCAAGTTTGATGCATATCCCATGCCACGAGTAGATGAGCTAATTAAGAGGTTGGGTCCTGCAAGGTACATTACCACGCTGGACCTCACAAAAGGGTACTGGCAGATTCCCCAGACTAAGGAAGCCAGGGAGAAGACAGCCTTCTCTACCCCGGAAGGCCACTTCCAATATAAGAGGATGCCATTTGGTCTACACTCAGCCCCTGCCACGTTCCAAAGGGCCATGGACAAAACTCTGCGTTCACACCAACGGTACCCCTATGTCTACCTAGATGACATAGTCATCTTCAGCACTGATTGGGAGTCCCACCTTCCCCGGTTTCAGGCAGTCGTAAACTCCTTAAGAAGAGCAGGGTTCACCATCAACCCTGAGAAGTGTGCCATTGGGATGGAGGAAGCAAAATACCTAGGGTATATTGTGGGTAGAGGGCTGGTGAAGCCCCAAATGAGTAAGGTGGAAGCCATACAGGACTAGCCCCGTCCCCTAACCAAGAAGCAGGTCAGAGCGTTTTTGGGCATAGTTGGCTATTATAGGAGGTTTGTCCCCAACTTTGCCACTATTGCTGCACCACTGACCGACCTGACCAGAGGCAGAAAGTCAGTGATGATAAAGTGGAACGCCGAGGCCGAGACGGCTTTTCAAAAGCTTAAGACAGCTTTGTGCCAAGATCCGGTGCTTGTAGCTCCAGATTTTACAAAAGATTTTGTAGTACAGACAGATGCTTCAAGTGAAGGGTTGGGAGCGGTCCTGTCTCAGGAAATCAATGGAGAGGAGCACCCTGTGTTTTTTCTTAGTAGGAAGCTGACGACAGCTGAGAGAAACTATGTGGTGGTGGAGCGGGAGAGTCTGGCCATCAAGTGGGCTCTAGACTCCCTATGATATTTTCTCCTGGGCAGGAAGTTTCGCTTGGTGTGGATGAGACAGAATAAGCAGACCAATGCCAGGGTAACAAGGTGGTTCCTTTCTCTCCAGGAGTTCAATTTCGTGGTAGAGCACAGACCCGGGAGACAGCATCAGAATGCTGATGCCCTCTCTCGAGTCCATTGTATGGTGTCTACTGGTGCCTCCAACAACTCCGCGTTGAGGCAGAGGGGGGGGGATATGTACAGGACACCGGGGGTGGGTTCTGGACGGGTGCTATACGGCACCACTATTTGGACTATGGTCCATTTAAATAGAGGTAGAAGGTTCAGGGGGTCACCCAAAAGTGGGTGAAAAGTTCCAGGCAGGCGCTAATTCAGAGAGGACTGGCTCGCAGTCTTCTCTATCTTTATAAAGTAGTTTGGGGCCTGGAATTTTGGAGGCTCCAAAGTGTTATTTGGGTGGGACGGAGCCTCCACTCCTAAACCTTGGGAGCCAGCGCACAAGGCGTTAACTCTCACAGAGAACCACCTATTAAAGCAGGAAGTGGTGCTGGAGGTGGTGAGTGAGTTTGGAGAGTGCACCTGATGAGGACAAGATGGAAGTCTGTTAGCTGCACAGTGAGGACTTTTGGAGTGCAGGGGATGAAGACTTGTCTTCCCACAAACCGTATGTCATTTGCTTTCACTGTTTTGTGCTGGAAATAAGCAGACTTTTTGTTGACGCTGGAGCCAAGCAGACTTTTATGTTATAGTTTTCTGACATGCTGAGAAAGCCTTGTTTTGCTTTTCTGTGAATAAAAGCCTTTTTCTTCAAAACAACGGTTTAAGCACTGAATCCCTGCTGAGCTATAGCCCCCAAACGTTACAGTATATATACACAGACCAAGCTAGGGACAAGGGTACAAGGGTTGCAAGGATGGGGATCTCAGCTGGGGACAGAACAGAGGGAGGCAGGAGCACAAGGGTGCAGACTAAATCAGGATAAGAAGCAGGGACCAAAATCGTGACTCACCAGGGGACGGGAGGAGAAGCCTTAAAGGGGTTGTAAAGAATTTTTTTTTTTTTTCAATAATAAGCATCCTTTACCTGCAGACATTCCTCTTTTCACTTCCTCATTGTTCGTTTTTGCTCAGAAGTTGCTCTATTTCTTCTCTGTTCTGTTCACTTCCTGCTTGTCTGATTGTAACTCACCACCGTGAAGGGAGGCTTTACTGCGGTGGTCAGTGACGTGCTCGCCCCCTCCTGACAACTACATTTGTGTGGCAGGACGCTCTCTACGTGTTAGAGACTTCAAGGAGGTGTGAATTACTGGGCGTGCCGCAACGCATACTGGGAAATGTAGTTCTTACATGAACGGGCGCCGCAAACCAGGAAGTGAATGAGAGAGCAGAAACTAGAATGCCGGAGGTGATATAGATGAAGGAATTTAATAGGTATTCACAGGGCTTTTTTTCAGGGGGAACTTGGGGGAACTCAGTTCCACCACCTCTGGCTCAGACCCTTTGGTGCCTTCTCACCACAATCACTTGTAAACACAGAAGTCCGGTTTCTGTGTTTACAAGTGACAGCTCTGCACTCTGTGTGTAACCCCCTGCAACTCTGGTATTTAATGCACCTATAAGACCCTTCTACTGTTTGTGAAATCTGAACGGGGTCGTGGTTGAGTTACTGCACCTATTTTCTGAGAAAAAAAGCTCTGGGTATTCATTTTTTTAACAAAATCATTACACTATTCTGGCTGTCTACCTTGCAGACATTAATTGTAGGCAAAACATTTTTTTCCTTTACAACTCGTTTAACCACTTCCCGCCCAGTCAACAGGAGATTGACGTCCGTGAATTGATTATGAAATCCTGACTGGACGTTCACCAACGTCCTACAGGATTTCATGCCGCGCGCGTCCGTGGGGGCGCGCAGCGCGGCGATCGCTGATGCGGGGTGTCAGTCTGACACCCTGCATCTTCAATCTCGGTAACGAGTCTCCGGCGAAGGCTCGCTACCACGTGATCAGCCGTGTCCAATCACGGCTGATCACGATGTAAACAGGAAAAGCCGTAGATGGCTCTTCCTCACAGGAGAGCTGATCGGCGGCTCTCCTGACAGGGGGGGTTCGCGCTGATTGTTAATCAGCGCAGCCCCCCCTCGGATGCCCACACTAGACCACCTGGGAATGCCCACACTGGCAGGGCAAAAGAAAAGGCAAAAAATAAATAAAAATCAGGATTAAAAAAAAAAAAACATACAAGTAAAAAAAAAAGAAAGATGCCAGTCAGTGCCCACACATGGGCACTGACTGGCAACAGATATATCAGTGCCACCCCTCAAAGTCCATCAGTGCCACCCCACAGTGTCCTTCAGTGCCACCCCTCAGTGCCAATCCATGCCCAGTGCCCACCTATCAGTGCCCATCTGTGCCACCCATAAGTGCCACCCATGAGTGCCATTCTGTGCCGCCTATGAGTGCCCAGTGCTGCCCATGAGTGCCTATCAGTGCCGCCTATGAGTGCCCATCAGTGCCACCTATGAGTGCCCATCAGTGCCACCTATGAGTGCCCATCAGTGCCGCATACCAGCCCCGCCTATCAGTGCCTATCAGTGCCACCTCATCGGTGCCCATCAGTACTACCTCATTGGTGTCCATCAGTGCCACCATATAAGTGCCCGTAATTGAAAGAGAAAACGTACTTATTTACAAAAAAGTTAACAGAAAAAAAAAAAATGTATTTTTTTTCTAAATTTTCAGTATTTTATTGGTTATTGCGCAAAAAATAAAAAGGTGATCAAATACCACCAAAAGAAAGCTCTATTTGTGGGGGAAAAAGGACGCCAATTTTGTTTGGGTACAGTGTAGCATGACCGCGCAATTGTCATTCAAAGTGCGACAGTGCTGAAAGCTGAAAATTAAGTTGGGCGGGAAGGTGCGTAAGTGCCTGGTATGGAAGTGGTTAAATAACCCCCAGGCAGCTGAACATTAATTAGCAAGAATACACCAGCTTGCTGGCTCCTGGGAGACACCTGCTGGTGGACACTGGAGCTGCAGCAAATGGCCCAGAGCAGTATAGTGCCACCAGCAGGTGAACTTAATCCTAACAGTGCCATTGGAGGTGACAGGGAGCACACGGGTGCAAACATCGAATGGCGAGATGTGAACGGATCCTAAGCGTAGCAACCAATGACTTTTAATCATTCTGTTCTATGATGAGAGTGAAATGGGATTGGTTGCTTGCAGCACATCATTGCTGTTTACATGTTATAAACAAAGTCTTGCCTGTCACCGTGTAGAACTTTGTACATCACATGGAAAAGTGGTGATTTTCATGTCTCGCTATTTTCAGGTGCGGTAAGAACATCTTGTTTAGAAAACAAATAAATGTGCACTTTACACACGTCGTATTGTGCAAATAGCTACGCTGACATACAAAGGGAGCATCAGAATATATATATATAGCATCTTGAATAATGACTCTTTTCAGAGTAATGGAGAAAAGGCGGTAAGTACTTTCTGTATTCCAGACAATGCACAATTTTAGTTCCGAACAGTAAGATGAATAGCACCTTTGATACACTGAATATTTCCCTTGTCTCACTTAATCAGTGGCAGACTACTGGAATTGATATAGAAATGGTAAAGTTCACAATGGTAAAGTTTTAGCTTTGGATGGGGTTTTTTAATTGCTGTGCCCTGAGGTGGCAATTAACACCTTAGATAACTATAGTGCCTCGTCCTAAAAAGTATTGGAGTAGTATAAGGAACAGAAAAATTGACTTTTTAGGCACCACTAAAGATTTGATAAAAAATTGAATTTGAATATAGATTATAGGTAAAAATTCTTATTGAATGGATACTGGTAGTATCCTAAACTAAACATACAAAGTACTATATAAAAAAATGAGCCACATATAACTTCACAAGATCAGGTGTATAACCGTAATGACATAAATTCGGACTTGAAAAGGTCTCATCAGACTGTGGTGATGAAGAATTCCGTTGCCGAAAGGTGTTTTCTGATTTGTCAGTGATCTGGATCTTGGGTGTTTAGAGGGTCATTCTTGGGGTGCTCGACATGTTTCGCGGGATTAACCGCTTCGTCAGGAGCTTAAGTACTACAATACAAAATATAGGTAAATAATAACATCGTATACACACACAGATATCATGCTTGAAAAAATGCCATGATTGCATAATTATCGCATTTAGTCTGTGTTTCAAACTTACCAGTTCACTGGTAGTGCTGAGAATCGAATGTGGCTTACACTCAGTCTCTTACTCTAGCATTCCCCTACAACACCCAGCCGGGTGGAAGGATAACCACAGATCTGTCAAAAAGCATGGTATGGCATATATTGATCCATAGACACGTATAGGGGAGCATATGAACTCAAGGTAAATAAAAGTAAAAGTAAAGTTGAATTACATAAAGTGGTGGCTGTCATAGTGAAAAATGCAGCCTGACACGGATGTGAATCCATAATAGCAATAAGACTTACTTGTATAATAAGGTTGGACTGAAAACTAGGCACCAAATGGGTGTCCGCTACTGGGTTCAAATTAGATGGAATCGACAAAAGAAGCACAGCCGGCCGGCAATGACAGGGTCAAATATGCTGTTGAATTCAATAAGATAACACGAAATGCTTGTAGGTATAGTTTCTAAGGAAGGCCGTGCCTATCAGGCATAATCTATTCCATCCAGAGTTTCAGAGTAACTAACCTTGTGTAAACATAGGGTTTAAAAGAATCCAAAGCTGAATCTCCCCGGTACGCTGCCTCGCCACTCCAGTACGTGTCTGTGTGGCGAAAGGCCTGCGTTTGTTTTTGAGTGCTCCCCGTCTGCGTAACGCCGGACATACGTCAGACGTCACGCAGACCGGCCGTAGAAAACTGGCGCATGCGCCCACGGATACTGAGGGCATCCGGGTGCCGCTAAGGGCGGAAGTGCATGTGGATAGGTGTAAAACATCCGGGTTGCCTCTGAGTTCTGCCGTACCAAGACAGCCCTCACAAGGAGGGGATTAGACTTGTTAGGCAGGAAACAGAAGCTTGGCTGGCCATATACGTGTCAGCGCAGGATCAAGCCTTTCATGCAATAAAAACGGAACCGTAATTGTAATGCAGAGCTTGAGAGAGTGGGCGAAATACACATTCAATAGTAAACTTGCAATGAACAATACATGCCTGTATCTCGCTCTGAAGATATGGGGCGAGCAAATTAGTTAACAGTATTACATTATATATCTCATATAGGAACAACAAAGTGAAATGTTATAACATTTTAGATTTTTTCTAAAGAAACTTGAGCATAGACTTTCCATCAGTAGTTCTCCTGTGTATCTTTCCCCTACTTCCCACTTTTAACAACATTACAATTTCATCTTTATGCAGTCAGAGAAAATCTTATAAAAAGGGGTATATCAATACGCCAATAAAACCGCATTCAAAACAGTTTTTTCTCTAGATAGTGTGGTATATAGAGACACATGATGTATCCAAACACAAAAAACATATGAAAAAAATGAAAAATATTGTGTTATATAGATAAAGGAATCTGATACTGGTATACTAAAGAAGCCTACAGAAAGGGGCGGTATGACAGAACCTCATTGATGCCAGGGGGTTTGGTCGCCCCTAGGCGCTCTATCCATAATGTCTCCTTCTGGAGAATTCGCTAGGACAATAAATGTAATCATGGATGTGTCAAATTTGTGATACAGTCCTAGATGACGACTGACTGGCGTGATCATTTTGGTATACTGCGAATATTATATGTGGTCATAAATTCGCTGTTTTAGTTGTCGTATGGTTTTGCCTACATAAAAGGCGCCACACTGGCATGTCATCAAGTAAACCACTCCTTCAGTGTTGCATGTAGCACTGAAGAAGGGGCGAAAAGATTCGCCATTGGGCAATCGAAATATTGTGCCTGTTTTGATCCAGGGGCAGTAGGAGCACTGTCCACAGATATTAAGGCCCCTGTTAAGTGGAATTGTGTCTTTTTTAGGTTTGTACTCACAATTTGTAATTCGATTTCCGATGGAGGAACTTTTTCTAAAAATAATTTCAGGTTTTTCTTTTACATATTTCCCCAAGATGGGGTCTTCACTGAGGAAGTGCCAGTGTCGTTCCAGGCACTGCCTCAGTAAAGTATGTTGTTCCGAAAATTTTGTAATGAATTTAGTTGTTTCTTGATTGTTCTTAATTTTAGTTTTTGAATATAACAAGGAGGTTCTTTCTCTTTTTAGTGCCTTATTGTATGCTTTCCTGAGCAGACTTTTTGTATATCCTCGTTGCAAGAGGCGCTTACGGAGCTCTTGGGCCTGTGCTTTGAAATCTACATCATACGTACAGTTTCTCCGTAACCGGATGTACTGTGCGTAGGGTATACTATGTATTAGATGTTGTGGGTGTGCACTATCGGCGTGGAGTAAAGTATTGCCTGCTGTACTTTTCCGAAACAGTTTGGTACTTACATTGTCATTGATATCTCTATGAATGGATACATCAAGAAAGGGTATTGTATTTTTATCCCAGGCATATGTGAATTTTAAATTAAAGTTATTATTGTTTAATTGTACCATAAATTCATCAAGGGCTGAGAGTGTCCCGGTCCAGATGGTAAAAATATCATCAATGTATCTATACCAGCACATAGCATGACTTAGCAATGGCTGGTATGTGTCATCTGCAAAAATTTCTCGCTCCCACCCCCCCAGGTACAGGTTTGCGTACGCCGGTGCACAACAAGTGCCCTTGGCGACGCCCTGTACCTGGAGGTAGTGGGAGCCGAGAAACGAAAAATAGTTATGTCTTAGTATAAATGAAAGTAGATTAATGATAAATGATTGAAACTTCCATTGCCTGTGGTCGTGTTCCATTAGGAACTTTTCCACAGTTTTTAGGCCCAATTCGTGCGGTATACTTGAATAGAGGGCCTCTACGTCGATAGTCACAAAGAGTGCATGTGGGGGGATGGTGAGACCATCAAGTTTCTTCAAGAGGTGCCCTGTATCCTTTTATATAAGATGGTAGTCTCATCACATGTGGCATAAGAAAAAAATCAATGAAGCGACTAGCGTTTTCTGTCACAGATCCTATGCCGGAAATAATTCCTTAGCTTTGGATGGAGCAGGGAAGGGTTGCAACCTTTGTCTTGTTTTTTTGCAGTCTGTCACCTCCTTGGACAGATTTGTGCCAACTTCCTGTACCAGAGGCACAACAGGAAGTGTGAAGAAATCACATCAAACTAAAGAACAATCCCACCTTTTACAGTTGTCACAGGAGCAGGTGTCCCCGTTGAGAGATTACCCTTATTTCCTTTTCTAATGACAGCTGGAAAATATAAAACCTTCCCCACATTATTAATAACTACAAACAAAATGAGCTCAGTTCCACTTAAATAGTATAACTTATACTTTACTAATCACAGGTCCATTGAAAGTACCCTCCAGTGAAATGTGTGCAGACATTGACACTCTGATGGAGCAAGGAATAAGTTAAGTATTTATTCCTTAATCCTCCGCCCCTTGAATAAATGGAGCATTTCACCCTGGCAGGGCCAGGGGAGACCTACTGTAAGGATGAATTATTAAAATGTTCCTAGAACATGTGCAGACAGGTGTGTTAGGGGCACATTTGTGGATCCTTCACTGGCACATGACTCTGTCTATAATACAGTATTGTGCACCTATTTAATGTGACAGCTAGTCAATGGTCAGCGAATGACAAGATACAGTAAGCTCCAGTCAATGAAGGTTCCAGCTGGAGCTCTCCATAGTACTGAAATTGTGTTTTTACACTATTTCGTTTCTTGGAGAGTTGAGCTGGTCTTTTTTTTCTCTTCAGTTAGTACCATCCTGGCTTTCCAGACACAAGGGTTGATATCCCCATGGCTAAAGGGCAGTTAGATTTCAGATCCCTGGCTTTCTCCTACCAACCTTCATGTCCTTCAGTATTGGGGGTCCTTTCAAAAAGTAACAAGGGGTACCCTTTCCACGACACCCATACCCTCAACTAATGGGCACTTGGCTTTTAGCACTCCTAGTGCACCAGAAAAGGCTCCATTAAGGGGGGGGTGCTTTCTACCCAGTTTGAGGGTTCTTTTTGGCCAAGGATGAAAAAATAGGATTTTTT